>JAVJIF010001868.1:0-170101 GCA_038442645.1 Agave tequilana
AATACTCCTTACAGTTCATTCTGGTACAGGCAAGAACAACTACATTCATTCTGTTCAAACTCTATCTCCCTCATCTACAATTCTTTATTATAAAATTCTGTTAGAGTTTTCATTTTATTTCTGGGCAATGAATCTAGTCTAAGCAGAGGCCTAGCTCATCGTCCTGAACTGGGTGCTGGTGAACACCAAATGAGCTATTACGGCTAGGAGAGGAGGTTATTTTAAGGTCCGGACGAGGGACTGGTCATCTATCTTCTAGGCGAGTGCTTCCGTACAACTGTCAACTCAAGGCCAGCAATCTAATTGTAGGATCACCTAGAGGGGGGTGAATAGGTGATGGCTAATCTAATGGTCACTTAATGCCAAATAATGCGGAAGTAAAAACTATTATGACCTAAACTAAACTCTTACACTAAACACCACGTATAACACAAGAGTGTTGCCGAATTCCCCGTGAAGGGCTCTGGACAAACTCCTCTAGATTCCCCTAGGTAAGGGTTGAGGTGCCGCGTTGGCTCTCTTGGTTAAATACAAGTGTTAGCAAACAACCCAAGCATATACAATATGAGCACAAATGTATATCAAGGATATAATGATAAACACAATAAAAGTATGCAAGATATAATAAGAGACAAAGAGAAAGAGAGTGAGCAATCGCAAACACAAGGGATTTGTTTCGAGGTTCGAGCACACTTGCTCTACATCCCCGCTTTCGACACACAAAGGATTTCCACTATAATCGATCCCACCGGATCACTCGGTGTCGCAACACCTACAACTCTCGGACTCCCTAGTCCGTATACACCGCAAGCTCACCGGCTAGCCGAGGCCGCACCTCAAACAACAAGTTCGCACCCGAACTCGAAACACCGAGTCCCCACTAGGACCTGAAACAATGCGAACACACACGTCCGCCTCCTCAAAGTACAAAGTAGAACTTTGGTGATCACAACACTTGATCACCTAAAATCCTCTCACAACAAACTCCCTATAGGGTAGATATAGCAATGGATAGCTCAAGTGTTGTGTGAGAAAACAAGGATGAGAATGGTGGAGGAAAACTCAAGAAATCTCTTTTTAACACTCTAGATAAAAAACTCCCCTTTTGATTGGAAGTATTAGCTCTCAATTTAGTGGAGAAAACCTCTTGAAAGGATAGGAAAAACTGGCTTGAAAACTCTCCCAAAATCTTAATCAAAACAGCCCCCAAATGCCCCATTTTATAGAGTCTGGAAAACTAGCCGTTGGGGTGTGTCAGGCCTGTCGGTCGACCGCCTGGTCGACCGCCCAACGTCATATTTGAGACCGTTGTGCCATCGGTCGACCGGTCGGTCGACCGAGGCCAGGATATAGAGAGCAAGTCTCTCTGTCCGGTCGACCGCCCGGTCGGCCGGGGCCTTTCCAGAGAGCAGAGCTCTCTGGACGGTCGACCGGGTCGGTCGACCGGCCTCCTGCCAGAACTGGCGTGCACGTCTGTGCACGTCGGTCGACCGTGACGGTCGGCCGACTTCAATTGGCGGTCGACCGTCCCGGTCGACCGGCTGAAGCCAGGAAACAAAGTTTAGGGATTAAAAACTTGGTCTTTTTTATTCAAATAAAATCCCATAAAATCACAGAAAATCTACAAAAATAGTTTTACCAATATACTTTGATAAACAAACATGCTTGCACAAAATCAAGGCATGTTATAAATGATTTGGACTATTTTGTAAGTTGGAAAATTGGCTCAAATGAAAACAGTATTTTTCCAAACTTTGTTTTTTCAAAACATCTCCAAATACAAAAACAAGATATTTAAACAACTTTGAAAGCATATGGTGTATGGATATGATCTACTACACAAACATGGTGAAATATCTATGTTTTTGACATTATGCACTAAACATGGTTTTGAATAAACATATAAACTTGAATACAAAAAACCAAGCATATATTTTTCTAAAAGAAAATCTTTTGTAAAAACAAACCTATCAAGAGTGTGTGTGTATATATACTCGAGCAATCCAGCAACTATTCTATCCTTTACATTTTATCTAAAAATAAAATCTTTATAAAAAAAACCTAGACACAAGTCTTCATCTTCTTGAAGTCTTCACTTGAAGCCTTCTCATCTTCTTGACTTGGTCCAAATACGATCCAATGGCTCTTGGATCAAACCGTGCTAGCTCCAAAACTTGACTTTAAATCCTTTGTTGAAGCTATGCACCTACTAAGATCTTGATCATAAATCTATCACTAATTAAACACAAGATCATTAGTGTTATAACTATATGAGTTGATCATCATCAAAACTAGAGTGATGGGCCTTCGGGCCAACACTAATTTCCTTTTAATTCTGTTATATTAATTGCATGTTTAGGACAAGTATTTAATGAAATTAATAAATTTATGCTTTGATTTGTTGCATATTTGGAAAATTAGAAAGTTATGTTATAAACCCAACAATCTAGAAGGTAGAGTATTGTTTAATAATTATTTCATGTAATTTAATTAAATCTTTTAATACTTGTTCATGCAATATAATTACTTATCTAATTCATGCAGTAGAATTATATGCAATTAGAAAATTTTCTTGCAAGTAAAGATAATTATTTAAAATCTTAAAGGAAAATTTTCATCCTAATAAGATTATATTTTACTAGTTCTTGCATAGTAAAATCCTTTTGTTCAAATTCTGATAAGGCAGAATCTTTTCTTATAAAATCTTAATAACCTTATTTTTTTCATTACGAATTTTTATTCAATTGTTTTCATTTCAACTTCTTATTTATTTCGTTACGAAGAGAAAATCTTTTACAAGATAATTTTAATTATTTAAATCTTATCTTATTTATAAATTCGTCTTGCAAGAATTTTACATACACTCATTAGTTAATTAACTGCTTATTTCAATAAATTTGTCTAATTAAAATTGTCTAATTCTTGCTTTCGTTCTGAGAATTATTTGTTTTGAATCTTTTTTGAATTCAGAGAGGAGAAGAAGGAAAATGAATTCCGAGTTGTTTTTTTGTTATGTCTTTGGAGGGGTATTTTGCCTTTTATATAGGAATTGGAGGAAACATTTCGGTTGTAACGGGTGCCACCGTTCTGAACAGACACATCTGTTCGGTTGGAACGAACACAACTTTTTCGAACAGACAGATCCGTTCGCCAAATAGATACATCCATTCAGCCGAAACGAGTTGTCCCTAAATAGATACGTTCATGCAGTCGTAACAAGCGCAACCGTTCCGAATAGACATGTCCTCTCTCTGAATAGAGACATCCATTCGCATATCACTTTTAATATTAGACTAAAGAATTTTCACTCTTTTGATCTTATTAAGCCCTTATTCTAAGTCAACTTTCAATTTGAATATCTCATTTATTCAGAAAAAATTGAACATGTGAATATATCACATTCAATACCAGTGGAAGAAGAACACATTCCAACCATCTAGTATTCATTTCGAGCAGTGAGTTCCGTCTAAAATTCAGATCAAATTTCTCCACAAAATCTGTAATACCCCGTTTCCAGAATACGTACTTAGTTGCGTATTCAGCTTTTCGATCGTATTTTTTGATTTACTTCCTGTATTTGACCGATTTCAATTTCAAATATCATTTTCTAATATATTAGATTTTATATGATTTTCTGGATTTTTCCTGAATTAAAATGAATTTCTTCAAAACCGGTGTCGACCAGTGTCACTGATCGATTCCCGAATTTTTATTTTCCAAACAGTTAGGAATTTCTAGAAAGTCCTTTAGGCTTTATTTCTTAGAATCCTGTTTTCTATCTAAATACTTTTTCTGAGAATTTTATGAATTTATGAAAATTCTAACGGAGTCGGTAGATAACTGATTCCGGGATTTTTAGTTTTAAAACTATAAAGTATTTCAAAAAAAGGATTTCACTATTAGTCTTCATATATTATTATTGATTTTTGGTGAAATTTACGAGTCGTTCCGAGATACTTGAATTTCGGACGATTTCGGTATTTTCCGAAATATTTTCCGTATCCTCGACTTAAACCCGGGAACTTGTCTTTTCATTATTTTATATTCTAAGTCCAAGAGTAAATATCTTCCTTTATGAATTTCTTTCCATTTTTCCTTTTCCTTTACTTCTCTTTCTCCACAACCACAAACTTTTCCCATTTTTCCAAAAATTCAAATCTCTTCCAAAATTCCAACTCCACATAATCTCACCAACCCCCCTCATTTAATGCACCTCTCTCTCTCTCTCCCATGGCCGGCCAAGTGGCCAAGAAGAGGGACACCCATCCCCTCTCCTATTTTGCAATAAACCCCCTCACATTTACATTATTTACATCTCCTTTACAAAAATCAAATCCTATATAAGTTTTCCTTTACATTCTTTTACTCTTTTTTCACTTCACCAAGAAAATAGCCTTCACCATTTCCTTCTCCATCTCAAACCCTAACTCCAAAGCTCACCTAGGTTTTCATCTCCATCTCAAGCAACCATCACTACCTTGGATTTGGATCGCATCTCTCTCTTCGTCGGAAGTATCGCCAAGGATCGAGTTGGTGATAGCCGTCGACAACGATCCGTTCGAACTTGTATAAGCTTCACATAACCGTTCGAAGTGAGTATATTTACTCACCAAGACTTGTAAACCCCCTTTGTATACATGTGTTGACAAATAATGTACACTTGTGCCATAAAAATCCCATGTTTAGACCATCAAGAACCACCACCAGAAAATCTGTTCTGTTACTGTTTTTCCCACGATTAGTCGACTTGACCTAGGGACTAGTCGACTAATCCACTTTAGTTGAAACTTAACCTTTTCTGATTTCACAGTTTTAGTCGACTAGACCAAATTATTAGTCGACTTGAGACCCCTAGTCGGCTAACCATTTCCAATTAGTCGACTAGTTTTTCCTGAAACGGATACCCGACTCTCTGTTGTACAGTATTAGTCGACTACAAATCCCTGTTAGTCGACTTACGTATCTATTAGTCGACTACCCTTTCAACCCTAGTCGACTAACTTCTCCTGGAACTGAAAACCAACTCTCTGGAACCCAGTATTAGTCGACTAGTCCAGACTGTTAGTCGACTTACCCTGGTTATTAGTCGACTACTCCTTCCAATTAGTCGACTAATTCTGGCAATCTGTTTTAGTTGATTTCTTTCTTGAATTCGGATCTTATCATTGGTTCATGTGCTATGTATTATTGTTACTTGTGCTTCATGACTGCTACCTCATGACATGTTACTTGATGGATCTCACCACTTGTTACACCATGACTTGTTATTACATATTCTTGCTTTATAACTTGTTAAATTGTGAATATCAACCCTTATCATGCTATCTCTTAAACCAAGCATGATACACTTGACTTTTGTATAAAATGGACCAACTTACACATGGGTCGGGGGAAACAAGCGGATATCGATATGTGTTCGTGTTTACAGTGGCATTAGGTATATTGTACAATTATATTTCCGGTCTGACCTGAGGGCCTCCAGGGGACCGAGGGGAGTGCTTGCTCCCTCTTCCTGATACAGTCATGACAAAGGGCATACATAAGTCCCTCCTGATAGGCCTTGCGGCTGGTTCCGTCATCAAGCAACGGAACACCCTGGACCGTGGTCCCGGGCATGCACGGGACCCACTGTAAACATAGTTCGTCGATACAACCGCTGTTTCCAATAACAACCTTGCTTTACTAGGATATGGATCTATGTGCTCTGGGACGCTGGGTCACATAGTTAGATATCACAGTAAGACAAGTAATAATAATAAGACGTTAACTGTAGATTCATTGTATTAGGATTTCATTTCTTCATGCTTTTCATACTTGTTAGTTGATATTCCTTATAACTGTTTCATCATTCTTTATTCATGTCCCTTAGCCACTTGGCTATAGTTGTTTATTGTTATGTGTCTTGACTCCTTGGATTTGCACATTCAGATTCCGAAGCTTGGAACGAAGTGGAGCCATCCACAGAGGACCAAGCTTACCTTAGTGAGCAGGCGGATTAGTTCCAGTCCCCTCGTGCCAGACTTACCTTTTGACTCACGAGATCTTCTTTCTACTTGTGAGCTTTTTGTATACATATTTGTATATATTTCTTTTGGACTTGGTTATGATGTAATACACATGTAATGTGTAATACTTTATAATATCCTGTGATAACTTTGTATATGTACTTCTTGTGTTGGCATTTGTATGAATACCACGCTTTGTCGTGTACTCTGATCCTTGTTGTACTTTTATGCTTAGCGTATATACGTGGGGGCACCTTTTGACCTACGTATATACGTCGCAGTGACGTCCCCGTATTCGTGGAATTGGGGCGTTACAGGTTGGTATCAGAGCTTAGGCTCTCAAACCTAAAGTACAATCAAGCAGCAAATTACTGAAATTTGCTAATGCCAACTACAATATACAAAGTTATTAAGTCCTTCTTGATTCCTTCCTTGATTCATTCCCTTGTATCCTAAACTCCTTCCATTTGTTCCAAATTCCAGTTTTCTATTCCTAACTCGGTATGGAGAGAAGAACGGGTAGAAACCACTCCGGGCAAGCGTCGAATGGACCCACGGGAGAGAATGTGGATATTCTAAGGGTCATTCAGACTATGATGGAGAACCAGCAGCAACAGACCGAACTTCTTCGGCAGGAGTTGGCAGCCCCTAAGGAACAGAGGCCGGGGAATATTTCAGATTTCAGACGGCTGCAACCGGCCATATTCACGGGTGAAGAGAAACCCCTGGATGCTGAGCAATGGCTGACGGACACCACCGATTTGCTGAATGCAGCCAGAGTACCAAGGAGAACCAAGTTGAGGTCGCCAAGATTCAGTTGAAAGATGTAGCCAGAACTTGGTGGCTCGCTGAAGAGGCCAGACTGGAGAAGCCTGTCACCTGGGACACGTTCTCCAAGAGCTTCTACAGCAGATTCTTCCCTGCTACTGCTCAGAAAGACATGGAGGAGCAGTTCATCAGATTGCAGCAATGGAACAAGTCCGTGGACGAGTACGCCGCGGAGTTTCTCAGACTCAGCCGCTTTGCTCCGTACATGGTGACGGATGAGGAGAAGCGGGCAAGCAGATTCCAGCAGGGCCTGCATATGGACATACAGGTCTTCTTGATGCCCCAGCAACTGAAGACTTATTCAGAGGTTCTCACCATAGCTCGAGAAGTGGAGCGTGGGTTAGAGAAGAAGCAAGAGAACCAGATGAGGAACCAGGCCATGAAGAGGCCGTTTGCACCCATGGGAAGAGGAGGCCCATACAGAGCAGCAAAGGTTCAGATGAGGCAACCATTCAGACCAGCTCCTTACCAGATGGCTCAACCAGGTCCTATCTGCAACTTTTGTCAGAAACCAGGTCATTCTCAGCAGAATTGCCGTAGGGCAAATGGATTGTGTTTGGTGTGTGGGTCCCGAGACCATGCAGTAGAGACCTGTCCACACAGGAGAATTGGGTTTGCCAACCAAGCTTTGCCGGCACCTCAAGGACCGAATGGACAGAGGGCACTTCCAGGGCCACTTGGGCAGAGGAATCAGGGACCAGTGATGAGGAGAGCTCTTCCCCTTCCTCCACAGCATGTTGTTCGCCCAGTCCAGAGAGGAGCTAGGACTACAGCAGGGCGTGGTAGAGGTCAGGCTTACAATTTGACAGCAGAGGAGGCTGAGGCTTCAGAGGAGGTGATAACAGGTAACATCAGAGTTCATTCGAAACCTGTTCTCGCTCTCTTCGATTCAGGTGCATCCCATTGTTATATCTCAGACCATTTTGTGGCTTTGCATTCTATACCTGTTAGATCTTTAGACCACAAATGGGAGATTAGTACAGGGAATGGAGTAGTCATATCTTCTAGAGTTTGTACTGATTGTCCAGTAGAACTATGTGATAAAATCTTGGCCATAGATATGATCGTACTAGACACCAAAGGGTACGACGTAATCTTAGGCATGACCTGGCTCAGTCAGTACTATGCAGTGATTGATTGTAGGGAGAAGAAGATTAATTTCAGAATCCCTCATCAACCGGAGTTCCAATTTAGTGGAGAAGTGAAGTCTACCAGGGAAAGACTCGGATGACTACTTCGGAGGTTCAGAAGCAGAAGGTACCGGTGTGGGATGAATTCCCAGGAGTATTTGCTGAGATCTCAGGACTGCCACCTGACAGGGTGATCGAGTTCTCCATTGACACAGTTCCAGGAGCAGCTCCTATATCCAAGGCTCCGTACAGGATGGCACCGACGGAGTTAGAGATTCTGAAGAAGCAACTGCAGGAATACTCAGACAAAGGATTGATTAGACCAAGTACTTCGCCATGGGGAGCTCCAGTACTGTTGGCAAACAAGAAGGATGGTGGTAAGAGACTTTGTATTGATTATAGGGAATTGAACAAAGTTACCATCAAGAACAAGTATCCCTTACCAAGGATTGATGATTTGTTTGATCAGCTTCATGGAGCCCGAGTATTCTCTAAACTAGATTTACAGTCGGGTTACCATCAGCTAAGGGTGAAGAAGGAGGATATCCCGAAGACGGCATTCAGGACCCGTTATGGCCACTATGAGTTTCTAGTTATGCCTTTCGGAGTCACTAATGCCCCTGCAGTTTTCATGGATTTAATGAACCGAGTGTTCTCGCCCTATCTGGATCAGTTTGTTGTTGTTTTTATAGATGACATCCTGATCTATTCAAAGAGCAGCAGGGAGCATGCAGAACACTTGAGGATTGTGTTGCAGACTCTCCAGCAGGAGCAGCTTCATGCCAAGAGGAGCAAGTGTGAGTTCTGGTTGGACAGCATAGCCTTCCTTGGACACATGGTTTCAGCAGAAGGAATTTCAGTTGACCCCAGCAAAGTCCAGGCAGTGAGGGATTGGCCAATTCTAAGGACGGTGACTGAGATTAAGAGTTTTCTTGGACTAGCCGGATATTACAGACGCTTTGTCCAAGATTTCTCTAGGATTGCAGCTCCGTTGACCAAGCTCACCCGGAAAGGGGAAAGGTATTTATGGACAGAGGGTGTACCGCAGCATTTGAGGAATTGAAGCAGAGGCTCATTTCAGCTCCAATCTTGAGGACTCCCTCAGGGAGAGGAGGGATGGTCATATTCAGTGATGCATCAGGAAAAGGCCTGGGATGTGTACTTATGCAACATGATCATGTTATAGCATATGCATCTAGGCAACTGAAGACTCATGAGCGGAATTACCCAACTCATGACTTGGAGCTAGCAGCTGTTATCTTTGCCTTGAAGATTTGGAGGCATTATCTTCTGGGAGACAAAGTGTTGATATACACGGATCACAAGAGCCTCAAGTATATCTTCTCACAGAAAGAGTTGAACATGAGGCAGAGGAGGTGGCTCGAACTGATGGCAGACTATGATATTGACTTGCAATATCATCCAGGCAAGGTCAATACAGTTCCAGATGCACTGAGCAGGATGCCAGAAAATAGAGTGCTTGTCCAACTTACTCAGCAGAAGGAGTTGATTCAGGACTTTATCAGATTGGACTTGATGTTAGTTCGAAGGACTGAGAAGGCAGGACAGTTTATGACTTTACAGATTCAGCCAACATTGATAGATGAGATCAAGGAAGCTCAAAAGGAAGATCCCAGATTGCAGAAATTCCGAGCTCAGGTAGAGGCTGGATTGAGGACTGATATCTGTATTCATCCAGATGGTGCATTATATTTTGGAGGCAGACTTTGTGTTCCCCAAGGAGAAGTTCGACAGAAGATCCTAGCAGAAGCTCACAGTTCAGCCTATTCCATACACCCAGGGGGAACCAAGATGTATCAGGACTTGAAGAAGCAGTTTTGGTGGAATGCTATGAAAAGAGAGATAGCTCAGTTTGTAGCCAAGTGCTTGGTGTGCCAGCAGATAAAGATAGAGCATCAGAGATCAGCCGGACTTCTACAACCTTTACCAATACCCGAGTGGAAGTGGGAGCACATCACCATAGATTTTGTCACGGCATTGCCTCGCAGTCCTAAAGGTAATAATGCTGTGTGGGTAATCATTGATCGTCTCACCAAGTCAGCTCACTTCATACCATTTCGGGTAGGTCAGACAACAGAGGTTTTGGCAGACAAGTACATGAAGGAGATAGTTCGTCTACATGGAGTTCCTGTTAGTATTGTATCAGATAGAGACACCAGATTCAGATCTCATTTCTGGGAGAGTCTCCAAGAGAGTCTGGGAACTCGTCTGAAATTCAGTACATCATATCATCCTCAGACAGACGGACAATCTGAAAGGACTATCCAGATCCTTGAAGATATGCTGAGGGCCTGCATGATTGAGTTTAAGGGATCTTGGGAAGATCATCTTCACTTGGCTGAGTTTTCTTATAACAACAGTTATCAGGCAAGTATCAAGATGGCACCTTTTGAGGCACTGTATGGAAGAAAGTGCAGATCACCGATTTGTTGGGATGAAGTCGGTGAGAGGAGACTATTGGGGCCAGAGATCCTGATTCAGACAACAGAGAAAGTCAGAGTCATCAGAGATCGCCTCAGGGCAGCTCAGAGTCAGCAGAAGAGTTGGGCAGATTCGCAGAGAAGGCCATTGGAGTTCCAGGCAGGAGATCATGTGTTCTTGAAGATATCACCTACCAGAGGAGTAATCCGGTTCGGTCTTCGTGGAAAGCTTAGTCCAAGATATATCGGCCCATTCGAGATTTTGGAGCGAGTGGGAGATGTGTCTTACAGATTGGCCTTACCTCCATCTTTGGACGGAGTGCACAATGTTTTCCACGTATCTCAGTTGAGGAAGTATGTCAAGGATGATAGTCATATTTTGGATCATTCCGAACTGGAACTGCAGCCAGATTTATCATATCAGGAGCAGCCGATGGCCATTCTGGATAGAAGTGTGAAGACACTGAAGAACAAGGCTATACCCTTAGTGTTGGTGTCTTGGAGCAGACATGCGCCAGGAGAGGCCACTTGGGAACGAGAGGACGTTATCCGTGAGCGCTATCCTCAACTCTTCACATCTTGATTGGTAAGACTCTTTCCTTCTAATCTTCTCTACAGTTATCTTCCACCTTATCCTTCCCTATCTGTTACTTTTCCTGTTACCTTTCACCTTATGAAATTTCGAGGACGAAATTTTTGTAAGGTGGATGGATTGTAATACCCCGTTTCCAGAATACGTACTTAGTTGCGTATTCAGCTTTTCGATCGTATTTTTTAATTTACTTCCTGTATTTGACCGATTTCAATTTCAAATATCATTTTCTAATATATTAGATTTTATATGATTTTCTGGATTTTTCCTGAATTAAAATGAATTTCTTCAAAACCGGTGTCGACCAGTGTCACTGATCGATTCCCGAATTTTTATTTTCCAAACAGTTAAGAATTTCTAGAAAGTCCTTTAGGCTTTATTTCTTAGAATCCTGTTTTCTATCTAAATACTTTTTCTGAGAATTTTATGAATTTATGAAAATTCTAACGGAGTCGGTAGATAACTGATTCCGGGATTTTTAGTTTTAAAACTATAAAGTATTTCAAAAAAAGGATTTCACTATTAGTCTTCATATATTATTATTGATTTTTGGTGAAATTTACGAGTCGTTCCGAGATACTTGAATTTCGGACGATTTCGGTATTTTCCGAAATATTTTCCGTATCCTCGACTTAAACCCGGGAACTTGTCTTTTCATTATTTTATATTCTAAGTCCAAGAGTAAATATCTTCCTTTATGAATTTCTTTCCATTTTTCCTTTTCCTTTACTTCTCTTTCTCCACAACCACAAACTTTTCCCATTTTTCCAAAAATTCAAATCTCTTCCAAATTCCAACTCCACATAATCTCACCAACCCCCCTCATTTAATGCACCTCTCTCTCTCTCTCCCATGGCCGGCCAAGTGGCCAAGAAGAGGGACACCCATCCCTCTCCTATTTTGCAATAAACCCCCTCACATTTACATTATTTACATCTCCTTTACAAAAATCAAATCCTATATAAGTTTTCCTTTACATTCTTTTACTCTTTTTTCACTTCACCAAGAAAATAGCCTTCACCATTTCCTTCTCCATCTCAAACCCTAACTCCAAAGCTCACCTAGGTTTTCATCTCCATCTCAAGCAACCATCACTACCTTGGATTTGGATCGCATCTCTCTCTTCGTCGGAAGTATCGCCAAGGATCGAGTTGGTGATAGCCGTCGACAACGATCCGTTCGAACTTGTATAAGCTTCACATAACCGTTCGAAGTGAGTATATTTACTCACCAAGACTTGTAAACCCCCTTTGTATACATGTGTTGACAAATAATGTACACTTGTGCCATAAAAATCCCATGTTTAGACCATCAAGAACCACCACCAGAAAATCTGTTCTGTTACTGTTTTTCCCACGATTAGTCGACTTGACCTAGGGACTAGTCGACTAATCCACTTTAGTTGAAACTTAACCTTTTCTGATTTCACAGTTTTAGTCGACTAGACCAAATTATTAGTCGACTTGAGACCCCTAGTCGGCTAACCATTTCCAATTAGTCGACTAGTTTTTCCTGAAACGGATACCCGACTCTCTGTTGTACAGTATTAGTCGACTACAAATCCCTGTTAGTCGACTTACGTATCTATTAGTCGACTACCCTTTCAACCCTAGTCGACTAACTTCTCCTGGAACTGAAAACCAACTCTCTGGAACCCAGTATTAGTCGACTAGTCCAGACTGTTAGTCGACTTACCCTGGTTATTAGTCGACTACTCCTTCCAATTAGTCGACTAATTCTGGCAATCTGTTTTAGTTGATTTCTTTCTTGAATTCGGATCTTATCATTGGTTCATGTGCTATGTATTATTGTTACTTGTGCTTCATGACTGCTACCTCATGACATGTTACTTGATGGATCTCACCACTTGTTACACCATGACTTGTTATTACATATTCTTGCTTTATAACTTGTTAAATTGTGAATATCAACCCTTATCATGCTATCTCTTAAACCAAGCATGATACACTTGACTTTTGTATAAATGGACCAACTTACACATGGGTCGGGGGAAACAAGCGGATATCGATATGTGTTCGTGTTTACAGTGGCATTAGGTATATTGTACAATTATATTTCCGGTCTGACCTGAGGGCCTCCAGGGGACCGAGGGGAGTGCTTGCTCCCTCTTCCTGATACAGTCATGACAAAGGGCATACATAAGTCCCTCCTGATAGGCCTTGCGGCTGGTTCCGTCATCAAGCAACGGAACACCCTGGACCGTGGTCCCGGGCATGCACGGGACCCACTGTAAACATAGTTCGTCGATACAACCGCTGTTTCCAATAACAACCTTGCTTTACTAGGATATGGATCTATGTGCTCTGGGACGCTGGGTCACATAGTTAGATATCACAGTAAGACAAGTAATAATAATAAGACGTTAACTGTAGATTCATTGTATTAGGATTTCATTTCTTCATGCTTTTCATACTTGTTAGTTGATATTCCTTATAACTGTTTCATCATTCTTTATTCATGTCCCTTAGCCACTTGGCTATAGTTGTTTATTGTTATGTGTCTTGACTCCTTGGATTTGCACATTCAGATTCCGAAGCTTGGAACGAAGTGGAGCCATCCACAGAGGACCAAGCTTACCTTAGTGAGCAGGCGGATTAGTTCCAGTCCCCTCGTGCCAGACTTACCTTTTGACTCACGAGATCTTCTTTCTACTTGTGAGCTTTTTGTATACATATTTGTATATATTTCTTTTGGACTTGGTTATGATGTAATACACATGTAATGTGTAATACTTTATAATATCCTGTGATAACTTTGTATATGTACTTCTTGTGTTGGCATTTGTATGAATACCACGCTTTGTCGTGTACTCTGATCCTTGTTGTACTTTTATGCTTAGCGTATATACGTGGGGGCACCTTTTGACCTACGTATATACGTCGCAGTGACGTCCCCGTATTCGTGGAATTGGGGCGTTACAAAATCAATTAGTTAATTCCAAATTTCCGACATTCGTTGTTTCATCGTGAGCCAATCAATGCTATTAAGAAATCATCAGAGATCACGTGAAGGCCATGCGACCCTTGAACTCACTGTTGAGTCCTGATGACGATTGGATACATCATTAGACACTTGGCAATTTATTATTTAGGGCCTGTTTGTTTCGTTGCAAAACGTCGCAAGTCGTAAGTCGTAAAATGAGAATGGAAAAAGTGAACTGTAACAGAGAAAATATATTGTGTTTTACGGTGTTTGGTTGATAAAGTGAAGTGTAAATGAAAAAGTATATTGTGTTTTACGGTGTTTGGTTGATAAAGTGAAAGTGTAAATGGTAAAGTATATTGTGTTTTACGGTGTTTGGTTGGTAATGTAAAAGGGTAAGTGGAAAAGTTGACCACAAAATTAACTATAGCAGTGATTTAAATATTATAAATACTATTAAATTAAATCTACTATTGCAAATTAAATTGTATTAATAAATTTGAGATAAAAATTAATAATCTTAATATTTTATTTATAACAATAATATTAATAAAATATTAGTATAAATAGTAAAATATTACTAAAATATTAACTAAATAAATAATATAAAATTTTAAGAAAATCTAAAGAACATTAATAAAATTTTAAGAATACTAATAAATATTAAAAAATGTTACAACAATAATAAAATATAGTTATAATATTATAATATTAAAAATACTTGAAAATTATTATAATATAAAATTTATTATAATATTATTGTAATATTATAGAAATATAAAATTAATAAAGTAAAATATAATTATAATTTAATAATAAATTATCATTATATATTATTATACTGAATTATTATTACAATATTAACATAATAAAATATAAATATAATAATAAAATATATTATGATATTAATAAAGTAATTTTTTATATTAAAAATAAATAATTAAATATATAGTAATTTTATATTAAAGTATAATACTGTTATATTAATAAAATATTAACTCTAAATAAAATAATAAAAAATGGAATAAGTATTATTAAAATAGTAAAATATTAAATATTAAAACAATAAAAAAGTTAAAGATTAAAAATATAAAATGATTAAATAAGAAATTGAACACTATTAAAATATTAAATATTTAATAATATTTAATTATATATTGATTATCAAGTAACTGTTTTGAACTGTAAGTGTACTACAAGTGAGAGTTATATGACCACAAAATTAACTGTAGCAACTGTAACAGTTGCCTCAATTAAAGTATTGTTATTTTCCTAAAATGTCATTAGTGCATGCATGATATTTTTATATTCTGCGTATAATACGCGTATGAAGTAGACCCGTATTATACGGGTATTATACGGGTACGTATATACAAGTGTATACGTAAGTATTTATACAGGTATAAGACTTTTTCTTCCTCCACAAGTTTCTTTTCCTTCCACAATCTTCTCCAAGCTTCTCAAATATTCCATCAAAATATCTCCATCTCCATGGCTAGTTCTGATTGGTCAAGAGAAACACCTCACCCTCCTATTTTACAAATAAACCCCTCTTCTTTATATTTTTACAAAATGATGGGACACATGGCATAAATTTATGGAAGGACACCTGGCACAAATCTATGGAAGGATTGAAGCTATAAATAGAGAAAAATGAAGAGAATTCAACACTTTTTCAAAAACTCTCTCTCTCTTAAAGAACTCCCTCCTTTTCAAGTAGCAAACAACAAGGATCAAGGCAACCGTAGCAACAACAAAGGCAACAACTACAAATAGTCAAGATCAGCCATACAAGTGAGTAGAACATACAAATCTTATCAATATGATCAATAGAAATGAGTAGAAATGAGTAGAAATGAGTAAGAAATGAAATAAGCATGTGGATATGCAAGTATTGACCCTAGGTGTATTTTGGGGATCATGTGTTTTCAATTCTGCAAATAATTGTTACTGTTGCTTATGAAATTATGATATTTTACATATCCTGCATATTGATATGGTATGATGTGTTTGTGCGTTTCGGAGGAAGGGACCGGGTTGAACCGGAGGCGTTGAAGGGGAGAACATATGTGTATATATGTTTGTGATTGTGTTTGTGTGTTTCGGAGGAAGGGACCGGGTTGAACCGGAGGCGTTGAAGGGGAGAACATATGTGTATATATGTTTGTGTTTGTGTTTGTGTGTTTTGGAGGAAGGGACCGGGTTGAACGGAGGTGTTGAAGGGGAGAACATATGTGTATATATGTTTGTGTACATGTATATGGACATGATAGAAGTCCTATGATAAAATCATGCATGATTCTTTAACTTCAGATCTGGAATAGTTTCTTAAACAAGCTGTTTTTATGTAAGTAAGTCGACTAAGTCCAGGAATTAGTCGACTATAGGTGTGATTCTGTAAGCAGAGAACTGCTGATATAGCAGGATTAGTCGACTACAAACAGACTGTAGTCGACTAATCCCAGAGACAGAGGGTAAACAGAAGTTAAAAATCTGTTTTTCACAGTTTTAGTCGACTAGGACTTACCTACCAGTCGACTAATAATTTGTTTTAGTCGACTACACCAAGATGATAGTCGACTATAGATGATCCACAGATAGTAGCACAACTTTTCACAGTTTTAGTCGACTAGAGGAAACTTCAAGTCGACTAGTCCCGGAATTAGTCGACTATACCAGGAAGAGTAGTCGACTGCAAAAGTCCCCGTTTGCCAGTAAAGAAGCAGGTACGTGTGAAGCAGGATTAGTCGACTAATAGCTCCAGAATTAGTCGACTTACCGTTAGTATTAGTCGACTATAGAGTGGCTTAGTCAACTAATAAGGCATTGTTACTGTGTTCTGTTTTGGTTCATGGTAAATTATGAGATCCAATAAAACTAGTATATTGATACTCATGTCAACCGGATGATTTAACCATGTATGCTTACCTGCTAAGTGCATTTAAATATGGTTTTACTCACTGAGCCATCAAGCTCACTCTATTCTAACTCTAACTACAGGTTTGGACAAAGGCAAGGGTCCTGCTTAAGGGCAGTGGTGCGGACATTACCATCGGTACCTCAGCAGTAGGAGTTACTTTTGTTAGATATATATGGTTTTGTATAAGCATGCTTATGTTTAGCTGTGTTTCGACCGTGGCATGTAAATATTAAAGAACTTGGTGTTGGACTATTCTTGTATGAACATATGTATTGAGATGATAATGAAGACTGTATTCTTATGAATTATAGAACTATAGATGTTAGTATGATAAGTCTCAAATAGATCATACATGTTATCTGATGTATGTGTTGAAGTATTTTTATACTGATGGGCCCCATGCTTGGATTATACGAGATGATTATGTTAAATGGAAAATTTTTAACTGGGACCGTTACAATTGGTATCAGAGCCAGGTTTAGATGAAGAAGGAATAAGAGATGATGAAATTGTTAGGTTATTACATACAGACATGTGATTATAGTTAAGTAGTTGGTCTTTTGGTGACAAGAAGTATAGTTATAAGTGTGTCTAATTATGTTGGTTCTTGATGATAGTCATATGATTAAGATGATTTCATGGACTCGAAATTAATATGTCCGTTTTGTTTACATATAGATGGAGACTCTGATATATTCTGGTCAGCCTCTAATTCCGACAGCTCGAGTAAGAGCTGGATAGCGGACTCGATGGACTGGGGATATGAGTCAGATGAAACTGACCCTGCAAAAATGATTATGCCCCTGAACTGGATAGATGGTGAAGAGGTCGAGTCGCAGGCATCTAACAAGCCTGAACCTACTCCGGTTGACACAAGTAGTGTCATAGGAGATTCGGTTGAAGTATCAGTAGTGGAGCACTCGAGTACGATTAAGGAAGAAACTCGAAGGGGCTTTACTTATGGAGGTGTCTTTGGAACGAGACATGGGAAAAAGACATGAATCTATATGATGACTTAGATGACTGGCACTGTGCCGGGGATGAGTCATCGGAAGAAGACCCCGAAGAGGAAGACCCCGAAGAGGATTTGGATAATAACAACAATACTAGTAAGGATCCTAGTGGGGATACCCCACCCTGTGAGGGGTGAATCTTATAACTGACACTTTTGATGTATTTATGTATATAGGCCTAATATGTTAGATAATGGATATCCGTAGGGTTGTTGTATGTACCCTGGCATATATCTTATGAATGCGCAGGAAGTAGTCCGGATATTCCAGTAGGCAGGCATGTCGGAATGACACTTTTTGTATCCATGATGGATGTAACTATATATACATATATAACAAGTTGTTGTTTCACAAGTGACATTATTAGTATGAGTATATGAGAAAAAGTTTTATCCCTACTTAATCCAAATTGTGTAATGTGTTGATAAGACGCCCTTATATTCATATAGGGCGAACGCATGGATTTGAACCAACCACCACTTGAAGAAGCCCTGTCACTCGATACGACACATTATAGCGAGATGGGGAGCGCGCACCCCGCGAACAATAATGAAGACTCTGAAGCTCGAAATAGAGGGAATGAGGAGACTCCGGGGTGATGCCGGACTGGCTCGCGCAATTAGTAAACAGGGCGAGCAACAACAATTCTCATCGAGCACTGGAGCAGTTTCAGAAAATGAAACCGCCCGTATTCGAAGGGAAGGCGGACCCTTTGCAAGCCGAAGCATGGCTTCTACAAATAGAAAAGATTCTGGAAGTCATGAGTTGCACTGATGAACAAAAGGTGTCCTTCTCTTCTTTTATGTTCCAGAAGGAAGCGGAACATTGGTGGAGGGCAGTGAAACTTAGTATGAAGAATACAAGGGAACCAATCACCTGGGAGTTCTTGGTGAACAAATTCACTGAGAAATACATTCCGGAGACAGCCAGAGATAAAATGGCAATAGAATTCTTGGAACTCCGTCAAGATTCTAAGAATGTATCCCAGTATGATCAGAAATTCACTCAGCTATCCAGGTATGCTGATGCTTTGGTTAGGAGTGAAGCAGATAAGACAAAGAGGTTCGTAAAGGGCCTAAGATCAGATATTCGGGGCCGGCTAATTCCATTACAACTGAGAAATTATCTCCAAGCAGTAGAAAGAGCTTTGGAGGTAGAAATGGACATACAAGAAAGTCAGGGAGAATGGGTGGAAGAAATTCCCAATTCTAAGCGCCCCCGTTATCAAGAACCTCCTATGAGGACGGCATCAGGACCAGCCAGTAGCAGAGGATCTGGGTTTAACACCTATAGAGGAGGAGGAGCCAGAGGCGGGAGAACGTGGCTGAGGAACAGCGACACCGCCTCGAAGACACAAACTACCTCTGCGTTCCATCCCAGAGGCTCGGAGGCTCCTTGGTGTCAGAGGTGTAGAATAAATCATTTTGAAACTGTCTCCCAGACAGGTCTTGTTTTAATTGTGGAGGAGTGGGACATCTAAGGAAAAATTGTCCAACCACGCGTGGAAGCCAAGGATTTAGTAGAGGAAATGGAAGGCCGATCATGAGGACGAATCCTTCCAGAGGACAAGCCAGTAACTCCATGCCACCCAGTAATGCTCCACGTTCTGCTGCAACCCAGTCATCGGTTCAGCAACCTCGGGTGCAAGGCAGAACCTTCGCATTGAACCACCGAGAAGCAATGGCCTCAAATGCAGTGGTGGAAGGTATGATCTCCGTATCAGGACATATTGCTCATATATTATTTGACCCTGGAGCTACTCATTCATTCGTATCTAGTGCTTTTGCTTATAAATTAAATCAAGAATCAAAACCCCTAGGATTTTAATTGGTTGTGTCTACACCTATAGGGGAGAATTTAATAGCTAGCACTAGATATACGAATTGTGAAGTAATAATTGGAGAAATGAAGACCTTTGTTGATCTGATAAAGCTAGGCGAAATGGAGTTCGATGCCATACTAGGAATGGACTGGTTGTCTGCCAGTGGTGCTTATGTGGATTGTAATAAAAAGAGGATTATCTTTAAAATGGAAGGGACTCCAGAGTTTATCTTTGAAGGAGAGAAAGGAAATTATGACATACCTCACATATCAGCCATCAAAGCCACCAAGTTATTGAAGCAAGGGTGCCAAGAATTTCTGGCTTCGGTGTTGGATACCACCAGAATTGATGTAGATATTATGACTATTCCAATTGTGAATGAGTTCCCTGATGTATTCCCGGAAGACTTACCAGGGTTGCCCCCAGATCGGGAAGTAGAATTTACAATCGATGTAATACCCGGTACTGCCCCAATTTCTAAGGCACCGTACCGTATGGCCCCTGCAGAAATGAAAGAACTTAAAACTCAATTGCAAGAATTATTAGACAAGGGTTTTATTCGGCCAAGTATATCTCCCTGGGGAGCACCTGTCCTATTTGTTAAGAAGAAGGATGGGAGTATGAGATTATGTGTTGACTATCGGGAATTGAATAAAGCAACTATCAAGAATAAGTACCCTCTCCCTCGAATTGATGACCTATTTGATCAATTGCAAGGGTCTTGTGTATTTTCCAAGATAGACCTTAGATCGGGGTATCATCAGTTGAAGGTCAAACCTGAAGATGTGCCCAAATCAGCTTTTCGGACAAGATATGGACACTTTGAATTTCTAGTCATGCCTTTTGGACTCACTAATGCCCCGGCAGCATTTATGGACCTAATGAATCGGATGTTTCAACCATACTTAGACCAGTTTGTAGTGGTATTTATTGATGATATTCTGGTCTATTCAAAGAGTCCGGAAGATCATGAGGAACATCTTAAAATTGTCCTTCAAATCTTGAGAGAGAAGCAACTCTATGCAAAATTGAAGAAATGTGAATTTTGGCTTGAGCAAGTAGGATTTCTCGGTCATATTATATCCAAAGAGGGGATAGCAGTAGATCCGGTAAAGATTGAAGCAATCCGAGACTGGCCTAGACCCACTAATGCGACTGAAGTTCGAAGTTTCTTGGGATTAGCAGGGTACTATAGAAGATTTGTAGAAGGATTTTCTTTGATTGTGGCACCAATGACCCAATTAACCAGAAAGAATAAGAAGTTTGTGTGGGGAGAAGATCAAGATAGGAGTTTTCAGGAAGTTAAAGCCAGATTAACATCTGCTCCTGTCTTAGTAGTACCTTCAGGGACTGAAGGATTTGTCATTTTTAGTGATGCATCAAAACTGGGATTGGGATGTGTATTAATGCAAAATGGAAAAGTTATTGCCTATGCATCCCGGCAATTGAAGACCCATGAAAGGAATTATCCCACTCATGATTTGGAATTAGCCGCTGTGATCTTTGCTTTAAAGATCTGGCGACATTACTTGTATGGAGTGTCTTGTGAAGTTTTTACTGATCATAAGAGCTTGAAATATATCTTCACACAAAAGGAACTGAACATGAGGCAGAGGAGGTGGTTAGAACTAATAAAAGATTATGATATTACTATTCAATACCACCCTGGGAAGGCCAATGTAGTAGCTGATGCTTTGAGCCGGAAATCAGGAGGAACACTGGCCACCTTGATGACTCGTCAAGTAAGACTATTAAGAGACCTAGAAGAGATGCAAATAGAAGTGCGAGTCATTGATTCTTCAAATTCTGGGTATCAACTAAATCAAGTGAGTATCCAAATTAATCTATACGACAAGATCAAAAAGGCACAACAAGAAGATACTCAAATAAAGAAGATGATGAAGAAAGTGCACGAAGGAGAACTCAAGAAATTTCACATAGAAGGTGATGTCTTAAGGCTTGGACACAGACTATGTGTGCCAGAGGTAGCAGAGATTAAAGAAGAAATAATGAAGGAGGCCCATAGTACACCTTATACAGCTCACCCCGGAAGCACAAAGATGTATCAAGATCTACGTCATAACTTCTGGTGGGATGGTATGAAGATGGACATTTCCAATTTTGTCCACAAATGTTTAGTCTGTCAACAAGTAAAGGCTGAACATAAGAAGCCCCCAGGTTTGTTAGTACCTTTACCTATTCCTGAATGGAAGTGGAGTCAAATTGCTATGGATTTCGTCACTGGACTTCCTCGGACGTCCCAAGGACTGGATACAGTCTGGGTAGTAGTAGACAGACTCACCAAATCTGCCCATTTTCTACCTATCCGGATCAATTATTCAATGGAAAGATTGGCTCAGGTATATGTCCGAGAGATAATTAGATTACATGGAGTACCTGAATCCATTGTATCAGATCGGGACCCAAGATTTCAATCCAGATTCTGGAAAAGTTTGTCCAGAGCTATGGGTACTAACTTGCAATTCAGTACAGCAGCCCACCCCCAAACGGATGGACAGTCAGAAAGGACCATTCAAATATTAGAAGATATGTTGAGAACCTGTGTACTGGATTTTGGGGGAAGTTGGGACAACTATCTACCCTTAGTGGAGTTTGCATATAATAATAGTTATCAATCCACTATCGGTATGCCTCCATTTGAAGCATTATATGGGAGGAGGTGTAGATCACCAATCTGTTGGGAGGAAGTTGGGGACAGAAGACTATTTGGCCCCGATGTAATTCAAGAAGCTACAGAGAAGATCAAGCTAATCAGAGAAAGGATGAAAGCAGCCCAGAGCAGACAGAAAGCTTATGCAGATAATCGTCGCAGACCACTAGAGTTTGAGGTAGGGGATAGTGTTTTCCTAAAGGTATCTCCTATGAAAGGAGTGAGACGCGCCGGCAATAAGAACAAATTAGCCCCTAGATATGTGGGTCCGTTTGAAATATTGGATAAGATTGGACCGGTTGCTTATCGTTTGGCCCTACCCCCTGCCTTAGAAAGGATGCACAATGTATTTCATGTATCTCAGCTGAGGAAGTATGTGCCCGATCCTGCTCATATCATCTCCTATGAACCCCTGCATATGATAGAAGACATGTCTTACACGGAAGAACCAATACAAATTCTTGATCGCAAAGAGAAGAAATTGAGGAGCAAAAATATTCCCTTGGTCAAGGTTTTATGGAGAAATCAAAACATAGAAGAAGCCACTTGGGAGCTGGAAGAGGAAATGAGAAAGGCCTATCCGCATTTATTCCAAGGTACGTTAAGTTTCGAGGACGAAACTTTCATAAGGAGGGTAGAATGTAACAGTTGCCTCAATTAAAGTATTGTTATTTTCCTAAAATGTCATTAGTGCATGCATGATATTTTTATATTCTGCGTATAATACGCGTATGAAGTAGACCCGTATTATACGGGTATTATACGGGTACGTATATACAAGTGTATACGTAAGTATTTATACAGGTATAAGACTTTTTCTTCCTCCACAAGTTTCTTTTCCTTCCACAATCTTCTCCAAGCTTCTCAAATATTCCATCAAAATATCTCCATCTCCATGGCTAGTTCTGATTGGTCAAGAGAAACACCTCACCCTCCTATTTTACAAATAAACCCCTCTCCTTTATATTTTTACAAAATGATGGGACACATGGCATAAATTTATGGAGGGACACATGGCACAAATCTATGGAAGGATTGAAGCTATAAATAGAGAAAGATGAAGAGAATTCAACACTTTTTCAAAAACTCTCTCTCTTAAAGAACTCCCTCCTTTTCAAGTAGCAAACAACAAGGATCAAGGCAACCGTAGCAACAACAAAGGCAACAACTACAAATAGCCAAGATCAGCCATACAAGTGAGTAGAACATACAAATCTTATCAATATGATCAATAGAAATGAGTAGAAATGAGTAGAAATGAGTAAGAAATGAAATAAGCATGTGGATATGCAAGTATTGACCCTAGGTGTATTTTGGGGATCATGTGTTTTCAATTCTGCAAATAATTGTTACTGTTGCTTATGAAATTATGATATTTTACATATCCTGCATATTGATATGGTATGATGTGTTTGTGCGTTTCGGAGGAAGGGACCGGGTTGAACCGGAGGCGTTGAAGGGAGAACATATGTGTATATATGTTTGTGATTGTGTTTGTGTGTTTCGGAGGAAGGGACCGGGTTGAACCGGAGGCGTTGAAGGGGAGAACATATGTGTATATATGTTTGTGTTTGTGTTTGTGTGTTTTGGAGGAAGGGACCGGGTTGAACCGGATGTGTTGAAGGGGAGAACATATGTGTATATATGTTTGTGTACATGTATATGGACATGATAGAAGTCCTATGATAAAATCATGCATGATTCTTTAACTTCAGATCTGGAATAGTTTCTTAAACAAGCTGTTTTTATGTAAGTAAGTCGACTAAGTCCAGGAATTAGTCGACTATAGGTGTGATTCTGTAAGCAGAGAACTGCTGATATAGCAGGATTAGTCGACTACAAACAGACTGTAGTCGACTAATCCCAGAGACAGAGGGTAAACAGAAGTTAAAAATCTGCTTTTCACAGTTTTAGTCGACTAGGACTTACCTACCAGTCGACTAATAATTTGTTTTAGTCGACTACACCAAGATGATAGTCGACTATAGATGATCCACAGATAGTAGCACAACTTTTCACAGTTTTAGTCGACTAGAGGAAACTTCAAGTCGACTAGTCCCGGAATTAGTCGACTATACCAGGAAGAGTAGTCGACTGCAAAAGTCCCCGTTTGCCAGTAAAGAAGCAGGTACGTGTGAAGCAGGATTAGTCGACTAATAGCTCCAGAATTAGTCGACTTACCGTTAGTATTAGTCGACTATAGAGTGGCTTAGTCGACTAATAAGGCATTGTTACTGTGTTCTGTTTTGGTTCATGGTAAATTATGAGATCCAATAAAACTAGTATATTGATACTCATGTCAACCGGATGATTTAACCATGTATGCTTACCTGCTAAGTGCATTTAAATATGGTTTTACTCACTGAGCCGTCAAGCTCACTCTATTCTAACTCTAACTACAGGTTTGGACAAAGGCAAGGGTCCTGCTTAAGGGCAGTGGTGCGGACATTACCACCGGTACCTCAGCAGTAGGAGTTACTTTTGTTAGATATATATGGTTTTGTATAAGCATGCTTATGTTTAGCTGTGTTTCGACCGTGGCATGTAAATATTAAAGAACTTGGTGTTGGACTATTCTTGTATGAACATATGTATTGAGATGATAATGAAGACTGTATTCTTATGGATTATAGAACTATAGATGTTAGTATGATAAGTCTCAAATAGATCATACATGTTATCTGATGTATGTGTTGAAGTATTTTTATACTGATGGGCCCCATGCTTGGATTATACGAGATGATTATGTTAAATGGAAAATTTTTAACTGGGACCGTTACAGCAACTGCAAGTGGGAAAATATGAGTGTAAAAGTGAGATTTACATGACCACAATTTAACTGTAACAACTGTAAGTGGGAAAAGAAGAGTTGCAAAAGTGTTTTGCATTTTACATTTTGCAAACGAAACCAAACAACTCTAAATGTAAAGTTGCAAAACTTTTTGCATTTTGCAAATGTTTTGCAACTTACCAAAAGTATAAACTCTTGAGTCGGCAGTGAATAAGCTGGGCCATTGAAACCAACCAAGCCTTCAGAATCTTAAATTTTCACAAATTCGAAATTAATGGAGTACTACTATTAAAAAAATCAGATTTGTTAATCCAAATATCTAAACATAAGCATACAAAGCGTATGAAATTATATTCGCAACGTAGTCAAACAATACGCGATTAAAACTATACTAGATATTTGTGGACGGAGCTGCATTATGAAATTACAGTGGAAGAACATAAAATTTTGGACTACTGGTTCAGGTTTTAATTTGCGAAGAATATACATTAAGAACTTTGTTTGATACAAACACTGATAAGTTATTTGAGTTTTATTTCGTAAGACCACCCAATTTTTTCTTCTCCTTTCTTGATGAATTAACTTCTGGCAGCGTTATTCTAGTTGAGCCTCCATCCTGGTTTAATAAATTTCCTATTTAACATTTTCTCTCAATTTCCAATTATTTTCGTTAAATTCTTTTGCAAGTGCATCTTTTTTGCACGCGTCATGCACATGCACAAAAATACAATGAACAATATCAATCAATTTGTGCTTACACGGGGTCAAAATACTTTAGAATCCAAAATTTGTGAAGTGTGGTCTTAATGTCTCCACACAAAGCCTTTCCCCTCCTTTATTACAGAACATCACGAGCAGATGCATGTCCTTCCTCCCCTCTCAAATATGAAGACTCAACACTCAGCATTTTATCAACATAAATGCCACCCCGTGCGCTTGCAACTTCTCCAACCTTTACAAAAGCTTCACGAGCACAAGAAAACTCTCCACAACTTTTCAGTATCCTGCTCTCAAAGTCACCGACTCCCTTCACTTTCCTCCCTAATCACACAAACAGCCTATTTATATTGCAAACTATAGTCTGAACCCTGAAGTAGTCTCTCCTTCGTACTACCATATTGAGTGCTCTAGTTAACCAAACTGGGGACTCGATAAAGTACTTGTGAATCCATTCCTGCATTGCATATTGTTGAACTCATGGAATCAACAAGCCCAGAAGACGGCGTCGCCAGCTCAGACGATGGCTTCACGGGTCCGCTCCTCCTAAATCCGTCCTATGCCCGCTCGAAATCCTCTGCATTCGATGAGCTGCGGAACTTCCGACTGAGCCTGTGGTGGTGCGCCCTCGACCACTCCTCGACTACAGGAAAAACTATCTCCTACCTCGCCTTCATTCTCTTCACCATCGTCATTCCCGCGGTCACTTCCCTCTCCTTCTCGTCAACTGCCGCCTCTGGGTCAGTGACATTCAACCAGCTCATCCAGATCCCCGAATCCAGCCTCGCCGCCATCGCCTTCTTCACCCTCGCAGCCTTCTTCCGCCACCACGGTCTCCGCCAGCTTCTCCTGGTCGACGCCCTCCGCAATGATTCCGCGTGCGTCCGCCGCTCCTACACCAATGAGCTCGACCACGCTTTCCGGTTCCTCGCATACATCTTACTCCCGGCCTTCTCCGTCGAGCTGGCACACAAGATCCTCTTCTTCGCCACCTTGCCGGTGCGCTTCCCTCAAATGCGGCCGTTGATCATGGCTGCCACGCTGGCAGCGTGGGTGTACCGGACCTGGGTGTTCCTGCTGGTGTGCGTGCTGTTTCGGCTCACTTGCGAGCTGCAGATCCTGAGGTTTGAAGGGTTTCACAAGATGTTTGAAGGGGAGGGAGATGTGTATGTGATATTTAAGGAGCATCTGAGGATCAAGAAGCAGCTGCACGTGACGAGCCACAGGTACAGGGGATTCATAATTGGGTGCTTGGTGACCATTACTATTAGCCAGTTGGGAGCTCTGATGCTCGTCTTGGGTTCCAGTACTCCCAAAAACTTCTGCAACTCTGGTGATATTGTGGTGAGCCTTTGAATTTTCATTCTAAACATAAACGCAACCTCTGAATTTGTCACTTTGGCCTTCATGAACTATTATGCTCCATAAAGCAATCCGTGTCAACAATTAGTAGAAAAACTTTGTTAATTTTTCATTGAAATCTTGTGCGACCCCGGCCTGGATGGAAAAAAGAAGAGAGAAACTTAGATGATGACCATGGATTATAGATCTTGACCCAACAAAACCAATTATTTAAGCTGATAACCTACTATTGCGTCTTGCCACCACCTTCACATCATCAAACAAACCCATAGCAGCTACTTCTTGACAACATTGAGGTGGATAAATCCCACTCTTTTCCATATAAGTCGTCTTAGATTACAGCGTATTGATGCATCATGTTCTTCATTTTCCAACCTCTTGTCGCAGGTATGTTCAGTTGTTCAACTAAGTGGCTTCCTCCTGTGCCTGTTTGGAGCTGCAAGAATCACTCACAGAGCGCAGAGGGTGGTCTCGATTGCCAGCCGTTGGCACATGAACCTTTGCTGCTCTCCATTCGCCGAGTCCGAAGCACTGGGGCAGGAAAAGCAAGCGCAGACTGTCAACCAACCTGATGCATCAGATCGCAGCACCGATGATACATCTGAAGCGCATCTTCTGCTCCCCTCACGAGAAGCCTCTACCACTGAGAGCCGTCAAGCTCTTGGTAAGCCAAATATTTGCAGATCGTGCGCACGCGCGCAGAAAGAGAGAATAAATGGATAATAAAAAGACTCATTCTTATAGTTGTAGGACTGAAGCTTAACTAATGGATAATCCTTTTCTTTTCCCTGTGCAGTGACCTATTTACATCACAATGGAGGAGGAATCACAGTATTTGGCTTCGCTCTTGACCGTGGATTGCTACACACCCTCTTCGCATTTGAGATGACCCTGGTGTTGTGGATCCTAGGCAAAGTTATTGTTGTCGTTTCTTAAATCCCTCAAATTGGAAAAGTGAAGGAGAGTAGTTGTATTTTGCAATAACAAAGTTTATTGATTGTTTGATTTTAATTTGAAGAAATTGAGCAGAACAAAGTTTGTGGGAAATGACGACCTCAGACATTACATAGTATGTTCGTGACTTTGAAAACTTGAAAGTCATAAGAGAGTGGTAATCATAAATAAATAAATAAATAGGTATGTTGAATACGTTGAAAAGTTTTCTTTGGCTAATGGGATGTGGAAAGCCTCAGGCTCAATTCTTATTAACTAACCATTAACGCCGGGCTTGGCGGTAAAGGGTGAGTTTGGGTTGCTGATTCAAGACCGGGCTACGACCTAAGCTCAAAGAGAGGAAGGAAGAACAAGGAAGGAGCAGAAAGCATAACCAAAAGAAAAGAAAATAAACACAATCTGATTGTTAGTTTACAATATACTAAGTTTATCTTTAGGAAATGGGACTGGCCACAATTTATTATCCATAAATGTGTTTGTATAAAAGATGGTTGGGCCTTAAAATCAATTTTAACATACCACTCGTATTTTTATGTAGAAACAAGTTAATAAGAACTTATCAATTACCTATATTTTCATTTCTCAACACGGCAAGACAAAGAGGGGAGAGTGAGTTGTGAGAAGTCCTAGGTTCAAGTTTCGCCTACAGCCTATATTTAGCAATTACCCATAAAATACATCGGTTTGCCTAGCAACCAAAGCAAACCAAATATAATGGTCTCATAGAGAAGACACAGAATAGTTTTTAAAAAGTCGCGACCCAAGCACTTAAGCATTCGCCTAGACAGTTGGAGATTGCTAGCTACTGTTTCGTGTTGTTCCACTCGACTTCTAGTTGCTTGACATAAGCAATCTTGTGGTATAAATGGATCAAATTATCAAACTTAGCATCTTAATCATTCTTGGCTATATCCTAATGATTATCCCTTCTTATTCTACATCGACAACAAGAAAATCTCCAGAAAAATTGATCCATCACCTTCCATTATCACACTACCTCAACCAGCAGAGCAAGCCACCTTGGCCAAACCACCTCTACAAGAAAAATCAATATACTCTATTTTTGTTTCTTTCGTTTTTCCCGACCCTTTTTTTTTCTTATTTCTCTCTTTTTTTTCTTTCATTCCCCATTCCTCATTTTTCTTTCTTTCCTAATCTTCTAAAACAGTGAATTGAAAACAATGGCCAGTATCTTTACCTTCATCCCTTTTTCAGTTATGTTTCTTTCTTGCTTTGTCAATTTTCTTGCCTTGGTTCTTTTTTTCTTTCTTATATTCTTTTGTTTTATACCAAATTACAATTTTTCAGTTTTTTTTTTTCTTTCTTAGATTACTTTTTTGCTTTCTTTCTTGAATATTGAACTAACAGTTAACAAGTTAAAATCATTTGTGTTCTTTTTTCTGAAAGTGTGCATGACTTGCTTCTTATAGTCAATTCATAAGCTTGTATTTTATTGCTTGTGTATCTTGTTAAAACGCTTCTACACTAATTTTACCCAACTATCCATTTTTTCGTGTAAAGCTATCGAGTTTATGCTATTAAGAAAAAAATAGCGGGTTGGAAGCCTAACCAAGCTAGTTAATAAGCTGTCACTTAGTTACCATCTCAATTGTTGATTTGCATTTTTACCCGGCTCTCACTAGCAAAGGAGACGCACACCCTTTGGGTGGCTGAAAATAATAATATCGAGCACACAGTGGGCTTCCAACTTTGGGACCTTGCAAAGGAAGTTTTTATCATTTGGAGATAGAATCACCCAACTAAAATGGAGTCTTCTTAATAATTTCCTTTACCATTTCTCTTTCTACGTGATGCGTTATTTATATGTATATGAACAAAGATCGTACTAGTCTTGAACCTATGACTTCTCACAACCGACCACAAACCCTTTAGCACTGAGCTAGGTGTTGGGGTGTTATGATGATAGGACCATTTCAATTGATGGAACTGTCCAATTGGCTTTAGACACCATAAAACCAAAAGGGGAACACCCTATTAGTAGCTTGGGACTAAACATATTTAACCACTTAAACCATCTTTCATTATATTCCAATTAGGATTATGAACCATCTTTCATCATATTCCAAATAGGACTAACCTATGTTGTATCATCCCCTTATCCACCCGATTGGATGCAAGACACCTAATCCTAACAAATGTTTTGGTCCTCACTCCATCAAATCTTCATGATAGAAGTACATTCAACAAACTCCAAAACTACATTCAACAGCTCAAACAACCACTGAAGTTGCAATTTCAGATTATGCACCCACAATGCTCACAATTCATCTTCAACTTTGGTACCAGTTTATTGCAACAGTAAGGCCACTTGTTGATGGAAGTGGGATAAGCTTAAAATATCATACGAGTATATGACTCAGAAAGGGAAACCCCTATTGGAGTCTTGTGTCTAAAAACATATTTAACCACATGACCATCGTTCATTCAAAATCTGCAGGACCTACTGATGTTGTATCATCCCATTCTCAATTGGATGCGAGATACCTAATCCCAACACGGGACAATCTTTCTAATCTCATGCATCAGTTTCCATCAAAGGAGTCATATATCATTAGATATCTTATTAGAAGTGAATCTCACGTCTGACACTATCTGCCCAATCACGCTTCTACCATAATCCACCACTGCTTTCTGCTGCTTGTCCGCAACCTGATACAGTTGCTCCCAACCCGTGCCTCTACTACATGACCCATCCTGCTTTGATAAGATCCTCTACCTCTTCCTTTCGACCTCCATATTAGTAATCGTTGTGCAGTTAAAAATCTTAGAGCATACTCTTAACTATGAAATGATAGTTTTTATTGTTGGCCCATAAAGCTAAAAAACAGCATACTTTCTGCATAATACTAGTATCTGGGCATGTAATGCCAGAAAGCATACATACTGACTAATACCTAGTATCAGGATATGGATTATGGAATGCTATTGTGAGTTCAGACTTCACAGAAGGTTCTTAATTCCTTTATCTCATCCCCATCAAACAAGTAATTTTCCATCAAACTGACTCTCCTGTTGTGCACAACTATAAACAGATAAGCCGCCAGGATCAGAATGAACTAAGTTTAATGAGGCATTTAAGCTTGACAACTGAATGAGGCTTGACCACTTCCTGGTGAAGGCAACATGTGATGGGAGGGTAGGGTACCCACATGAACCTACAAGGTTAGTTCTTGGATTAGTGACCTAGAGGTTGCGCTCCTAAACTCCTTCCGATTAGGAAACAATCTAGACAAGAGAAGTATATTGTGGGATCAAATATAGGAGTCTGTTCTCATTTCAACGCCAATAAGAATCTACGTGTTGAGAGATAGATTTTCCCAATATAGGCAAAAGATGACAGACCTAATAACCTAAATATGTTCTCAATAAAATCTGGGAAAAAGCTTCACCAAACAACAGGAGAAAAGTAATAAGGAGCAGCTGCAGCCACAAATTTTATGTTACAAAAAAGCAGTTTAATGCAATTAATTTTGTGAATAAAAAGCTGTAATTCCAAAAAGTTTCAGGAATTGAAATCTCAAAAAAAAAAACATGAAGACCCTTGAGAGAGAGATTGAAAGCAGTTAGGATCATTATGTTAGAGATCTGAGTATTATGACAATCAAGCACTTACGTATTTAATTAAAGATTATTAATCAGAAGGGAACCATACGAACCTGTTGATGAGCTTAACAACTGGCATGGCATCTCCAGGTAGGTAAGTAACGAGTGACTCCGAATTCATCTCATTGATAGTCTGTGAAGAGTCTGAGGACAAGCATAGAAGAGATGCTTCCTATCAGCAAGCTCCTCTGCCAGTTCACTTTGATGATTGTCCACAAGTCTTCATTCACAACCACTATTAGTGGTTTTCCCAATATCAAAGTCTTAAATATGCTCCCTGTCTGTGTCAAAGGTAATATTAATTGTTTTCAAAACTAGCTTTCTGCAGCTTTGGCATAATCTGAACAAAGTTCCATGAAAGGTTGAAGCAAGACTACTTTAGTCATTAGAAGAAAAAAATTAACCTAGAAAGGATGATAGGGATCACAAAAGGAATAAAAGCAAGAGTAATAAGAACTTGCTTGTCCGCAGAGCCCGTGTCAATTGATTTTACTGGGTAAAGCCACTGTCTGTCATGTGCTATCGACTAACCTGGGCACCCACTCTTCTGAGAATTTTAGGATTCTTCAAATGAAACTTCTTCGTGAAAATAACCTCTTGAAACCAATCCCAAAAAATCTACTACCTTTATTTTGTTCCCCACATAAGCTAAGTTGCTAATTATGTATTTGAAACAAGAAACATATTTAAAAACCTTTCAAGTCGTAATTATAGAAGCATAGATTCTAGTTACTTAGGATCCAATTGATTTGAAGGCTATATATCAAGGTTCACACCTGAAGTTTCTGAACAGAGGTCGCAAAGTCGGAAACATACGGACTATAGGGCTTCCCTGCAGTAATTCAGCTTCCAATAGAGAAACTTAAGAAGGTTTTGGTACAGTTGACCCTGAAATTTGTACATACACAAGACTTCATAATTAAAGTCAAAACTGCCACTGAAAACTGGCTCAAAGGTTAGGCCGTATGGGTGTGGGTTTGAGTTATGGGAGTTCCAGGTCCTGGCTATAGCCTTTGTTCAAAATAAATAAATAAAATAAAATAACAAAAAACAAAAACTATAAGTAAAACATAGAACAAGTGGCTCTCAACATAATCTTTAAAGCCTTAATGACACAGTAAAATGCTAGGTTGAATCAAGCAAAATGAGATCAATGGGAAGGAAAAGGGTTCCTAACTCCCACACAAGTGCAATACCGAAAGGCTGGTAATGGACTTAGAACAAACATATCCAAAATCAAATGGTAATAATACAGCTATGAGGTTTCCTGATCTAGAGAGAGGCTGGTTCAGGAGGAAAGAACAGACATACTAAAATCCAGTGGTAATCATACATCTAAAAGGTTTCCTTGTCTAGTATAAAATTCTAAATAAGAAGTTAGAAGAACTCACTATCAACATTTAATCTCAAAATTGTTATCAACATTGCCCCATTAAAGGTCAAATGAAGTAACACGTACTTATCTATTATGATACATCAAAATTTGTTTACAGGTGAAAATACCAATCTGATTGGATATTAATGAAAAGCCAAACAGCAAAGCCGCACCATGGCCTAAAATTACTTGGCAGAAATAGGGAGAAATAGATAAGGATATGAATAGCTTATCAGCAGAAAAGAATGATCGCAACCTTGTTTATATTCTGTACCCGTGAAAGATTATCAAAGCATTTTACCCACCAAAAAGATGGCTATCATGTCTTGGGCAAGTTTTATGTAGCCACTGTCAAAAACCTAGCTTACACACCAAAAAGTGCGATGGAACTGGGTTTACATAACATCAGCTCATGGGAACTGCGTATAGAGTTGAACATAACATACATGTTGCTAATTTTAGTCAAATACATGGAAATTGCATGTCATAACTGCTCAATGAGGTAACGAACAGAAATTTACTTAATAACTAATAATTTTTTTTAAAAGATAAAATGGCCTTGTGTTTTATAAGAGCATGATTAACAACATACAGAAATTGCCTTGGAATTCCTCAGGGAGAGTCCGGTTCAACATGCCCCATAAACTTAAGAATTGACAAATTAGTCAAATGAAAGATCTCCAAAATTGATCCCACGGGTTAAGCATCAAATTGAAAGAGAAACATGCATTGTGTGTACTTGTTTATATAATTCAGGACATTATGAAATGTGAAACTAAAGAGGGGAGTTTAAAAATTTTGAAAAAAAATGAGAGATGAAAGAAATAACTAAAGATTACCTAATGAATAAATGAAAAGGCTTTTCTCCTTCTCGGATCTCACGCCGCACGCTCCTTGATCTTGATCTCACGTCGCTTCACGTTGTACGCTCGATCTTAGCTTTACAGTTAGGATTTCACACCTTATCATGGGAGGCACGACTCTCACGAAAAAACTCAAAAACAATTTTCTCAAAATTATAGTTTACTTTTATTGAAAATAATGGAGTCTTTAAATATACTTACAACTTATTCAGTCCCCTCTCACAGTCGATGTGGGATTAAAATAAAACACAAAAGTAAAACAACCAGAAGACTACTAAATAAAATAAAATACAGACTCAGACTTAAAATAAAAAGAAGCTGACTCGATGTCCCCGTCATTATGATATAAAGTATTAATTTGATTATTTACATTCACATACATTATCTCGGTATGTTGGTGAACTTCTGTGTATATGTGAATGTCCAGTGTGGATGCTTATGATCATCACCATCATCATCCAAGCCTGATCCAATCAAAATGGGGTCATCTATGGAGCAAATCAAACCGGTCTGGCTCCACAAAAAAGAATAGCCAAAGTGTGCAGGTTAGGATGCGAAGACAGATAGGAAGATTAAACAATTGGTTCAACAACCAGGGCCCATGCAAAAAGTAAGCAACAGTCGGAAAAAATACCTAAAAGAGAGGGCAGCTAACAAGGTTTATCCAACTGATGGATGTGCATTAATATTAGAGGCACAATACAGGTTCAAGAGTTAAAGTTAGGGTATGTCATTCATTTACTATATATCTGCATGTATTATAATTACAAATCATCATGCAATTAGTCAAGGTTCCATTTAGAGGACCCTCCAAAACAAAATAAAATAAAAAAGCCTGATTAGATACCGGCATGAATGATAATAAGGGATATGCTGATGTCAGGTAGTCTGCAATGCTAGGAGAGAAAGTGAAGTAATCCACAGCAAGAGACCCATCTTCTCCTAAAATCTGTATTAAAGCATGAGGCCGCTCAGTAATATATAGTAAAACACACTAGAAAAGTTGTTGTTCAAAAAAAAAAAAAAAAAAAAAAAAAAAAAAAAAAAAAAAAAAATTGGAGAAAAAGTTATACAAATATAACTGTATATTCAGCACTCAATCCCAATAAGAACAACATAGTAATTAAAGTCCTCTAAGTTGATAATAGAAAATGCTTTCTCATCAAACAAAACATTTATATTAGATTATTACTCTGTAAATGTATTCATTTTGTTCTTTTTCTGTATATGCCTTGAAGTTGAATGGAAGTCCCTGTAGCAATCTCAACATATTTCCCCTTCTTCTAGACACTTAATTCACAGGAATTTCAAAGGGTTTAGTCATTGGTTTCACGAGCTTAAATTGCATGAGCAGGAAGGCATATTTTCTTACCCAACAACTTGCCTTCTATGATTATGTCATACCCCCATTCTCCACAATTTCTTGGCTTAAAATTTTGGCACCAATTCAGAGGTTCGATGTAGGTTGACATCCAGTAGAAAATTTGTATCAAACATTTTTTTACGGGAAAGGCCTTAGATAATCCTGTTGATGTTGATATGTTAGGGTCATGACTTTGAGAAGCACCTTCACCTTCACCTAAGCCTTTTTATGCTCATTTGACACAGAATTGCACATATCTGAACTCCTAACAAAAAAGACAAACTAAAAGTGGACATATATTTATATGGATATATAGCAAGTCATGGATGAGAAGAAGAGGGCATAGATTGATACTCCAGACACCCAATGCCCCAAATTTTGCTCGATTTTATTGGAAAGCCATTAAAATTCTGACAGTTTAGAGTCTTAGAATTAAATCTTTCCATACATTCCACAACGATGCACAATAAGGTAGACTCCATAATGTCATCCATAAAAATAACCATTACAAAAACTATGACAGATAAACTAGATTATTGCATGCCTAGTTATTTCGAACAAAATCTATATATATGGTTCCAGCTTTTCAGGAAGATATATACGATATCACACAACATTATTAATTCCAATTAGGTGATCCACCACCTCAGAAAGTTGCATAAAAAGGAATTTCTTTCTTAACAATATAAATAAGTCAAACCTTACTTTCCATGATAAAGCAATCAAATCTAGATGGAACTTCCATCTTACAAATATTGAAGAGGGATATTTTGATCCTGGGTAACAAATATTGAAAGAGTTGGAATTTTGGGTTGTGTACACATCAACTCATTGCACATCGCTGCTAGGTATATTGCTAGGACATGACAGCAACCAGCTTATTATGGCTTTCTTCTGCTTCAACTGTTGCATCCTTTTATTGCTTTTAGGTGAAAATAATTTAAATGGTCAACTAAATGACCTAACTTACCTATAATCATAACCCGAGGACCCACACTGGATTGACCTAGAAAGTGGTGACTGTGCAAAATGAAATCATAAAAGTTGTTTAACTATTATCATCTCAGCTCTCCAACAATTCGAGTCCTGTACTTTGGCTGACCAGCTATGTTGCACAAAAACGCACTGGATATCACTATATATCATATATGCGTCCAACTTGTGCAAGATGTTGGATAAATGTTTGACATGTCCGGCCTTGGACTTATGTTACGAGAAAATGATGGAGCCCTCGCGATCCACGATCCGGAATGTATGTTCTGAATTGTGGAACATTAGCGACTTGGAACGGTGATTTCAACAGTCCAGAATGTTTGACAAATATTTAGATGCAAGTCTTTGAAAATGACAAGGATATTACTCTTTAGTTTTCTCGCAGTTAATAAAACTAGTCGTAAGAGGCAAAGAGAACTCAAGAAATATTCAGTCGGAAGATGAAAGGAAAGAGGCACACAACGAGATAGTTTATTTGGAAAAAGCAAAGCTCTTTCAATTACATGTATCTTAAAGAAGAAAATGACAAATAGAAAATGTCTACAAGCAGAGGTGCACCTTAGTTTACAATCAAACAAATACATACACATGTATACAATAATACAACTCCTTCATAATCCCATAAAGTTCATTCAATTTCTAGATAAATATATTTTGTTTTGACTACAGCATCCAAAGAAGCCTACCTCTAACATACCACGTTCCTTAAGTGGTAAATTTCTATGGACCTGTTTTGTTCCGCGTAGGAAGCGACGAGCATTCCTAGTAGCCTTGTTGGCTTGGACTAGCTTGGAGACAATCTGATCCGAGTTGGATGGGTTTTAGTCTTCATGATTGATGTAATTGAGTGCTTAGAGTTTATATGAAGTTGCATTCTTACAATTTTTCGTGATGAACCTTGACACTAAATCATGTCTAGTATTAATTCTTTATACAATATATAATGTTATTTCATTACTGAATCCATGGTATATTTGTATCCTAGCTTTTTTTTAAGATTTTATTTGTATGTGTCTTGTTCGTGTCCCATGTCCTCTGTGCAGCATAGCCGAGCTGCACTATATGCTATAACCTATGATGCACCGATTCTTCTAGATAGGTCACGTACCAGTATCCGATATGTATCCAATATGATTTTTGTTGGTACTTGTTGGATACTTCTACATGAATTCAACATGTATCTAATTTAAAACAACAATAAGATGTGAACCGGATACTTTATAAATTCTCCCTTAAATAATTTTAAGCCTACAATGCACTAATTCTGTGCAACTTCTCCCTTTTAACTTATCTCAAAAGTCCTCCAATACTTTTTTCTCTATGATTAAACTATAAAATATCATTATACATATATAAATATATAAATAACCTTAGTTGTCGTATCCACGATGTATCTGTCTCGAAGGTATTTTAATTTTTTGTGTATCCAAGTATCTGTATTGTATCATATCTGATACCCATATCTGTATCAGTTTGGCCAAAATCATAAAATTAAATCTTATTGTGTATTATTGTAGATATATCTTTTACAAATTCAGAGTCTAGAATGTATGGTTGCCAAAACAAGAGTACATCTAACTAGCACTATAAAAGACATATCGGCGCTCTCATATTTGAGAATGACACTCTGAGAACTTATGATGAAGTCCCAGTTTGCATGTTATTTCATTTCAATGAAGAATGCCAACTGCATAACAAATTACTAGTAAGCAACATAGCAAGCATTAAGAAACGTAGTAACGAGGACTAATTAGAAGAGATGAATGGATATATATACCTTGGACGGGATATACAATCCAGGACCCATTTGGATAACAAGGTCAGTATGGCCCTTCCTCCATAGCTCCTCTTTCACTTGCTGAGTGTCTACAGCCTTCACAAGGGCATCAAAGCAAGTGGTCCTCACAGTCACAAACACTATTTGTTTCTCCCTCAACATCCATTTCATCGGCAAGAATCTGTTCCCAAGAAACCAAATCTCGAGCCGGCAGGAAATTAAGCTGCTAGTAAACATCAATAGATGTTGCTCCTTTCAGGGATCAAAGTGCACACAGCTGCAGGAAATGGCACCAAATTGAGATCATGGATAGATATAATCATTTGATACAAGATTAAATGGACAGTAATCATAAAAACAACTCCAATAACTGAACAATTTCAGGGTGATTAATAGAGAACTTTTACTTCTCTTAAAATTAAAATAGAACGAAATTGAGGTAGAGTAAGAAACAGAGAAATGCGTGAAAACGAAAAACCCTCTCCTATTCTCTCCTCTCATATACACGAGAAAAATAAGGACAAATATCTATTTCAGAAATTACTAACCAAATCACTTTTAGTCAAGAGAGCATGATTAGGAGAGAACAGATAGATAAGGATATTAACAATCTACCAAGATCACACAAAAACAAGACCCATGACTGTAAAGAATCTACTTCGGTCAAATAAATCAAGTGTATTGAAAACACCTTCATACCTCAAACTCGCACATAGTTTCAACAATAAAAGAACATATCATTTAACTTCAAGCTTGAGGTTCACTTAGGTTACACTTTAAATAACTGTCATTTGAATATTAGACTTCAGCTATTATGCAGTAATAAGAGAAGCTTACAAAAACTAATATGTAAAAGAGAAAAAAAAAATTACTAATCAACTTAAAGCACGATCTCTCATTAATAGGTAAACCTATCAAGTGAAGGTGCAGCATGTCGTTAACTGAATAGTTGATGGGGTAGAAGCAATTCAAGATCTATAACAAAACATCAAGTGAAGTACTAAACACAGAACCACAATTTTTCTTTGAAAATGTATATTGTTAATCTTCTTGTCAAGAGGGACAACCACAAACCATTCATGATTTTCTTATCTTTATTTTGAGAGAAATGAGGGGTTCTCAAAAAATGCCCATTGCTAGATTTCAAGAACTAAATTTGTAATATACTCCCAAGCTTTGCAAATCTTTTGATACCTCTGTAAGGTTTTTCATTAAGAAGTTCAACCTTTTAAAAGGAACCAAACAAGCCCATGTTCCTCCAAACGACACCGCTCTTCCGAAGAAAAACAAGAAACCCCTGTAAATACTTGATAATCATTTTTATTAGTAGAAATTGCATCTTTCTGTGGAATTTGGCGTTAAAAAGGGTCCATATTGCTTTTCCGAGCAATTTTTCATGAATCTTTTCCATATTTTGTCTAAATTTGTCTTATGTACACAATTTTCATGAAAGAAATAGAAAAGAAGCAAGTAACATCTTATTATTATAGTGACAGAACAACTAAAAATTGGAATTGAGAAACCTAATTCATCAGCTTTTCTAATTAATAAAGCCAAAATAGCAGCAAAGCAAGTACCCTGTTGAACTTTTGATCGCCGGTGAGTGATGACGGGACCCAGGGCCAGAGGAAGGAGAGGATTCAGATGCGGGTTTGGAGTGAGCTGAAGAGACAGCGAGATTGCATCAATTTTTTTCCTTTTTTTCGGCTAATTTTCTGAAAACCACCATAATTTTCATGGTATTTGCATGTAAAAACCCCAAACGGCTAAGATATCTAAATATAAATATTACCATAAGGGTTCTCAAAATTTTCAAAAAACTACATATATATTATCTATTGAAAAATCATCGTGTATTGAAGATTTAATTTAGACATATTTTATTCCCTAAAAGTTGTAGTTATCAGACGCAGCTTCTAATTTTCTTTGATTTTTTTTAGTTAGATTAAAATTCGAGAAAGATGGATTTCCTTTCTTCTTCTTTTACATATGTTTATTAGAATAGTTTATACCTCAAGATCCTAGGGCAGGAACATTTCCAGTCGTAAGTTCCATTCAAAATGAGAATGCCTAAAATAAGATGTCAAACAGTAAATTTATGCACAACCAGTAATAAGTGAATACCAGAAAATTAACACCGTGCCCATAAAATTTGTAAGCTGCAGCTGTTCATCAACATTTGCAGACTGCAATTCAGCATATTACTGACGTCACCAACCTGCACTAGAAAAGAAATAATCATTCGGAACTCGTATAACATTGCAGAATAACCCAGTGAATATGAACGATATACAATAACATGTAATTTTATGTAACATTTATGTACTTGATAAACATCACATCACACATGGCTCAGCAATTCGAGGCTGACGAATTGGCCAATAGTTCGCAGGAGCTTCCCCTGCAATTGAGATACTAGGAAGTTCTGGAGATAAGAATCAACATTTCAGAATTACGAACTGCATCTATTTCCTTCCATTTCTGAAGATCATAGTAGCACCTAACGATAGTTCTGTTCTGAATGTTTTAGCACGGGTCAGGTTATACACGGCACAAAATGTTACACTGAAACTAGAGAAGGATTTAATTTGAAAACAATGAGCTGTTTATTGTTCAGTTTCCATCAATCAACTGTAAACTGAAATCTCCACCACAATCTCCATCTGCCTCATGCCTGGCCTTTCCAACCGCAAACTTGGGTTTACAAAATCCATACAGGAGAGTTTCGCCTTCACCATGTGCTCGGTAATAAACAAGACCATTTGTCACATTCATAAGTCTAGCAGGCAGTAGCTATGAGCTTTCATCCATGCTATCGCTGCCACCACACTTCCCAGTCTCGGCATCCTTGTTCTCCCCTTGCCTTGGGTCAGCTTCTCCAGATTCCATTGTTTTAGCAACTGAGTCCTCTAAGGCCTCAAGGAATGAGAGAACAGTAAATTTATCTGTAAAACAGAAAGGGAGATTATTTCTTGCACAAAATCCAAATGCCCCAACTAAAATGAGGGAGGTGGTGGCGTTGGCTCAAAAACTCAAACATCCACCTCAATCTGCTAACTTGATTTGATCCTTAAATTTAAATGCACACATATATATATGATGGAGTATAAACATGCATAACTGTATGTACATTTTGCCAGCAAAACTGAAAATTTTGTTCAGCATAGACATGAAAAAAGCTAATGAAGGAAAAAATAATTACTGAAGATATATTATAGTTTATAAGAATTTTTTTAAAAAAAAATCCAATAAACATCCAAAACTAACTGAGACCCGAAAAGGAGATAAAACAAACATCTACAAACCCTAACCTTATTATATAATCTAATCTGATCTGAAACTTGATCTGGAATTCACCGAGTGTATAGTCCTACAGGCACCTGACATGCACGACTGCGAACGGTAACATTAGATTGCACAGAACTTTAAAACACTAACTACCCTAAATGCTTGCACAATGGACAAGGTCGAGTGCACTTGTTAATACAGATACACAACAAGAAGGTTTAAACACTAAAAAAGTTTCAACAGATATATCTGAATTTTAACTACAAAACAGGAGACCACTTACATTTACTTGGGTCTATTCCAAACTGAGCCAAATCTATCTGTCCTGTTCGAAGTACCTGTAGCCAAATGATCATCAGACAATGACTAGTAAAGATAACCACCATGGATTATTATAAATAATAGCACTCGAACTCCCCTACATGCGTAAATGTCTCTACTTGTTGGCGGAATGGTGCACTCTGTAACAACTGCCCAATAGTTTCAGGAGTCCATGGACCCTAAACATTAATGTAAATAATTCATCCTTAGAGAACAGCAAGATACAAATCTTTCATAAAATTCCCAACAGATTTAAGAAATTAACATGTACCTCAGGTAAGTATGATGCCAATCTTTGCTCAAATGGTAATGTTTCAATCAGTGGAGAAACTAAGTCAGGCTTCAAAATATCTCCTAAGCCCAACCCTGTAAGAGGGGGGAAAAATAGAGAAAATTTTAATTACATGTTGTATGGTATGTCATCACAAAACGAATAAGAGAGTTGGAAGAAATTTCACCTGCATCTGGGTCTTCAATAGCATCTGATGTACCAATAAGCAGGAAAATGTCAAACGTTCCATAGCATCATATAGTGCGAGGATTTTCAAAATAACTGGGATGGCGTTAAAATGATACCTGTCGGTTGAATGCTCCTTAATATTCTCTGCAAATCTGCTAATTGCACAGGTCCAGCAGATGAAGTTACTTCCACCGATTCCCCAGTCATGTTTTGATCAACCAAATTTCCAGCTCTGGGTAACAGGAAAAACGCAAGGTTATACTTATATCCAACTTCCAAAGATTAATAAAATTTTCTGGCAGTGTAATGCAATTCACTGAAAGCAATAGATACAGCTAAGTAAACTTCTACCAAATCTGTAAGAAGCCAGATTCCACTACAATTGTCTTTTTCTATCACAAAGAATGAAAATCATATCAGGTTGCACAAGGATCAGGTTTATGAAGCAGAGACACTTCTTCATGAAGCTGCACTTGTGTGGGACACATATAGGATATGATACCCCTTATAGACACTCGGACGCAACACTTCTTGGACATTCCTCAAGAATGTGTTGGACGCTTCTTCAATATACTCATTGTTAAAGTGAATCTGTCATATCCAAGACTAAAAGAAACAAAAATGTCAAATGTGCTAGCTAGTCCATTATCTTATTTCTTTTATTTGTTCTTATACCATGCATGTCTTAATCTTATTGATGCTAGGTTGTTATATGAAGAAATAAATATAATATTTATAGATACTGAAGAATACATATTTACTGGTGCATCTCCATCATGTCTTAACCCTAATTTTAATTACTGGCATGCCATTTGTCTATGTCATATTGTATTGTATTGTATTGTATTCTTGTCTACATATCCGCATTCTAGCACCAGAACCTACCCAATCAGGTGTATAATAACTAATAAGTTAGCTGAGTAGATAAGATCCAGTTGAATCAGGTGACTCAGGTTACACCGAATAGACTCGAATTCACAGTCAACTGCTGGAACAGATAAAAAATCATGGGACCACTTCCACACAAAAACACGATCTCCCTGCCTGAATCTCAAGGCTGATCTCAGTTCAAATATAAGTGAGGAGGTATTTGAGTTCAAATATCTCTCAGGTAAACTTCTGAGAACTTCCATTTTGTGTCTAGTTAATCAAAAACCTTCATCTTTCAGGTAAGTTTTGAGTAAAATCGCATTTTCCTGTCTGGTTATAAAGAAAACAATAATCGGAAAACTGGAAGGAAATGGAAATAGGTAGCCTATTGTCTAGAATTCCTTTAGCTGTATTCTGTAAAGTATGAGGGTTAAGAAACTTTAAACAAGCTAACAAAGCTACAAGAACAAGAGAAGAAAGCATTAGCATACATGAATCCTTTCTTTTATTCAGCTCCATTAATTCCATCTCCTTGGTTAAATAACAACTATAATATCATTTTTAACTGCCTCTATCCATGCTTGCTTAGGCCTATACCTCTAATTGATTACTCCACAATATTCTGGAAATTGAATGAGGGAGTGAAGAAGCAAGAGAGACTTGGGATTTATTAAAAAATATAAAATAATACAAAATAGAAATAAAAAGAAAATAAAATCAGCAACAAAGAAATTGCATAACTAATAAAGCAATAAGAAACAAATGCTTTCATGTTAATAGCAATAGTAAGCATCAACTTATATAAAAAGATGATACGTACAGTGTGAAGATTATTTAAATCCTAAAGCAAGAGCTAAAGCATCCTAAAGCGGAAATAGAGAAAGCAGAGGCTTAACCAGGCTTTAATAGGCTTTTGACAACAATGTTACTTCATTAACTATCACCCTATCACTTCTAATATGTTACACTTTTTTGACCCTCATAAGACATGCTGAAATAATCTCACTTATTTACCTCAAGCTTGTCAACTAGAATGCTATAATTATCCTTTGCTTTACAAACATATGGTATTTCTTTAATGTCTAATTAGTCGCCTTCATGAGAGTTTCTTTTCCCCATTATAGCGGGGGTTCCTTACCCCCACTTTGGGGGCTATGATGTAAGTTGATGTAAGCCTACTAGCCTTTTCCCTAGAAAAAAAACATTCATGTCAAAGCATTGACTAGTTTTGAAAATGTATTTAGTAAGTTAGAGGGAGAAAGAGGCAGGGTGCAAAAATGTTGAAAAATACATTATGTTGGTTTGTGTTTTCTTTGGGAACTCTAGGTATAATTACAAAATGAAATTTACTCTTTTTGTACCAAGGTTTATATGTTTAATTTTTAAAGGGTTGAGGGTAAACTTGTTTTTCTGCACATCATGTTAGCTCCATTAGTTGCCGTCCCCCAAGGGTAGGGCAAACGAAGAGTGACAAAAAAATAAATTTAGGTGTGTTGAGCATTTTGCATGGAACTATGGGTAGTTTTAAAGTAATTTACTTAGCTACTGCTTATGGAGGCAGTAAGTAGTCGACTGTACAAACCTATCTCAAACTGCTTAAAATGGTGACACTTATGCAGTGTCCACTATCAAAGTTAAAGGGCATAGTGGGATTTCTGTGAACAAAATGGATTGTTTAGATAAAAGAGGACCTGCTGACAAAATTCATTTTCAAAATATGCACGTACATATGCATGTATGTATTTATCTTCACTGATCTGGAAAATTATAAATCTCCTCTCAACATCTGCATCATGTCAACCCTTGAAAAATAAAACTGCATCATGCCAACAGAGAAAGCAGCATCAATGGATTCTGATTCACCATATTAGACGCTTCGAGCACAATGTACCAAATTAAGTAGTTAAACTGATGAGGACATCATGCCACCGCCCAGGAGCAGGTTCGATCGAGTATACTTCAGGAGGCGACGCGCTGGTCTTCTATGGCTTTAGATGGGACAGGCTTCATGGATAGCATATCGCGCTGGTCTTCTATGGCTTTAGATGGGACAGGCTTCATGGATAGCATATGTTTTAGCTTTATTTGTGTCTTTTATTTTCTTGTCTTTTGTGGACGTTTAGTACCACATCGGTTATTTCCCAGTAGTTCTCTTTTGTAAAGCCTATATAAGGCCCCCTAGACTATTATGTTGAGAAACTAAGGAATGATTAAAACTTTTCCTCCAATTATTGTGTTAAATTCTTGAGTTTTTGCTCTCGAGTTTAGGGTGAGAAGCCCGTGCAAGGGGTGGAAACCCAAATCTTGTTTGAAGGTGATTGCGATCCAGGTGGTTTTACATCATTTTGGTATCAGAGCACCGGTTTTCAATCCCCTTCAATATTGTCTTTCCAAATTTTCAGTCCCAAACCCTAGATCAAACCCTAGATCTATACCCCAGATCTATTCAAAAAAAAAAAAAAAAAAGAAAAGATTACACTGTTCAAAAATTTATACAGTGAACAAAAAAAAAGAAAAAAAAAAAAAACAAAAATCCTTCGAAAATCCCCATCTCCCACTGTTCATCATCTTCTTCAATTCCGCCGCCGCGCCTCTGCCGCCGTCGACAGCCCCGCCTCCACCGCCGACAGCCATCGCCACCTCCATCCACCGCCACCGTCTTCACCGACCCTGTCGACCTTCATCAACGACGTCGGGATTAGCCGACGCCGTCATCGTCGCTGAAGATCTCCGACGCCACCTCACTGTCGTCCCCATCCCATCTCCTTCCACCAGATCCGACGAAGCAGCCGCCGTAAGCATCGCCGTCCCCTTCCACCTCACTGTTCACCAGATCCGACGAAGCAGCCACCTCACTGTCGTCTTCGGCCAGATCACCATCCTCCTCTGCAGCAAACTCCACCGCCTGATCTCGCCGCCGAGATCCAGTCGCCACCCCCGCTGTCGTGATCTCATCATCCTCAGTCGCCGCCGTCGTCGCAGTTCCCGCCCCTTCTTTGCCCTAGCTGCACCCGAGAACGGAGAAGGGAAGTGATCGGGTCTGAATTCTCAGCCCCAGCCAGTGTCGCTGCCGTCATCGCCTCAGATTTCATCGCCGCCGCTCACGGGATCCCTGCCGTGTCCTCACCGGAGTCTCCTCACCGGAGTCTCCTCACCAGGCTGCTCCGCCAATCCCTCCGCCATCTTCTTCAAGTCGCCGCCGCCGCCCTTCGCTCCACCCTTGCCCTAGCCGGCGCGAGAGGAGAAGCAGTGTTTGGATCGGGTCTGAGTTTCAGCCCCAGCCCTAAATAGGCGAGCCCACTTGGGTTGAATCCAATCCGACCCGAGCCCGGTCCAAGCCGAGCAGACCAAGCCCAGACTGAACCGGGTCTGGTCCAACCAGAATTCAAACCAGATCCAGTCTGATTCAGTTCAGTTCCAGAGGCCGTTCAAGACTCATTTCAAGTCCAAATCGAGTCGTTTTCGAGGCAGTGGATTCGTGACGACCAGTACTACGCGCCTACAGCAGTCTCGTTCAGTTTTGGTTTACGGTCGTCTTCCCAGGTAACTTTGAATATTCTGTCAGTTATTCCTGTCACTTGATTAAAATAGCTAGTTCTCTCAATCTGTCGCATGATAGAATTTATTGACTGTTGCCCACTAAATAAGTGAGTTGTGTGATTCTGATCTTGAGTGGTAACCGACCTAATATTAATCGTGCAACTAAATTAATTTGAATCTGTGATTACTTGCTATATCTTGAAATTAACTGTATCAGCACGTGTCTTTATCACTGTCTCCACGTTATAATTTTCTTAATCACGTGTTAATCTCATTAGCTTAAAAATTGGTATTAACTTTCACCATTCTAATCTCTGACTCCTCCTGCATAACATACATATCCTAAGGACAGCTTGCATTTAGGGTCAGTGAGGATCTTGCATGCCTACTAGAAGTGGTAGAACTTTTTCTATAGGCGAAACTTCAGCACCAATGGACCCTAGCATTCATGATACCCTTAACACAATCCTACAAAAGATGGAGAGCATGGACAGACAACTACAAGAAGTTAAGGATCAGGTTGATGTCAACTGTAGGGATCTAGCAACCAGAATTGGTAGGCTAGAAACCAATAGGAGAAGAATCAGGGATGATGAGAGTTCTCGAAATGACAGTAGGTCTCCTAGGCGTGAGCGAGGCCATGACAGTAGGTCTCCTAGGCGTGAGCGAGGCCCACCTTACCGAACAACTGATGCCGATGCCCAGTATATCAGGAGCGTTAAAGTTGATGCTCCTTCTTTTGACGGGCGTTTAGACCCTCAGGTCTATATCGATTGGCAGTTGGCCATGGACCGATATTTTCGTTGGCATGACATGTCTGAATCAAGAAAGGTTCGATTGGCCGTTATGAAATTAACGGGACAAGCTGGGCAATACTGGGAAAATTTAGAGAGGATGATGAGGTACAGAAGGGAAGACCCCGTGGACACTTGGGAAAGCATGAAAGAGAAGCTTATGATGAAGTATGTTCCACCATCATTCAGTCAACAATTGTTGGACAAATGGAATCGATGGACCCAGGGAAACAAGTCAGCCGTTGATTACATTGCTAAGTTTGATGAATATCTGAATCGGTGTGGAGCTATTGAGTTAGAATCTCCTGAACAGACCCTATCTAGGTTTAGGTCCGGTCTTAGGGATGATTATCGCCGAGAGCTCATTGCTCGAGGCATCACGACTCTAGAACAGGCATATCAGCTAGTCACCGACCTAGATGAGTCTAGAGGATCCTACTTTAACCGAAGTAACTTTAAGGATAACTCTAGAACCACCACTACTGGCCAGCCAAGCTTCAACCGAGCACTTCCTACCCCAAGTAAACCTGCCTCCAGTTCCTCTAGCGTCAAACCAGCAGGTCCTTCTGGTACAAAGCCCTTTGTATCCGAGAAGAGAACGGTAAGTGAACCAGGAAAAGTCAACCCTAGAACCCAATGCTACAGGTGTCAAGGGTATGGTCACCTTGCCAGCCAGTGCCCGAGTCAAACCAAAACCCTCTTTGTCGAAGTCCCCATTGAAGATATAGAAGGAGAGGATGATGGAGAAGAAGTGGTGCACCAACAAGACGATGACTCGGATGGCTCTGTCGAAGAGTATGAATTTAATGGGTGCATCCGAACTCTGGAAATGACGAGCTTACCTCCTAGTGTAGCTCGCACCCAATTAGGAGTGGTTAGATGCACTTTAACCCAGCCAGAACCACTCAACGACTGGAGAAGGACTGCCATATTCCAAACCTGCACAAAAATTGGCAATAAGAACTGCAAGGTAATAGTGGATAGTGGCAGCTGCATCAACGCTGTGGCGTCAAAGTTAATCACCACCTTGGGGATGACACCGGTGAAGCATCCAAGCCCCTACAAGGTTACATGGATCGATGCTACATCTATCGATGTTCAAGAAAGATGTCAAATTCCCATCCAGTTTGCCACATACACAGAAAATGTGTGGTGTGACATACTACCCATGAATGTAGGTCATATTATTTTGGGTCGACCATGGTTATTTGACTTAGATGTGACCATACATGGACGTACCAATCAGTGTTCGTTCGTCCATAATGGGAAAAAGGTGAAGATTATGCCAAATCAACCAAAGCCGCCAACCCGAGAGAAAGAGGCTGATAAAGGGAAAGATAAAGTGGACGTTATAAATCCAAAAAAAAGGGTTGATAAGGGCAAAGGTAAGATGGAAATGAATTTGATTAGCCACGATCAAATTGAAAAGAGCTTGCAAGATGGCTCTACTTGTTATGCTCTCGTGGCTCGAGAGGCTAGCCGGGATATCGAGGAGCAGATTCCTGAGCACATCAAGCCAATTCTAGAGGAGTTTTCTGAAACCCTCCCACAAGATCTTCCAGGTGAGTTGCCCCCTATGCGAGACATTCAACATGCTATTGACTTAGTCCCAGGAGCAACTTTACCAAATTTGCCCCACTATAGAATGAACCCAACTGAACATGCGGAATTGCAACGGCAAGTAGAAGAGCTACTTGACAAGGGGTTCATCAAGGAAAGCTTGAGTCCATGTGCGGTTCCCGCACTTTTGGCGCCAAAGAAGGATGGTACATGGCGTATGTGTGTGGATAGTCGTGCAATTAATAAAATTACCGTCAAGTACCGTTTTCCCATTCCCCGTCTTGATGATATGCTGGATCTGATGTCAGGTGCCACAATCTTCTCCAAAATTGATCTTAAGAGCGGGTACCACCAGATTAGAATCCGACCCGGGGATGAATGGAAAACCGCATTTAAGACTAAAGACGGGTTATATGAATGGTTGGTTATGCCATTTGGACTGTCTAATGCTCCAAGCACCTTCATGAGAGTAATGACCCAATTGTTTCGACCGTTTATCGTAAGTTCGTGGTGGTCTATTTTGATGACATACTGATCTACAGCCAAACCCAGGAGCAACATGTGGGACATCTGAGGCAAGTCCTCTGCACACTCCATGCTGAGAAATTTTATGCAAATCCAAAGAAGTGTGTTTTTTGTATAGACAGGGTTATCTTCCTAGGATTTGTGGTTTCCTCCGAGGGAGTTTCCGCAGACCCTGAGAAAGTAAAGGCAATAACCGAGTGGCCACAACCCCGGACGATTAGAGAAGTCAGAAGCTTTCACGGGTTAGCCACTTTCTACCGTCGGTTCATCAAGAATTTTAGTGCTATCATGGCACCTATCACCGACTGTTTGAAGAGTGAGGTGTTCCAGTGGACTCCTGCTGCCTCCAAAGCTTTCGCTGAGATAAAGAAGATGATGACAGAAGCTCCCGTAATGCGTCTCCCTGACTTTTCAAAGCTTTTGAAGTAGCTTGTGACACATCGGGACTGGCAATAGGTGGTGTACTGAGTCAGGAAAACCACCCGGTTGCTTATTTCAGCGAAAAATTAAATGATGCCCGGCAACGCTACTCCACATATGATAAAGAATTTTATGCGGTTGTACAGGCTTTGCGCTACTGGAGACATTACCTGTTGCCACAAGAATTTGTGTTATACTCAGATCATGAAGCGTTAAGGTATCTCAATTCCCAGAAGAGGTTAAACGCGAGACATAGCAAATGGGTGGAGTTCATGCAGGATTATACTTTTGTTCTCAAACATAAAGCAGGCATCGAGAATAAGGTTGCTGATGCGCTAAGTCGACGTGTCACGATCTTGGTGGCAATGAGCACAGAAGTGGTTGGATTTGAGAAATTAAAAGAGGAGTATGAATCATGTCCCGATTTTGGGAAAATTTATGTCACGTTGCGAGACGGCCCTGTTCGTGAGATGTACGGTTTTCTCCTTCAAGACGGCTATCTCTTCCGATTCCGTAAGTTGTGCATTCCCCGTACGTCACTCAGGGATTTTCTATCTTGGGAACTACATGCTGGAGGTCTGGCGGGACATTTCGGCCAGAACAAGACAATTGAGGCCGTTGAGCACCGATTCTACTGGCCGAGTCTGAAAAGGGATGTCTCTAAAGTAGTTAGCCAATGTCGCACGTGTCAACTGGCTAAGCAACAGAAGCAGATTGCCGGACCTTACACTCCTCTTCCGGTACCTAAGTGCCCCTGGCAAGACGTGAGCCTAGACTTCATACTAGGGCTGCCCAAAACTCAAAAAAAGCACGATTCTATCCTAGTGGTAGTTGACCGATTCTCCAAAATGACTCACTTCATCCCGTGTTCCAAGACCTCAGATGCGTCTCGAGTTGCTGTCTTATTCTTTGATCATATCGTAAAGTTGCACGGGATACCTCAAACCATGGTGTCTGATAGGGATGTTAAGTTTGTTAGCTATTTCTGGAAAACACTTTGGCATAAGATGGGCACCAAACTGAAATTCTCAACCGCCTTTCACCCACAGACAGATGGTCAAACCGAGGTGGTAAACAGATCGCTAGGAAATCTCCTCAGGTGTCTAGTTGGAGAAAATTTAAAAACTTGGGATCTCATTTTGCCCATGGCTGAATTTGCATATAACGGATCTGTCAATAGGACCACGGGTCTCAGTCCTTTTGAAATTGTAAACGTTTTAAGCCCAGGCAACCCATTGATTTAATTCCCATGGCTCATCATCATTCTAGGGTATCAGACTCCGCATCAGCATTTGCATCCCATATCCATGCATTACATGAGGAAGTCAGAGATAAGATAATGAAAAATAATACTGATTATAAAGCTTCTGCAGATCTACATCGCCGATTAAGGTCTTTTAATGTCGGAGATTATGTGATGGTCCGTATGCGACCCGAACGGTTTCCACCAGGAACCGTGAAGAAATTACACGCGCGAAGTGCAGGGCCATTCAAGATTATCAAGAAAATCAATTCAAATGTTTATGTGGTGGATCTCCCACCTGACTTTGGCATCAGTTGCACCTTTAATGTTGAGGATTTGGTTCCATATCGAGGTACTTTTGATACCCCTTCTGATCCATTTGTGGATGAGCCAAGCCAAGACCTTCTTTCTGAGAGCCCCCCACTACCTCCACTTCCCCCTAAAATGTCCTATGCAACAGAACATATAGATTCTATCTTGGATGATCAGATTATCTCTACTAGAGATGGAGGGACGAGACGCTATCTCATTAAGTGGACGGGAAAACCTGATTCAGAAAATTCTTGGATTACTGAGGAAGACCTCCAACATCTTGATCCTGATCGGCTGGAGCACTATCACAGCAGACAGCAGTTCTGTCCCCCACACTCGACAGGGTCGAGTTCTTTCCACCCGGGGGAATTGATGAGGACATCATGCCACCGCCCAGGAGCAGATTCGATCGAGTATACTTCAGGAGGCGACGCGCTGGTCTTCTATGGCTTTAGATGGGACAGGCTTCATGGATAGCATATCGCGCTGGTCTTCTATGGCTTTAGATGGGACAGGCTTCATGGATAGCATATGTTTTAGCTTTATTTGTGTCTTTTATTTTCTTGTCTTTTGTGGACGTTTAGTACCACATCGGTTATTTCCCAGTAGTTCTCTTTTGTAAAGCCTATATAAGGCCCCCTAGACTATTATGTTGAGAAACTAAGGAATGATTAAAACTTTTCCTCCAATTATTGTGTTAAATTCTTGAGTTTTTGCTCTCGAGTTTAGGGTGAGAAGCCCGTGCAAGGGGTGGAAACCCAAATCTTGTTTGAAGGTGATTGCGATCCAGGTGGTTTTACATCATAAACCATTTCTTATAACAGTAAAACTGTAATATTATGATACCTATAATAATGTTATCAGTATGCATATCCCAAAAGCTTTAACTTTTGCATTTCTAGTCTAGGCAAAAATTACTCAAGGTTAATTCTCTTCCGGCCATAACATTCAATTGTACATATACATCCAACATATAAGGATCACAGTTCCTTTTGATAAACAATAATTTCAGGTTTCAACCAACAAATCCCAATTATCCAAACAGCTCTCCTATGCTATATGACCTGCATCTAGAAACACGAACATTAACTAACCTAAACCACTAAGATTAATCTAACAATTTGTAGTGACTTTGTATCTTTCCAACAGGACACTCAAACAAATGAACCACTCGCAAATATTTCATGTTCGGTTTGATATTTAGCTCATTTTTGGCTCGCTTGAATTTGTAAACAAGCCAAAGTCAAACTAGGCCTGCTTGCTAATGTACATCTCGAATAAGCTTGCATATTTTGATACCTATAACAACTTTATCAGTAATATATCCCAAAAGCTTCTACATAGAATAATATAAACATAACTTCTGCATTTTTAGTCTTGGCAAAATTTACTCAAGGTAAATTCTCTTCCAGCCATAACATTCAATTGTAATTATGTCCAACATATTAGAAACACAAATCCTTTCAATAAACAATAATTTTAACCAACAAATTCCAATTATCCTAACAGTTCTCCTATGCCATAATGACCTGCATCTAGAACCACGAATATTGATTAACCTAAACCACTAAAATTAATCTAACAAATTCTGATTACTTTGTATCTTTCCAATAGGTTTGTCAAACAAATGAACCACTCGCGAACATTTCATGTTTGGTTTGATATTTAGCTCGATTGTGGCTAGCTTGAATTTATAACAAGCCAAACTCAAACTAGGCATGCTTGCTAGTGTTAAGCTTGAATAAAGCTCGATACGTACATACATATATCGGGGTGGGAAGGAGGAAATCTCACGAGGCGGACATGTCTAATTATAAAGTCCGTACTCCCACCGTTTGGAAACCGCGAGAGGAGTCAAAAAAAGACGGAGACAATTTTTAAATAACAGCGTGTGTGTGTGCGTGTTGTGTAAATAATGCGATATTTTAAATGAAAGCCATATAACTAACAAGGACATAAAACTTTACATTTTGTAACATGGAAAGTAAACAATTCGTGACATCTAAACATTTCTTCTTCTCCATGGGATCAATTACAAGCGTTTAGTACAAAATTAGAGGCTCAATTCCAAGGGCTGTGAAAGAAACAAGCTTCTCACGAACACGTGTTTGGTTCAACATTATTAGTTTTACTGCTTGATTAATAAATGAGCCAAACTCAAACAACTTTGGCTCACTCTTTCACTCAAGCTCGGCTCATTTACACCCCCCACTTCCCATGGTGGGTTACCTGCCTCTGGAGATCATCATAACATGTACAATTGACAATAATGATTTGTCCCATCAATTCTCCCCCCATTTAAAAGATGAAATCCTTGTGTCAACATTTCACTTTAGATAGAAAAAAAAAATTGGAAGGTTTTTAAGATGGCAGCTTTGCCTTAAGGTTCAGTTAAATCACAAAAATAGGCATCCTAACTGGTCAGGTTGTTTATTTTAATGGTTAACATGTTGGCTCATTTGGAGCTCAAAACAGTCACATAAGGAACCCTTTAAATTCATAAGCAGCGGCCATACCAGTGACTCACACTTTATGTATCATAGTTTTAAATATCAGCCAATTCCAATATATATTGGCTATATTCTATCAGGCTTTAGGTAACCGATACAATATTAACCGTATAATATCGCTGGATATTGCACATATTGCCGATATTAATGGTCATGGATATTGATACTAAAAACCATTGAAACTGAGATCTTAAACCATGTTCTGTATCTTGCTGGAATCATTTAAGAACATATTTATGATTCTTCACTGTCCATATGCTTTAGGCCAAATATATAGATAATTAAAAAGAGACAGCAAACTTGAGCTCTTAGCCTTGAATAAGCCTGATTATTATGTAAATTACCTGCCAATAAAACACTGTTTGAGCAAACTGTAAAAGCATCACCCTAGAGCACAAACTTGGGAGCTGGGAGTAATAGTGAAATGGCAAAATCAAGTACAAGAATTACATCATGGTCCAAAATCCAAATACCCAGGAATGACCATGTAGGACTTGGTTTTTTCATCTCCCATGGAATTGTTGCATTATTAATTTAAAACTTTAGGCTTATTTTGTTCCTTGGAGATGCATAGAATTCCCTAAAGCAAATCCTAAGATCTTTACTCTTCATCCATATAGATTCTTCCTAGTCTCGGGAATACGAGGTTCCATAGTTGCATGAGCATCATCCATTGAGTTAACCAGCCATATAGATGGCAAGGCCCTCTCTTGCTATAAAGAACTTGGAACCTAGAGGTTGGCATTGAAACCGGTTGTAAAAACGTGGTCAAAGTGTTTTATGAAGCTTCTTGCCTTTGTGTCATGCTCCTTGGCTACTCAGATTCTGCTGGAAAATGAGTGTATGACAGTGTTGACATTTTATAGGTACAACAGAAAATATAGGCCAAGGATTTCCTAAAATTAACATATATTTTTTGTTACTTTTGCAGCTGTCAGGACCAGCTTCTGATGTCAGAAATTGAAAGTTGGGTAACAGTTTATTCTGATCACTAGCGGCAATCAAGTGCCTACTCCACCCATCTTATGATGCATAACCACATTGGTGGATTGCATCCTTCAAATAATTAGCAATACATGTGGTACCCATGATGAAGCATCTTTAAGCCAAAGGGACTGCAAAGCATACTACATAAAATAGCCAAGAACGTATATGCATAAATGCATGCCTTGTCAAGGTAAGAATTTTCATGACATGATAACTAAATAAACATGGTGAACCATCCCAATAGATGATCCACAGTCCACACCATTAATGATCCCCTAAATGTTTAAACATGTGTGTACAGCTTGTGTTTTTGAAATGCTGGCAAGAAAATTCCATCGACATCAGAGCATCTGCTCCCCACCTGTGTAAATGCATGCACGTGTGCTTACATACACCATACAAACAGACACGCACGCGCCCCCAAGTGTTCACAACACAACCATCAAAATTAGTGATATGTTGATAGGCATGTAGATAAAACTCAAGATCATCAGTAAGCAAATTAATTTTTGAAATTTCAAAAGAACTAAAGGATCTGCAGAAGTACCTAGATGAGAGATCATCATCAGCTGTATCCTCTGACACTTCAGGCATGTGCATTGGAACAGATGCTTCTGCCTCATCTTCACCGATCATATCTGAATGATTAAAACCTCAATCAATCAGATAAACATTGTCATAAAATGGTAGTTCTGTAGCTTGAACATACCTATAGGGCGATTGATGAAGCAATTGACAGAATTGCATAATTGTGTATCTCCATCAGATTGTGGCTCCTGTTTCATTCAGAGATTCAAATTCAAAACTTAAAAACTAAAGCAAACACAGTTCTTTAAGCTTAACACAAATTTTCAAGAGATATGATAATATAACTGCATAAGTTTACCTGCATCCAGAAAAAGAACTTTCGATCATCAGAACTAAATTTCAAGATATATACTCTCCCTGAAGATTGGGCCACCTAAATAATAGAAAATAAATAAGATATCACAAATGCTTAGGAAGAAGAAATATCAGAGAACACACATCCCAGGGAATTAACACATACTCTCTCAAAACAGCTTCATCTGGAAAGATTATTTGATCCTGTTATATTTAATGTCAAGGGAAAAAGAAATAACCTTCACAGTATGGCAAAGAACCTATTCCTGTAATGAGAGCAAATGCAACTAGATTTTCGCACAAGTGAGAGAAAAAATACAAAGTAAAAAAGCATAGACAGGTTATCCAGGAAGGGATAATAATTGTATGCACAACATTTTATTATAATGATGACCATGTATGATGGAAAAGTTGTTCCAATGAGCCCTGGATATGACATATTGTGAACAAATTACCGAGGAAATCTGGTCAAAATAGATACTGAATGGAGCCAGTGAAGTTGCTCTTTCATACTATACGCACTGCCCGTGGCACTGCATTGAGCAGTACGCACATTAAGAATCTCCAATAAATAAAAAAGGTCTTATGAAATGAGAAAAGGATACAAGTTCAGCAATGTTTTGTGTCCGATCAAGCCACTGAAAATGGATCAATCCTTCCTCACCCTAATAATACAAAGGCAGAAGAGTTAACTTAACACGAAAGAACAAATACTGATTAATGTTGTATGCAGATATGACATAAATATGTTCCCAAGTCCCTGAACCATGAAATTGCCTCCCAAAATTAGGCCCTACCCTTCCAATACGAATAAGTCCTTTGCGGGTATCTGCGACCACGCGCTTCCCCTCGAGGGACATTTTGCCGGCACGGAACTCCAACATAACTTCCTGAATAATGACAGAAAGAGAGTAAGAATAAATTTCAAACCTCATTAAACTGTGGATAAAACACGGTAAAACCACACAGTATAGATAAGGATAGCATAACACTATAGCAAGAAGAAGAAGAAGAAGAAAATTGGCGTTGAGCATTCCAGTTCCATCCCCATTATTATAATCATTAAGTAACTTTATAGCCCATAGGCCATGGCTAATAGCACTATCAACTTGGTGTTGAGAATTCAAAAGTACAAGGAGAAACAGGAAATTCAAATAGAAGCACTATGTAATATATGTATATATGATAATTTGACTTCTTCTGTAGAAAATGCAAAAGCATATGATGGAGCATAGTTTTGATCTTACAAAAGATTTTTCTTTGGAGAGCGCAAAGAGTAGGGGAGGAGGGATTGTGTGTGATTAGTACGCGGAGGTGACAAGTCAAAACTAGAGCTTTGTAACATTTTAAATCTTGCTAGAGACGAGAATTATGAAAAAGGCTGATCTAAGAATGGCACTATGTGTTCACGCACAAGAACACCAATAACATGCAAGTAATCAAGCAAACAACAACACACATGAGTCATGCGGATGATTTTTCTTCGGAGAGCTAAAAGCATGTGCAGGGGGGTCGCGTGTGGATGGATATGGACAAGTGACAAAAATCGGAGGACTTCGCAAATCTTCATAGAGATGAGAATTATTAGAATAGCTGGTTTAAGACAGATTATTTTATAGGCATAAACACATTTGAATCACACAGACGATTTTTTTTTTTTTTTTAAGAGCAAAGATATGTCAAAGGGGACATGGGGATGGGTATGGACATCTGAAAAGTCAAAATTGGGCACTTCTCTAATATTATATCCTAAATCCTACTAGAGATGAGAAATACTGATAAAGGTAGGTCGGTTAGTATTGTACTCTCTCTCTCTCTCTCTCTCTCTCTCTCTCTCTCTCTCATCACACAGGAGTCTTCAGATAGATTAAGAGGCAGAGAGGAGGGTCGCCCGTGGATGATATGAAGAGGTGACAAAGACAAAATTGGAGTAACTGTGTAAAAATCGAAAATCTTAACAGTGATGCAAATTGCTGCAAAAAACTAGTTTAAAAACAGTTATTATGTCCACCCACATATTAATATACACAGTTTGGCTAAGCCAGAAATTTCAGAAGTTTATGGTAGAGCATCAAATTAATATCCATGTTTTTTTATATGATCATGAATCTAGATAACCTAGTTTATTTAAAGAAAACTTATGACTTAAAAAAATTTAAAAAAACATTTATGCCGCCTCACAAAATGCAAAAAAAAACATGTTGAAAAAGCAATGGCTGGGATTTTAAATGGAGAATCCAAATTGGCAGCAGCTTAAATATTTAAAGTAACATTCCACACCAAGTTTTGTTAGATTTAGAATATTCCAGACCATATGTATGGTATTGGGCAACATGTTCAGTAACATAATTATATATTTCATTTCTCAGCCACTTGATGCATACGCAAACTTAAATATTTTGAATTTTAGTCTACATGCATTTAATAATATGTAGATAATGTTATGTAGTATGGAATATCAAACTCCCCACCCCAAAATATAAAAAATAAAAAATAAAAATAAAATCAAAAAACTTCCTCTTGCTCAAATCCCTAGCAATACAACAATAAATTAATTATAGAAACATTTGTTTGTATCAGTATATCACACGTCTAGGGAAAGAAAGGCAAGCAACAGAGGATCAAGCTTGCCCTGTCTTAGATAGACCAATAAATAAGATTTCCCATCCTCACTATTGTCGTTTTTATTCTCAAAAAAAAAAATCTCTTCTAGCCTTCCTCTCAAAGGTTCTATTGGTGTGTTCTCCCAAATTCTTCACTAAATGGGACACGATCTATAGTGAAGAAGGCACCAAATGGAAGCATAGCAAAGTCTTGAGCTTCAGATAAGAAGCACTATGAGCCCTTAAGGAAATTTCTCATGTTTTTTTTTCACAACAGTAGCAAACTCTACCCACATCCTTCCCTTCACCAGTATCATCTCCCCTATGCCTGCCTGAGCTAACACCAGTGTTTTCTACTGAAACTTCTCTTCCAAACTAACATATATCAGTGTGGAAACACAAGGAGGGACGGATGGATGTAAAAAAAATACATCGGACTCTGGTACTACATACGTCAATAAGTACAAAGATACCTTCACGTTTCACCCCTGCAATTACAACAGCGTAACTAACCTCTCCATTTGTTTCAACTAGAAGGATCCAGTTCTAATGGAGGATAGATCCTCTACAACCCGAGAAAGAAGATAATGGTGGAAGAAAGGATCAGTTGGCAAATTTTGTGTTCAAGCGTGTACAAAAACTGGCACATTACTCGCTAACGAGCACCCCTGCAATTCCAACAGCATAACTAACCTCTCCATTTGTTTCAACTAGAAGGATTCAGTTCTAATGGAGGATAGATCCTCTACAACACAAGAAAGAAGATAATGGTGGGAAAAAGGATCAGTTGGCAAATTTTGTGTTCAAGCGTATACACGAACTGGTACATTACTCACTAACGAGAAATACATCCAAACATCGAGCAAGGGAAGTGTTATCAGCTGAAGTGAATACCCTCAGTTGTCCAATCATAAGCTCAATTTGAAATTCAGAAAGAAATTTACTAACTTTCTTGAAGAGAAAATTGCTAAATTCAGAAAGGATTACACGCGAGGAATTATGAAAGATTAAGATTACCTGCAACGGAGTAGCCTCCACAGCTGACGAACCCATCTCTGAACGCCCAAATTTAGTATGGAGAGGATTAATTCAGGAACCCAAGAGTAATTAAAAAGAAATGAGATAAATCCAAGCAGTAATTATCAATAAAAAAGAAATTCAAGAGAGTATCAAGAGAGAGGGAGGGAGGGAGGGAGAAGAAAACCTAGGGTTTCCTTATCTGGAAGCAAGAACTGACACTTCGAGCCGATTATTGAACTGAAGAATCCGATCGGTCAACCCTTTTCGCGCTTCACAAATCAAAATTCGCTGATTAGGGTTTGGAAATGGGATTGGACTGATATTTTAAACGAACTGGGGGGTGAGAAGTTTCCGGGGGGTTTAGCGGTCGAGGATGATATTTTTCTGTGTTATAAGTCTGGGGTTGAGTTATAATTGAGTGATGGATCACTCTCAGGTTACGCTGCGCGGGTAAAGAATACCCGAATTTGACAGCCCATCACTTCATTGGGTTTTTTTCTTTTTATGTTCCCCTGGTGTTTTTCATATTTAGAAATTATTTTTGAATTTTTCATATTTTTATATTCACACTTCAAATCTTACAACTTGTTTCTTTTTTTCTTTTTCTTTTTTTTTAACTTCAGTTGCTAACTGAATTTCAATTTGTTTGGATGCAAGGAAGTGGGCGGAAGTAAGGAAATGAGGAAGTATAATTGCTTACTTCCCTATCTATCCAAACACCGGAAAAGTAAAATAAGAAAACTCCTTTTCCTTCTCTCTTTTCTTTTTTACATAACCATTTCTTCACTTCCAAAGTGCTACAGTTAATTTTGTGGTCATGTAAATCTCATTTATAATAAGTTGTAGCACAAAACAGTTAATTTTTTGATCATGTAAATCTCACTTGCATTCTAATTACAGTCTATTTTTTACTTTTCTTAATTAATTTTTATTTTAATATTATTTTGCGGTCAACTTTGTGGTCAACTTTTCCACTTTCACTTTCACATTACCATCCAAATACCGGAAAAGACATAACATTTTCCAAATCACACTTCATAACAACATCCAAATACCAGAAAACTTACTAACCAATTTTCAAGTTCCAAATGAAACTATTACCAAATCCTCGCTTCCTTACTTCCTCACTTCCACCGTCAACCAAACAGGCTAGAGCTCTTCAAAACTTATTCACTTTTTTACCAGTGAATCAGGCTTTCCTGGCACGATTTGTTTCTAAAAATCTCTTGTTATAGACCGTCTAAAATGAATATGCTAGTTATGAACATGGTTCTTTAGATTTGGATAGAGTAGTGATTAATTGAGATTTAGTGGATCTTGCGGGTTGAAAGTTGAAATATAGAAGAAAATGAATAATGCTTGTTGGATGTGTGGTCTACAAATTCTGAGATGTGGCCACAAATAATTGGGAGAAAGTTGTCATTTTCTTCTTCTCCATTTTCTTTTAGCCCCGATTATAGCCACGTCTTGGAGTCTACAAACCTTAAGTTATGGCTATCATTGTTCAAAGAAGAAATAAGGGCATAACTTGAATTAATTATTAATTTGATTAGATGCGACTATTAAAGAAAAATATCCTCTATATATACTTTATAAGCTACGATTTTTTTTAAATGAAAATTATATAAACATTAATTAGTTATTAACGTACCCTTCATTTTCTTCGCCCATCTTCTTATTTAATCTTCTTCTTATTTTCATCGTGATCATTTCTAAGTCCGTCAAACATAAACTTCTATCTGCTATCTTTTCTCCTGATTTCTTCCATTTTTTTCTTTGTTTTTCTCTTTATCACATTCCATAACGGTCCAGGTTTTCAAACCTCCAAATTAATTTTAATCAATTCCAGGTACACTAATCAATTCCATAATCTTCATAATTATTAATAAATTTATCAGAAATTTTGATAACATTTCCTCTACTATACAGAGTCTATCCTAATACAGCATATATAAAAATCTACAAATATGATCTTAACATCGATCATGTATTTATATACAATATCTCATGCAATTTATGTCACAATTTTGGCTTGACATCGCCTACTTGCATAAAAAAAAATCATTCATATTTGTTTCAACTCATCAATCCCAGAAAATAATTCAACTAAATGAATAAAATCAGCAAAACTATTCCAAAAATCTCAATTCAGAATAAATGAACTATACATAACATTTAACATGTATCGATGCAAATTTAACTATGTTCTACACCATAACCACTAATCTATAAAAAACCAACATGTTAATATAAGTAAGGATTTAAGTATAATAATATCAAATCTTGATGTCCATTCAGAATGTTTGACAATAATCCGTTGTTATACTCATGAATCCTTCGATTGGGTCTTTGTCTTGACATGAAAATATTCAAACTGAGAGAAGTGAGCTGAACAGCTCAGTGAATGGAGTTAACCTTATTTTTAATTGAAGCGTAGCATTAAAAATGCATAGTGTACATGATACATGAAAGTGAGTGGTCATGAACATAGATATTTCAGCTATATAGTCAACTTACTTCAATTTATTGTTTGATTAATATTGATGTGTATATAAGTAAAAATGTCGGTATTTTCATTACAATTTTGTATTATAATGTCAATCGTGTTGGATCTAATAATTATTCCAAATAAGATCTCATGCATGCAATATCCTCTCTATCAAGATCAAAAGGAATAGGAGTTTAGGCATACCTGATTTCATCGCGAAAGGGATGCCGAAGGTTGCACGATCTCGAGGACGTCGTAGTTGGGGGAGGAGATTCTTCTCTCCGTCCACCAAGTTCTCTTCTTATTCCTCAGATGAGATGAGAGGCATCCAATAGAGAGATAGTCTTAATAGATAGTTCGTGTTGGAGAGGGAATCCTACCTATGATATATAGCATCAAGGAATTCTATTTCAACTCATCACATATCTAAATTCTTGATTGATAACACGAGTTTCACACGTGTAGATGAGTCTCACGTCTTAATTTAAATTCTCTAATGGCTAAGTATAATTGAAACGTGTCTAGACCCAAACCATTAGGCTTGGTCAATTTTTTATTGGGTTCAACAATATGGGCTTATAGAGACAGGTGTATAAATCCATTTAGACTTGTGTATGTCCAAATTAATTTAGACTCTAGTCCAAATAAATCTAACAATCTCCCACTTGGACCAAACAAGTTATCCTGGAAGGATGTTATACATAACTTTATGGTACCAAAACTTTAACCGTCAATAAACCACATTTCAAAATAATTTGGTCTATTAAGTGTTCTGCTACTGAACATGGCGGCTGTTACCTTATGTATTATTGAGACAGGACCTTCCACATCACAAGTTTTAGAATTCTTAACGACATGGATCAAATGTGGACGTGTGGCGTGAAAATATCATCTGATCAAATAAGGTACAATTCCAACTAGCTTTCCACCTTATGACTCCAACGAGTCTAACTGCTAACAAAGTCAAATGCGCAAATTAAACTCAAAAAAGAATTTAAAGAAAGCAGTTATCACTTTATTATCAAAATCAACAAATATACATAAAGTGCACTTAGAAATACTGTCTGTTACATAAAATTATCCACTCCCACTAAATCAGGATATAATCGTGACTATCCATCCCCATATGAGCAATATGCTCTAAGAAGACTTCAGATGAAAGTCCTTTAATGAGTGGATTTATAATGTTAAGAATAGTACTAACACTATCAACAGACACAATGTGATTCCGAACTTTATCATTGATGACAAGAAACTTGATGTCGATATGCTTCGACTTTGCTGAACTCATGGCATTATTACAATAGAACTCTATAGCTCTTATTGTCATAGTATAGCTGCAATGGCTTCTCGACTAAATCCACCATCTTATTGCAATCAGAAAAATGTAACCTGAAGTGGACTTCTTATTGTCGATACATCCAGTATAATCTGAATATGTGTATCTGATTAGCTACAACTGATCAGATTTTATATAGTCTTCTGTACATATCGCATTACCTTCTTGGCAGTATTCCAGTGATCAAACCCAAGATTGATAAATATCTACCAAGTTTTTCAACAGTATATGCTATGTCTGGACAGGTACAAACTTGAGCCTACACCAGACTTCCAACTACCAATGCATATGGAAGGTATTTTATTTGCTCTTTATGTAGGTTGTTCTTGGAGCATTGGAGTAAACTCAACTTATCTCCTCTATAGCAATTCTTCATGTCATGTCTATCTAGCACCTTATTGACATAGGCCTTTAGAAATAAGCCTAATATTCCACGTGTCCTGTCACGTTGAATCTACTATCACACAAAAAATGTCTCCAAGATCTTTCATCTCAAAAGTCTTTGAGAGAAAACTTTTTAGTCTTAAGTAAAAGAGTCATATCATTACTTGCTAGTAGAATGTCATCAACATATAGCACAAGAAATATAAGTCTACTCTCTTTAAATTCAAGGTAAATGTACTGATCAACCACATTCTCGTTCAAATAAAAATCGGATATTACTTGATCAAATTTCAAATACCATTGAAGGGATGCTTGCTTTAGACCATAAATGAATTTCTTTAATTTGCAAACAAAATATTGTGAACTGTGGGCTTTAAAACTCTCTGATTGCACCATACAGATTTCTTCCTCAATGCTACCATTAAGAAAGGCAATCTTAACATCCATTTGGTGTAGCTCTAGGTCGAAATGAGTCACTAGTGCCATAATAATTTTAAAAGAATTCTTCATGAAATCTAGGAAGAAAGTCTCATTATAGTCAGTACTCTCGGTTTGAGTGAATCCTTTTGCGACAAGACGTGTCTTATACCTTTCGACATTGCCTTTCGAATCCCGCTTGGTTTTGAATACCCATTTATAACCAATCGATTTCTTTCCTTCAGGTAACTCTACTAAATCCCAATATCATTGTTCTTTATGAATTTTAACTCATCTTTCATCGTATTTGATCACTTGGTGGAGTGAATGTTGAATTTGGCCTCATTCACGGATGTGGGGCCATCCTCTAACCCTATGTCAAACTCATGCTCTTGAAGATAAACTATATAGTCATTTGTAATGGATGATCTTCTCTCATTAGTTGATCTCCTAGGTACTTGTGATTGAGAATCTTCATCTTCTACCACATTAGCAGGATCTACTTCTGGATGAACTATATACGTACCTTGTAAGGGTATAACTGTATTTTCATTCTAAAGTGGAACAACTACTTCATCATTTGGAACAGTTGTCATGGGTATAACAATATGTTTTTCCTCAAATGTGAAATCCTTATATAGTTGACTCCCACTATTCTGAATATTCTCAAAAGTTTAGCATTATCCGTCTTTATGTTCTTAGCGGAGGGACAGTAAAATCCAAAGGCTCTATACCTCTCAGAATACCCTACGAATAAATAGCTAACAGTTCTTGAGTCCAGCTTCTTCTCATATGGCATACATGACCGAGCTTTTGTTGCGCAATCCCAAACATGTAGATGGCTAATACTGAGAGATTTCTCAGTTCATAACTCATATGGGGTTTTAGTTATTATTTTACTAGGTACTTTATTAAGAAGGTGGACAGTCGTCTTTAAGACTTCACTCCATAATGACTTTGGTAGAGTAGTATGAGCTATCATACTCCTAACCATGTCATTTAGTATGTGATTTCATCTCTCAGCAACACTATTCTGATGAGGTATCCCTTACATTGTGTACTGGGCTACAATACCACACTCTTGTAGAAAATTAGTAAAAGGTCATGGACATCTACCTGACCCGTCGTATCTGCCATAGTACCCACCGCCACCGTCAGATCTAACGACTTTAATCTTTCTATTCTGTTGATTTTCAACTTCAACTTTCTACATTTTAAACATGTTCAGTGATTGAAATTTCTCATGAATCAAGTATAGGTACCCATATTGAGAGTAATCGTCCGTTAAAGTGATGAAATATTCGTGACCATTCCAAAAAGCTATAGGGAATGAACCACAAATGTCTATATACATCAAATCCAAGACACTTGAAATCCGTTTAGCACCAAACTTTCTAATATTTTTTTAATTAATGTTAACTTAGTCCCTAGGCTATTCACATACAAAAAATCAGTATATGAGGCATGTAGCTTCAATTTATATACCCATCAATCAGAATTCTCGCACCAATAACTTTAGATTTGAAAAATGGACTAATCATTTCATTACCAAGAGTGATAGTAAAACCAGATCTGTCTAACAATGAAATAGAAATATGATTTCGCCTAAAAGGATGATACATATAAAGTCTCATCCAAATCTAAAATAAAAACCAGAATCTAATTTAAACCTACAAATTCTAACAACTTCAACTGCAACTTTATTTTCATCGCCCATGTACATGTGTCACTTAGCTGGGCTGGGCCTCCTTTGGGTTTGAAAGTTCCGCATTGAATCGCTAATGTGAATTATCTATCCACCATGTATGGGGTGACATTGAAACTAAATTAATTTCAGAACAAACATATATATGAGATATACCCTTCTTAATTAGTCATTTCTGATACTTTATGCAATCCTACTTGAGATGACCTATTTTATTGCAGAATGTAACGCTCCGATCCCACGGGTACGGGGACGTCACTGCGACGTACATACGCAGGTCAGAAGTACCCTCACGTATATACGCTAAGCATCAGTACAAGTAAGAATCAGAGTACGACAAACGTAGCATCCATTCATATGCCAACATAAGAAATACAAAGTACAAGGTTATCACAGGATGTGACATACTATTACATATACATGCATCCTATATCACAGCCAAGCACAAAAGTACAATCTACAATATGATTACAAGGTGCTCACGAGCTGAAGGAAGATCCCGCGAGCTAAAAAGGGAGGTCTGGCACAACAGAAACCGAGACTAGTCAGCCTGCTCGGAAAGGAAAGCTTGATCTTCCACAGAAGGCTCCACCTCAATCCAAGGTCCAGAACCTGAACATACAAATTCAAGGGAGTCAGGACCTCCCAAACAAGTGATCAGGTTACAGCCGAGCGGCATAAGAAATAAGAGTACGAGAGTTGGTACAATATCATGAATAATCAGCCAGCGAGTAAAGGAAGTACGACATGTTATAAACGAAAGGCATTGTATAAGCTTAGGTTACGGCCTCATGAGACTAGTACCTCGAGGGAATAATCTAAACAAGGAAACCCTCATCTATATACCTTCATCTCATGTCACCGTAATCCAGGCGCATCCAACACCCACAGTTAACGTCTTTTATTATTATTGTTACTCGTCTTACCCTGATATCTAGCTATGTGAACTAGCGTCCCAGCACACATAGATCCATATCCAAGTAAAGCAAGATTGTTATTGGAAACCAGCGGGGGTATCAACGAACTATGTTTACAGTGGGTCCCGTACATACCCGGGACCACGGCCCAGGATGTTCCGTTGCTTGGTAACGGAACCAGCCGCAAGGCTAACAGGAGGGACTTATGTATGCCCTTATCATGATGGTACCAAGAAGGAGGGAGCCAGCACTCCCCTCGGTCGCCTGGAGGCCCACAGGTCAGACCGGAAATTTAGTTGCACAACATACCTAATACCACTGTAAACACGAACATATATTGATAGCCGCGTATTTCCCCCAACCCGATGCAAGTTGTCTTATTTTATGAATTCTTTAGATAATTATCAGGTTTCGGGAATGAACAGGAGCAAGTCAGGAATATTGTAAAAACAGGAGTATCAGGAGTACAATTTGTACTATCATGTAAATCAAATTGGTAAATCATGAAGTCCGGTTATCATTCCCGTTATCGTGATAATTTATAAAAGTCGAGTGTGTCATGCCTGGTGTTAAGAGATAGCATGACAAAGGGTGATATTTGTCAAGTAACATGCCATGAAGTAACAATATATAATACATGTCTCGAGTATAAGGTTCATTTCCAAGAAAGTGATTAACCACAGCAAATAGCCAAAGTTAGTCGACTAGGGAGCGGCAAGTAGTCGACTTATAGAGGAGTTAGTCGACTATAGGGGAAGGCCAAGTCGACTAATAGGGTCGCGCTTCAAAGAGTCGCGTCTTCAGGAGAAAAGTTAGTCGACTAGGGGTGATTGTCAAGTCGACTAGGAATGCTGCGTTTCCAAGAAGGGCGCGTTTCAGAAAAGAGTTAGTCGACTGGGGGAAACATGCAGTTGACTAACAGAGTTGCGTCTCAGAAATAGGACTGCGTTTCAAAGGGGCTAGTCGACTTACGAATTGGTCAAGTCGACTAATACTGCCAAACAGTGAGCAAGACTAACTTTGGAAGTTATGGTTTGTTGATATGCAAATACAAGTTAACCAAGTCTTTGGCGAGGAAAATCACTCGCCTAAGGGTTCCTTTGCCGCGTCCGACGAAGGGAAGTTCGGCCCCAATCCAAAAGGAGGGTACCAGCCCTAAGTCTTGCCGCCGGAGAAGAACGCAGCCTCAATCCAAGAGGAGTGGCCGGTCTTCACAAGAGAGGGAGGTTGATGGTGCAAGTCTAGTTCAAGTTGCCAAAATGGGATTTTGCAAACTGTGCCACGGGGAGCGATGAGTTGGCTAGAATGAAAGAGCTCGCCGTGGAGGTGAAGATGGTATACTTGGTGGTGACCAAGGAGATGTAGGTGGTGGTGGAGATGGTGGTGAAGTTTGATGGTGGAGATGGGTTCTTGGTGTTAAGAGAGGAAGAAGAGGGTGATATGGATGGTTGGAGTTGGTGCCTTTGTTGTTGGAAAGGTGGAGGAGATGGAGAAGGAAGAAGTGGTGGTGTTGGGGAGATGGTGGCCAAAGGAGGGAGGAGGAGGCTCTTGGTGGCTTCTCTGTTGGTGGTTGCAGGAAACAAGGAAGAAGAAGAAGAGAAAATGAAAGAGAGAGAAGGGTGGGGTGATTTATATAGTGGGGAAGTAATGATTGTAAGTTTGACTTTGGAAGCCAAGGAATGAAACTTACGTTTCATTGGAAGGAGATGGGCTGCGTTTCATGCAATAAAAGGGCTGCGTCCAGGCCAAAGAATTGGACGCGGGAATGAAAGCTGCGTCCAGGAGGAGATGCAAAAAGGCTGCGTTTCACAAAAGGACAAAAGTCATGATGACTTGATGGAAGTGATTAGCAGCGCATTAAATGCGGCATGGGGAGGTGAGGAGAGGATCTCTGCATTAAATGCAGAATCCCAGGTAGGTGAACGCCGCGTTTGAGGAAGAAGGGAAAAATGGGAAAAAGACAAAAGTGGAATATTGGGGCAATCTCCTCGGTATCTGGGAAAATACCAAAAACTCCGGAAAAGTCCAAAAATGAAATAGCTCGGAAAGTTTCCCAAAAATTCTCAAAAATAAAAATATTATAAAATGATTTTTGGTGAAATCGGTTTCCAAGATTCAATCTCATTTTCCAGATAAAAATCCTGAAGTCAACCGTCAATCTCGGTATACACCGGATTGGCCGGATTTTGATAAAATCTGATAAATCTCAGAAAAAGTATTTAGATAAAAAATATGATTTTAAGAAGTAATGTAAAAAGTCACTTTTAGAAATTCCAAATCGTTCGTAAAAAAATCCGGGTATCGGTCAACGAGACTGGCCGACACCGGTTTTGAGGATTTACAATTTAATTCAGAAAAATTCCAGAAAATTATAGAAAATCTAGAATATTGGAAAACAGTGTTTAAAACTGAAATCGGTCAAATCGGAATACCAGAATGACTAAATTGAGTAATAACTTGAGATCGGGCCCCCGGTTCGGACTAGGGCTGACTCCGAGTCCACGATTCCAAATCCAACCCAAAACAATCATACTAATAATTCATAACATAAAACAAATACAGGAAGTAAATCAAAAAAATACGATCGAGAAATCTGGATACGCAACTAAGTACGTATTCCAGGAGCGGGGTGTTACAATCCATCCACCTTACAAAAAATTGCGTCCTCGCAATTTCGATAAGGGGTAAATTGAACGCAAGGAGAACAAGGGCGGAAACAAAGGCTTCAAAAAAACAAAACAGGGTAAGATGGACACAGGAAGGACCAGGATGGACAATGAGAATAGGACAAGGAGGAATATTTAGAAAGAAAACCAACCCAAGGTACAAAAGTTCAGGGGTAGCTGGATAAGGATAACCAACTCCAAATACAAAAGGTCAGGGGTTGATGTATTAGTGACATCCTCAAGGTTCCTGCTCCAGATATTGAGCTTCATACTCAGCTGATGCTTCATCTGATACCTCTGCCGCCATGTTGTGAACTTGGCCTCTGCCATAATCTGCTCTTGCTCCTCTCTGTAATTGATCATGCTGCCGGGGTGGAAATGGAGCTCTTCGGTCAATGGGTTCTGGGTTCCTTCTCTGTGGAGGAGCTGGAAATGGTGGGGCTGAAAGTGCTGGTCTGATTGGTGCCATATTTCCTATCCTTCTGAATGGGCAATCTCTTATTGCATGACTTCCCGTCCCACATGCTAAGCATAATCCGTTAGCCATTCGACAGTCTTTCCTATAATGTCCAGACTTGTGGCAGAAGTTGCATATTATCTGAGGAAGGGGAGGTTGGAATGGTCGCTTGATCATCGGGCCATGGGTTGTCCTGGCTGTATCTTCCTCATTCATCGACTGAAAAGGTCTCTTCCCTGACTTGTTCTGCACCTGGTTCTCACTCTTCTTCTCCAGCCCTCGTTCCACTTCACGGGCAATGGAGAGGACCTGAGAGTATGTCTTCAGCTGTTGAGGAATAAGGAACATTTGGACATCCATCTTCAGTCCTTGCTGAAATCTGCTAGCCCGTTTTTCTTCGTCTGTCACCATGTAAGGCGCAAACCTGCTAAGCCTCAAGAATTCGGCAGCATATTCATCCACTGACCGATTCCGTTGTTGCAGGCGAATAAATTGTTCTTCCATTTCCTTCTGAGCTGTTGCAGGGAAGAATCTCTCATAGAACCCCTTTGAGAATTGGTCCCATGTGATGGGTTTCTCCAGTGTTGCTTCTTCTGCCAACCACCAGGTTCTGGCCACATCTCTCAGTTGTATCTTGGCCACTTCAACTTGGTTCTCATCAGAAACTCGAGCCGCCTTCAAAAGATCTGTTGTGTCTATTAGCCACTGTTCTGCATCCAGGGGCTTCTCTGTACCTGAAAAGATCGCCGGCTGTAATCTCCTGAAATCTGACACGTTGCCTGGCCTCTGTTCTCGGGGTGCAACCAGCAGTCCTTGACGTAGAAGCTCTGTCTGCTATTGTTAACTCTGCATCATCCCTTGAAGTATCCTTATCATACCATCACTGTCTCTATTGGGTCCATCTTGAGAGGTACTAGGACCATTGCGTGTTCCCCGTCTTTCCATATTTGAGTTGGTTGAAGTGGGTAACAAGGAGGAACTGGAAGGGAAAGGATTGAAGGGTCTCAGGATACAAGGAATGGATCAGAAGAAAGAGAGAGATAACTCTGCACTTGTAGTTGGATTGTATAACCAAGACTCATGCATTCCAGTTGCAAATATCTTTACCATTAATTTGCCATCTGGACGTACTGAGGAAGTGAGAGCCTAAGCTCTGATACCACCCTGTAACGCCCCGATCCCACGGGTACGGGGACGTCACTGCGACGTACATACGCAGGTCAGAAGTACCCTCACGTATATACGCTAAGCATCAGTACAAGTAAGAATCAGAGCACGACAAACGTAGCATCCATTCATATGCCAACATAAGAAATACAAAGTACAAGGTTATCACAGGATGTGACATACTATTACATATCACATGCATCCTATATCACAGCCAAGCACAAAAGTACAATCTACAATATGATTACAAGGTGCTCACGAGCTGAAGGAAGATCCCGCGAGCTAAAAAGGGAGGTCTGGCACAACAGAAACCGAGACTGGTCAGCCTGCTCGGAAAGGAAAGCTTGATCTTCCACAGAAGGCTCCACCTCAATCCAAGGTCCGGAACCTGAACATACAAATTCAAGGGAGTCAGGACCTCCCAAACAAGTGATCAGGTTACAGCCGAGCGGCATAAGAAATAAGAGTATGAGAGTTGGTACAATATCATGAATAATCAGCCAGCGAGTAAAGGAAGTACGACATGTTATAAACGAAAGGCATTGTATAAGCTTAGGTTACGGCCTCATGAGACTAGTACCTCGAGGGAATAATCCAAATAAGGAAACCCTCATCTATATACCTTCATCTCATGTCACCGTAATCCAGGCGCATCCAACACCCACAGTTAACGTCTTTTATTATTATTGTTACTCGTCTTACCCTGATATCTAGCTATGTGAACTAGCGTCCCAGCACACATAGATCCATATCCAAGTAAAGCAAGATTGTTATTGGAAACTAGCGGGGGTATCAACGAACTATGTTTACAGTGGGTCCCGTACATACCCGGGACCACGGCCCAGGATGTTCCGTTGCTTGGTAACGGAACCAGCCGCAAGGCTAACAGGAGGGACTTATGTATGCCCTTATCATGATGGTACCAAGAAGGACGAAGCCAACACTCCCTCGGTCGCCTGGAGGCCCACAGGTCAGACCGGAAATTTAGTTGCACAACATACCTAATACCACTGTAAACACGAACATATATTGATAGCCGCGTATTTCCCCCGACCCGATGCAAGTTGTCTTATTTTATGAATTCTTTAGATAATTATCAGGTTTCGGGAATGAACAGGAGCAAGTCAGGAATATTGTAAAAACAGGAGTATCAGGAGTACAATTTGTACTATCATGTAAATCAAATTGGTAAATCATGAAGTCCGATTATCATTCCCGTTATCGTGATAATTTATAAAAGTCGAGTGTGTCATGCCTGGTGTTAAGAGATAGCATGACAAAGGGTGATATTTGTCAAGTAACATGCCATGAAGTAACAATATATAATACATGTCTCGAGTATAAGGTTCATTTCCAGAAAGTGATTAACCACAGCAAATAGCCAAAGTTAGTCGACTAGGGAGAGGCAAGTAGTCGACTTATAGAGGAGTTAGTCGACTATAGGGGAAGGCCAAGTCGACTAATAGGGTCGCGCTTCAAAGAGTCGCGTCTTCAGGAGAAAAGTTAGTCGACTAGGGGTGATTGCCAAGTCGACTAGGAATGCTGCGTTTCCAAGAAGGGCGCGTTTCAGAAAAGAGTTAGTCGACTGGGGGAAACATGCAGTCGACTAACAGAGTTGCGTCTCAGAAATAGGACTGCGTTTCAAAGGGGCTAGTCGACTTACGAATTGGTCAAGTCGACTAATACTGCCAAACAGTGAGCAAGACTAACTTTGGAAGTTATGGTTTGTTGATATGCAAATACAAGTTAACCAAGTCTTTGGCGAGGAAAATCACTCGCCTAAGGGTTCCTTTGCCGCGTCCGACGAAGGGAAGTTCGGCCCCAATCCAAAAGGAGGGTACCGGCCCTAAGTCTTGCAGCCGGAGAAGAACGCAGCCTTAATCCAAGAGGAGTGGCCGGTCTTCACAAGAGAGGGAGGTTGATGGTACAAGTCTAGTTCAAGTTGCCAAAATGGAATTTTGCAAACTGTGCCACGGGGAGCGATGAGTTGGCTAGAATGAAAGAGCTCGCCGTGGAGGTGAAGATGGTATACTTGGTGGTGACCAAGGAGATGTAGGTGGTGGTGGAGATGGTGGTGAAGTTTGATGGTGGAGATGGGTTCTTGGTGTTAAGAGAGGAAGAAGAGGGTGATATGGATGGTTGGAGTTGGTGCCTTTGTTGTTGGAAAGGTGGAGGAGATGGAGAAGGAAGAAGTGGTGGTGTTGGGGAAGGAGATGGTGGCTAAAGGAGGGAGGAGGAGGCTCTTGGTGGCTTCTCTGTTGGTGGTTGCAGGAAACAAGGAAGAAGAAGAAGAGAAAATGAAAGAGAGAGAAGGAGTGGGGTGATTTATATAGTGGGAAGTAATGATTGCAAGTTTGACTTTGGAAGCCAAGGAATGAAACTTGCGTTTCATTGGAAGGAGATGGGCTGCGTTTCATGCAATAAAAGGGCTGCGTCCAGGCCAAAGAATTGGACGCGGGAATGAAAGCTGCGTTCAGGAGGAGATGCAAAAAGGCTGCGTTTCACAAAAGGACAAAAGTCACGATGACTTGATGGAAGTGATTAGCAGCGCATTAAATACGGCATGGGGAGGTGAGGAGAGAATCTCTACATTAAATGCAGAATCCCAGGTAGGTGAACGCCGCGTTTGAGGAAGAAGGCAAAAAATGGGAAAAAGACAAAAGTGGAATATTGGGGCAATCTCCTCGGTATCTGGGAAAATACCAAAAACTCCGGAAAAGTCCAAAAATGAAATAGCTCGGAAAGTTTCCCAAAATTCTCAAAATAATAAATATTATAAAATGATTTTTGGTGAAATCGGTTTCTAAAGATTCAATCTCATTTTTCAGATAAAATCCTGAAGTCAACCGTCAATCTCGGTATACACCGGATTGGCCGGATTTTGATAAAATCTGATAAATCCCAGAAAAAGTATTTAGATAAAAAATATGATTTTAAGAAGTAATGTAAAAGGCACTTTTAGAAATTCCAAATCGTTTGTAAAAAATTCCGGGTATCGGTCAACGAGACTGGCCGACACCGGTTTTGAGGATTTACAATTTAATTCAGGAAAATTCCAAAAAATTATAGAAAATCTAGAATATTGGAAAACAGTGTTTAAAACTGAAATCGGTCAAATTGGAATACCAGAATGACTAAATCGAGTAATAACTTGAGATCGGGCCCCCGGTTCGGACTAGGGCTGACTCCGAGTCCACGATTCCAAATCCAACCCAAAACAATCATACTAATAAGTCACAACATAAAACAAATACAGGAAGTAAATCAAAAAAATACGATCGAGAAATCTGGATACGCAACTAAGTACGTATTCCAGGAGCGGGGTGTTACACAGAAGAAGCATGCAATGATCATAGGCTTCTTCTTCTGCACTTTTGTCACTTAGGATCAACAACTGTATTGGTGTTTATGTTCCTCTACTAGTTATACTTTTCCTTTTCTTATTAGAAGTGTTATCCTGGATGTCAAGTGAGCACTTTCAGTCTTTTCTTATTTCAATCTCTTTTCTTTTCGGACATAGTGACCGATGAGCTCAATGAGACTCCACTTTTCCCTTTGAGCGTTATAAATAATCTTGAAAAGATTATACTGTGTAAGAAAAGATATCAAAATGAAATGCACTAGAATCTCTTCAGAGAGTTTCAATTTCAGTGTCTTTAGTTTAGAAACAAGATTAAACGTCTCTATAATGTACTTCCTTATGTTTTCTTTGCTGTTGTAGCACATATTTATCAGCTTGTTAAGATGCGTGCTAGCTTCAACTTTATCTGATTTAATAAATCGGTTAGCTAATTCAGCTGGAAAACTATTAACACTGCCTTTATCAGACATAAAACCCCTAATAGTTATAGAAATAATGTGCTTCATGACCATTAGACACATCCCGTTAGACCTCTTCTACTTATCATGATTGGCATTTTTTTAACAGAACATTTATCAGTAACGACATGGGGTCCATCAGTCCTTAAGGACAGTTTAGGTCCATGAATCCAAGAACAATCTTTTACGTGGTCTTACCACTTCTTAAAATTTGTACCATTTAATCTAGACTACATAAGCATATAATTTCATCAATCTAGCATAAACATTGTATTCTATAAAATTCTATTGTAATAGTCATAAAAATTAATTTTCAAAAATGCAACCAGTTTAACCGATAGAGCTGCCGACCAAACTTTCAGAACAATTTGTGTCTCTTTATGCCAACACTGTACTGATCCGATATAGATATCCTAAAGCCTAGGTCCTATGTAAGAGAACAACCTTCCTTTGGGTCGACTGTCCCTTTATAGGATTGGTCCCAAAATTTAAGTTATCTATATCGACCATATAATATATGTAATGACCTGGCCATAATGACAATCTTCCTTTGGGCTAATTGCCATACGCATGTACCACACAAATCTACGTATCTTTATTCTTGTTCCGCCGTCAGACTAGTTGATAATGCAATACGGGCTTATAGTGTATCAACCTTCTTTTAGGCTGATAATCACACACCAAGATTCTCCCACTTGCATTACCCATATCAAGTATCCGACGTCGTACATAATTAGGCCAAACAATAGTCTTCCTTTAGGCCGAATATTATCCGCATGAACTATATACACAATTAAATAAGTTCTTTTATAAATTCTTTAATTTGAACATGTATATATCTTTATCTGTTTGTTATCAACTGTAGTAAACGTCAATATTCATCATGCTAGAGTAATATAAGCAATATAATAAATATTGATGAAGCGGAAGCATATAAGGATACATATAACTATGGAAAACAAATACTTTAATACATTCTTTATGTTAACTAACTACTGTTTTGTCATATATAGTGCATGTAATATTGTAGCACTTATCAAGAGCTTCAAAACTTTTATTTACATGCCCAATGGATGAGGCCGTAACGGTTAATTAAAGTTTCGAATCTGCAGTACTTATCGGGTCTGGATCAGACCCGACCCGCAATGATTAACTTTTGAGTTTTCTTCTTAATGGGTCAGTTTAATAAACTGAATAAAATCTGATTAGTTTAATGTGATTAATTGAGTTTAAGTCTCTTTATTTGATTAAAATTTTACCCCAAATTTGCTTCACACTAGAATTCCATCCAATCCTAAAACCCAAATCAATCTCAACAATTTCAATTAAAATTTAATATGAGATTAATTAGAATTGAGTTTTCTTATTAGATTAAAATTTTATTTTTAAATTTTCTAATCCTAATTAATCTCATGATTTTACTTAATTAAGAAAACTCAAATTATTTAGCCTTTTTATTCCCTTACTGTGTTTTGCCTTCAGCCGCCGCCTACCCATGGTGCTGGCGGCTTGCGGTCTGCATGTGCGCATGTATAAAGATGTGCATGCATGCCTTTATGCATGCACGCGCTTGCGGGCCAAGGGGCCGTGTGCAGCACCTTGGCTGCGCGGGCATTTTTTTTTTTAAGTTTAAATAAACAAAATTAAAAAATAGTAACACACAGAATGATTATTCCATTAAAATATATACACGTTGAATTCAATAAAATCATCCTTTTTAGTCTTTTAATTCAATATATGAGACAAAAAAATATTTATTGAATTAAAAGAAAGTATTTATTCATGATATTTATTAATGGAGATAAAAAAATTTACTTTATATCCTAATAATCTGATAAAGAGGAGACTCTGATACCAATTATTGGATCTAATAATTATTCCAAATAATACTCCATACACGCAATACCCTCTTTATCAAGATCAAAAGGAAGGAGCGTTTAGCCATACCCGATTTCATCGCGAAAGGAATGCCGAAGGTTGCACGATTTCGAGGATGCCGGAATTGAGGAAGAATATTCTTCTCTCCAGCCATCAAGTTCTCTTCTTAATCCTTAGAAGAGATGAAAGACCTCCAAGAGAGAGATCGTTTTAATATATATTTTATGGTGGAGAGGAAATCCTACCCATGATATATAACATTAAGAAATCCTAATTCAACTCATCATAGATCCAAACCCTTGATTGATAAGACGAGCTCCACACACGTAGATGAGTCTCACATCTTAATTTAAATACACTCATGGTTAAGTGTAATTGAAACGTGTCTAGATGCAAACCATTAGGCTTGATCAATTCTTTATTGGGTCCAACAACATATGCTTATAGAGACAGTTGTATAAATCCAATTAGACTTGTGTAGGCCCAAATTAATTTAGATTCAAATCCAAATAAGTCTAACTTATCGCAATAAACAAGTAACACATTCAGCACATGCAAAGTATACACACATATATTCAGGTATCACTCAACCTACTCGGTGATACACATATCACCCATTTATTTCAACAAATATATATTATTCGGGCACACCCCCTGATTGTCATGCCATGAATGGATGGATGTATACTGTTCAGGCATACCCCCTGTCTGTCACGAAAAGATATAGTTAATATTTCAACACACATTCCACCATATACTCCGTCATAACTCCACATATCACAGCATATCAATTACACGATACATGCACATACTTGTCGCCAAGCATATCAATCAATAAATAGCATCAACAATTATTCATAAATGATAACTTTACCGATAATTAAAGTTCATACTCGCAACTTGTTTTTATAAGTCACGTATTATTAGCCATATGCATACATTTATCAGAAAATCACATTTATGATTATTTTATAATTAAATCCAAATTATCAAAAACTCCACTCATCTTTGCCCAATTCCACTCATTAGAATTGCAGACACGTAGCTCTCGTCTCCGCGATTATAACGGTTCCAAAATCATCGATTCCAACTTCGTATGATCAATTTATCGTCCGGAAACTAAAACCAAAATTTTCGGTTTGATATAAAATATTTAAAATTATCCAATGCCTTATTTATAATTTCTCATGGTTTAAAATATAAATAATTAACACTTAGGGTCTAAAATTTAAATTTAACCTTTTAAGTTAATCGGGTTGAGGTTCAGGTTCTTAATGGGTCAGATCCGGGTCTCTCTTGAACCCAAATCCCATAATGGGTTTGTTTTCTTCTTCTTCAATGGTTACACCCTACTTTGCGAGGCCCCTCGACCTTGGCTGCCGCCGCGATGGCGCCATCGACCATTGCCGGTGCAACGCCGTCAGCCTAATCGTCCTCTGGTCGCCGTTCAAACCAGAGAGAGATAGAGAGAGAAGAGACCACTTCCACACCGCAAGCTCACTTCCACCGCCAACGCCTGCACTGGCCGGCCACCTCCGGCCTCCCTACGCCGCCAGCCGTCACCTGGCCTCTCCCATACTTCCTTCGGCCATCAGGTTGGTTGGACCCCCAAGGAAAAGAGGGGGAGAGTGAGAGCGAGAGGAAGAGAGCGAGAGAGGGACTAGAGCGGGGAGGTTCCGCCCTTGCTCCCCCGCTGTCGCCGGCGCCACCCCACCGACCTGGTCTGCCGCCGGCCCAAAAAACAGAGAGAGAAGGGGAGGTAGAGAGAAACGATGAGCCTGAGAGAAAGGAGGAGATCAGAATGAGATTTTTTCTCTCCTTCTCCACTATACAATTATCTATTTTATTTTATTTCTTTTTTTTCCCCCAAACTTTTTACATTTGCCACCTCTCGCTTTTCTTTCCCAAACACCTTTAAACATTGCCACCTCACTTCTACCTATTATTTAGTTTAATTATGCAATATACATGCATGTAATATACATGTGTGTGTGTGTGTTGTACTTCAGCCTGCGGGCTGAGAGAGTTTCTCAGCCTGCGGGACGTGGCTGAATATAGGCCACACATCGGTCGCAGAGTGTGGGCGCCACAAAAAATCAAAAAATCCCGCCTAAACAATCGTGAATCAAAATGACAAAAATACCCCTTTTAAATGACGACTGCGACTTCTAGCATTCAAAAGTAAAAAAACATTCCATGGTCGCAGACTTAATACAGAATAAAGAATACAAGACAAAAAATGCTATCGCATAGCAATGCGACCTCCTTCGGTACTGCGACCAAATTCGCAATCTTCTTTCTCATGCCTTATGTAAAAGAAGTAATTAATATTATATCTACCGTGATACAACACCAGTCTAGAAAAAAAGAGATGCACTAATGTTAATCTCGAGAAAGGAAAGATGTGCACCATACGTAATCTAAAGATATAGCCAAACAATTCTATAAAAAGTTAATTTGTACTTCGGATTCTCCAGCAATAAATCTTCAATTAAATATTTAATTTTTTTTACCACTTCCTACCATACTCAACCCTCACCTGTAACAATTATTATTACTATTCATGTTCTTCCACAATATTGACCTTTATATAATGCTTGTAACTAATATATTACCTCATACCTAAAAAACTATAATTTTGCTCTTCCTTTTCAATTTGATTTCAATAACTTCCAAAAAAAATTCATTCTTGAATCATGTCTTCCCCATCTTCTTCCTCTGAACACTCAGAATTCAACTTCAATCAATCCCCCACCGGTCCTTTGTCTTTAGGATATTCTAGTGAATCTGATACCAGTCTGGACTTCACTCCTTTTGACTATCTCACTACATCAAATAATGTATTAACTGATCCTCCTATTCATGATGATAATGAATTTTTCATGTGGGTTAGTGAAGAAGACATTATTCCTCTGCCACTTGACGGAGACATGCTTGATGAAAGCATGTCCTCTGATGCTGTAGGCTCGCTTCCTAGCAACGGGTCAGACGAAGAGCTTGATAGAGACGATCCATTCTGGGAGTTCATCGGTGAAACAAAAAAACCTCAAAACCAGCAAGATGATGAGGAAATAAGTGATGAAGAGGAAGAGCAGAAGAATGAAGACGATGAATCTGCTTATGATGGTGATAATGACGAGGATTAGGATTTCCTGATCTTCTGATATTCAATTATATTTTGTCTTCTTTTAAAAGCTTTTAATTCTATTTTTTTTGTAAGGTCTCTTTCTCACTATATTAACTTATAAGCTCTTTTAATTACATATCCAAACTGCGATTGCTGCTCTTAAACACTGCGACCATAGTCGCAATCCTACTACGGATGCAATTTATGGTCGCAGTTAATCATTTATCAGTTCCTAATGCGACTTTGGTAGCAATAATGTACTGTTTTGGAGTTCAAAGTAATTTAAAGTTATAGTGTATTAACTTTTAAACTGTTTTGGATAACTGAATAGTCACCTAGGAAGTATACAATTTTTGGGAAAAGATAGAAAATATATTTGAGAGATATTCACGTGGTCCGAGAGCTTAAACCTTTTGGAATTCCGGGATTAAATACATATAAAGGGTCATGAGCAAAGGATTAAAAACATACTAAGTTATTTTTTGCTCAAACTCGTTACTCTCACTGTTCCGAAAATACATTCAAAAAATGTCTTCACCATCACCACCGTCTTCACCGGAAAGAAGCCAATCATCAAATGATGATTTTATGTTTAGTTCTGAAACAATGTCTCGCTATGGGTCAGAATCTGAGCTTGATACAGACGACCCTTTCTGGGAGTTCATTGATGAACCAAAACACAAACATGAAGAGGAAGAAAGCGACGATGAGACTGTACCTGAAGAGGAGGAAGAGACAGAAGACGAAAGCGATACAGAAGACGAAAGCATGACTCTTGACGACGAATCTGATTACTATGGTGATGACGACGATTAGAAGTTAAAAAATTGTATTTTGTTTTTCTTTTTAAATATATATAAATCTGTTTTCTAAAGTTATTTGTGTGAATTACATTTTTTACTACTATGTATTGGTTGAAATACTGCGACCATGGACGCAGACTTAATAAATACAATGCGACCAAGGTCGCAGTTGCTGGTCTTTAATCTTAATCAACAACAACACTGCTACCTTGGTCACAGTTTCTGACCGTAATCTTTATAATATAAACTGCGACCTTGATCACAGTTGTTGGTGTTTAGTCTTAATAAAATACACAGCGAACTTGGTCGCAGTTGCTGATCTTTACTCTTAATCAACAACATCACTGCGACCTTGGTCGCAGTTGGTGGTATTTATAAATAATCAACAACACTGCGACTTTGGTCGCAGTTGATGAACGCAGTCTTAAAAAAAATAATCTGCAACCTTGGTCACAGTTTTTTGGTCGCAATGTCGACCCTGATCGCAGTTGTTTCTATTTGCACTGTAGTCTTATGCGACCTTGGTCGCAGTGTGGTCTCTGGTCCAAGTTGTTTTGTTTGCAATGCATGACTGCGACCAAAGGTCGTAGTTTATTAAAAAACAAATATGCTTTTTATTTATTTTCACGCATTTATCTCCAGGCATGTGAAAATGATAAAAAAAAACGAACTCTTATACAATAAGATTGAGTGTTACAATATAGCAGTAGAAAGAAAACTAAACATCAAAAAGAGCCATTGTTGACTAAGAGCAGTGTTGTTATTGAGGTCTTTTTATTTATGTCCAGGCATTTATCTCCAGGCATGTGAAAATGATACAAAACGCTCTCTTATACAATAAGATTGAGTGTTACAATATAGCAGTACAAAGAAGACTAAACATCAAAAGAACCAAGAAGACTAAACATCAAAAGAGCCCTTGTTGAATAAGAGCAGTGGTGTTATTGACGTCCCCGTGTATTAAAAAACTGTGGACGTCGAGGACCATGACTTCTTCCCTTGTGGACGAATATCGATCAAGTTCACCGGCCAAAATATTCTCCCACAGGCCCAGCGAACCTGAAAAAGGACAATCAAGCTCTGGGTCTTCTTCGTGCATAGGGTCATCTTCATCCATGGAGGCAGGCCCCTGTTAGAGACTCTGAAGAAGGCGGAAATTCTTAGAGCAATTGCTCTCAAATGAACACAGTCTAATTATGGGCTGTTAAAGGGAGAGGGTGAGCCCTATTTATGGGCAGCCCGTAATAACAGCTTCGGGAAACAGCGAATGGTGCGGGTTCATCAACGTAGACTTGACGTTAAAAAGATCTCATAAAATCTTTATGACAGGTCGCGTCTCACGGAGTGAGTCCAAGTCGCATCAGACAACAGACAACTTTTCATTTTTCATTTAGATTCAAAAAAATGACTTAATCCAAAACAACACTTAATAAAACAAGAACACGGTAACCTTGGTCGCTATGCATGTTAATCTAAAGGAAAACACTTACTTAACGTACTACGACCAAGGTCGCAGTCCATGTAAAGCGACCTAAGACTGCAGTTGCTGGCCATCTTTATCAACAACAACACTGCGACCTTGGTCACATTTAACCATGTACACTGCGACCATCTTTATCCTTAACAACACTGCGACCTTGGTCGCAGTTAATAATTATATTACTTCACCCTTAAAAATTTTTAAAATGAAAGGTTGCGACATTGGTTGCAGTTACTGGACGCAGACTTAATAAATACACTGCGACCTTGGTCGCAGTTGCTGGACTTTAGTCTTACTCAACAACAACACTGCTACCTTGGTCGCAGTTTCTGACCGTAGTCTTAATAAAATAAACTGCGACCTTGATCGCAGTTGTTGCTGTTTAGTCTTAATAAAATACACAGCGACCTTGGTCGCAGTTGCTGGTCTTTACTCTTAATCAACAACATCACTGCGACCTTGGTCGCAGTTGGTGGTCTTTATAAATAATCAACAACAACACTGCGACTTTGGTCGCAGTTGATGGCCGCAGTCTTAAAAAAATAATCTCCAATCTTGGTCGCTATTGCTGGTTTTTAGTCTTAATCAACAACAACACTGCGACGATGTGACACGTCACCGCAACAGTTGCTTAGTCGCAGTCTTTGGTCGCAGTGTCGACCATGGTCACAGTAGTTACTGTTTGCAATGTATCTTATGCGACCTTGGTCGCAGTGTCATCTATGATCATAGTTGTTTTGTTTGCAATGCATGGCTGCGAAAAAGTTCGTAGTTTATTAAAAAAACAAATATGCTTTTTATTTATGTCCAGGCATTTATCTCCAGGCATGTGCAAATGATACAAAACGATCTCTTATACAATAAGATTGAGTGTTACAAATACAGCAGTACAAGAGAAGAATAAAACATCAAAAAAATCCCTTGTTAACTAAGAGCAATCTTCTTCTTGAGGTCTGGTGGCAGCAGAATCAATAAGATTGAGTGTTAAAAAGAAGACTAAAAATCAAAGTAGCCAAGAAGACTAAACATCAAAAAATCCCTTGTTGACTAAGAGAAATCTTCTTCTTGAGGTCTGGTGGCAGCAGAATCAATAAGATTGAGTGTTACAAAGAAGACTAAACATCAAAGTATCCAAGAAGACAAAACATAAAAAGAGCCAAGAAGAGCCCTTGTTGACTACTAAGAGCAATCTTCTCCTGGAGGTCTGGTGGCAGCAGAATCTTTCGTTTATGAACATCTCTTCACCAGAAGGTTATCCAGTGAGCATGGAGTTTCCTCGATGTCACTTCTGGGGTAAGAGAGGAGGTTTTTAGACCTCACAGGGAATGCTACCACCACTATATCCACCACATCCCCCGCCGCCATACCCACTCGACCATCCGTTACCAGCAAGCTTGACTGGTGCATCAAGTCAGAACAGATCTCGGTGAGGATTAAGTCCTCGTCAGGGATCATGACTTCTTCCCTTGTGAACGACGAGGACCATGACTTCTTCCCTTGTGGACGATGAGGTCTATGACTTCTTCCCTTGTGGACGAACATCGATCAAGTTCGTCAATAGGGTCATCTTCATCCATGGAGGCAGGCCCCTGTTAGAGACTCTGAAGAAGACGGAAATTCTCAGAGCAATTGCTCTCGAAAGAAAACAGTCTAATTATGGACTGTTAAAGGGAGAGCGTGAGCCCTATTTATAGGCAGCCCATAATAACCATAATTAATGGTTCATTAATCAGAATCGTCGGCATTAATGGTCTCCAACCGCCAGCGCCGGTTTGGCATTAAAAGACATTAACGCCTAAACCCAATGAAGAACCGACGCGTAGACAACCGCTTCGAGAAACAACGAATGGTGCGGGGTTCGTCAACATAGACTTGACGTTAAAAGATCTCATAAAAATTTGACAGGTCGCGTCTCACGGACTGACTCCAAGTCGCATCAGACAACAGACAACTTTTCATTTTTCATTTAGATTCAAAAAATGACTTAATCCAAAAAATAACACTTAATAAAACAACACTTACTTAACGTACTGCGACCAAAGTCGCAGTCCACGTAATGCAACCCTAGATTGCAGTTGCTGGCCATCTTTATCAATAACAACACTGCGACCTTGGTCGCATTTAACCATGTACACTGCGACAAAAGACTTTGGCTAAGGTCGCAGTTTAAATGTACAATGCGACCAAAGACTCTGACTACATTATATTCAAAAAAAATAATTACTTAACGTACTGCGACCAAAGTCGCAGTCCATGTAATGCAACCCTAGATTGCAGTTGCTGGCTATCTTTATCAATAACAACACTGCGACCTTGGTCGCATTTCACCATGTATACTGCGACCAAAGACTTTGACTAAGGTCGCAGTTTAAATGTACAATGCGACCAAAGACTCTGACTACATTATATACAAAAAAATTAAACTATAAAGTAGAATTTTATCGCAGGCTGAAAACATTGATCTGAAAAGATTTTATATTTTCAAAAAAAAATTTATCCCAGGCTGAAAAGGAGAAACTACATCTTTCAAAAAAGAGGTAAAGAAATAAGGCGAAAAGTAATTTATATCCTATAAAGAGCGGCAAAATAAAAGGGGGGAAAAATAATAATAAACAATAAGGAAAAGTTATCATAAGGGGTATTTGGTAATTTAATTTCTCCCTAAAAGCGGGCCGCAAGTCAGTGAGGTGACAAATCGAGCCACGTCACCGCAGGCTGAGAGAGTACTCTCAGCTCGCGGGCTGATATACATTTTTCATCATATATATATATATATATATATATATATATATATATATATATAATATATATATATATATATATATATATATATATATATATATATATATATATATATATATCAAGGTATTCATACGTATACCTTATTTATTTAACTCCACACCATATTAAATTTGTAATTAATCATACACATGTATAAATACATGTAGGGGTGGCAATTGGGCCGGGTCGACCCGACCCGACCCAATTACTGCTCGACTCGTATAATAATCGGGTCGGGTCGACCCGACCCGATTATTATACGGGTCAAAAATTCAGACCCAGACTTAATCGGGTCGACCCGACCTGACCCATTTGATCTGATTATTAAGCCTTAAATACAATTTCTTTACACTATAATACTAAATTGTTTGGTGATATGATTGGTCATCACACTAAACTCATACACTAGAGATCACAGGTTCAAAATTGGGCTGAAGTCGAGGAGGAGAGAGAATAATTGGGTCAGGCAGGTCAAACGGGTCTGGCGGGTTCGGGTCGACCCGACCCATTTAATAATCGGGTCAGACGGATTGACCCGATTATGACCCAAACCCAGACCCGCTAACTCCGGGTCGGGTCGGGTCTGGCGGGTCACGATCCGTCTGTCACCCCTAAATACATGTATCTCATCTCTTGTATCCGTATACACACACACAGACACACTTATACATCTATATATAATTATTTATGATAAAAAAATATTTAATCACTTCATAACTTGTACTCACCACTTCACACCAATTTATTATAATTAGGCTACAAAATATTTATTTCTCGTTTCATATAAATTTCATCAATTTATTATCATCAGAATTATCGGTTCCGACTATTAGATTTAGGGCGTTAATTGAGATTTAAAAAATCTGGATGTTATACATTCCTAAACTTATTTAGATTGAAATTGCCTTGCAATCTTACTCAAAGTGTCACGATCAATTTGGGGTTTGGCTCGTTGAAATCACCATGATCCGGACGCCCCTTCCTTCCCCTCATTTCTTCTTCTTAGTAGAGCTTTAATTCGAATAAAAAGAAAATGAAGACCTTGCATAGAGAAAAAAAGGAGCTTAGATCGAATGATAAGCATTAATGATGATCGTCGCCTTTGCTCCTTATTCTCAGTGATACTCGTTGTCTCCCTCGATTTTCTTGTTGGAATTGAAGAATATAAAAGCGAATCTTTGAGCTGAATTATGGCAAGATCCGTTGATCGAATCAATTGGATGATGGTTGGAGTGTGTTCTCCTTCCATTGGGGATGAACGTGGTATATTCACATGTTCAATTCCGACTTCGAATGAATGAGATATTCAAGTCCAAAGATTGCCTAATTCAAAGCCAAATGGGACTAAAGGTAGCTAAAAACATTTAGTCCCACATTGGTCATGGGATGGAAGCTTGTGGTGTATAAATAGAGAAAATTGAGAACAAAGGGCGTGCCCTTTGGGTACTTGGAATTTTCGCGCGCAAAAAGGAGGGAACTATGCCCGCACATGCAGGCATGCGCGTGCGCGCGCCGCCGGTGCCGGGCTCGGGCCGGGCTCGGGCTCGGGTCCGGGTCTGGGTTCCCTACCTGGCCTGGTTCTTTTTGAATCAGGTCTCAAGGGTATGGGCCAAACCAGATCTGATCCACTCCGCTACCCGATCCGCTCGCCAACGGGTGTCTGCGAACGGATCCGAACCGCCCGCCAACGGCGGCTGTCGGAAAACCGTCTGTGCAGTTTGGACAGTTGAACGGTTGCGACAGTTCTGTCCGAACCGTCGCAACTGTTGAATTTCTGGCGGACGAGAATGCCCTCCCGGAGCGCTATAAATAGCGCTCCAGAGCGCTATAAATAGCGCTCCAGATTTCTATTCTCAAACACACCAAACTGAGAATATCTCTCTCTCCCTCTATTTGAGTTCTGATCTGCGCGAAGTGACTTTCGGCGTTCTGAACAGAGCTTCCAGTGAGAAGTAGGAAAGCGACTTCCAAAGGAGATTCTGCAAAATTTATTCTGAAAGAGGAATCAGAAAATTCAACAGATTCTTTTACAAGAATTGTTGTCTGAATCTGGTACTTCTGAAGAAAATTCTTCAACCTTCCTTCGTCCTCAACAGTAGGTGCTCCTCCAGAGAATAAAGGCAAATATTCATTTGAAATTTGTCCTTGTACCGCTGCTTCAACGATCCTGTGAAGGTACTTACTGGTTGACTACGGTTCGACCGTACGGTGATTTGGTAGTGCTATCCAAATACCGTGAAGGAGTGTTGTATCTTGGGAGACCAGCGTCCATTATCCCGTTAGCACCGGTGCGGGGGACGTAATTGTCTTAAGGAGATTCGCTTTAAGCGTACCTCACTCCAAATACTGTATAAGTGGATTAAGTCCTTTATACAGGGGATATACTTTACAGTATATCGAGACTGATTTAGATTCGGTCTAATTGGTGCTTTAACCAAGGAAGAAAATTGAAAGGTGGTTCTCAAATTAAAGAACGTTCTATTGAACGGAAAACCTCTCACCTGATATTTGCCGACCTGGCCAATTAGATTGTTGATATCTCAGTGATCTTGATTAGTTGTCAGATTGATTCCTGTTAAGCAAAAAACCAACAATTTTAAGACAATTAAAGTTGAAGTTTCTTACTTCTATTCTGCTTGAACTTGCAGAACATGTCTGAGACAAATCAAGATAGCTCAAGCAAGGCAACAAACATGCCGCTCCAAGCTTTGATGCCTACTCCACTTCCTAACCCGAAGCCGGAGAAGCCAGGAAAATTCGATGGCACAGAATTCAAGAGGTGGCAACAGAAGATGCTCTTCTACTTGACCACTCTTCATCTGGCCAAATTCCTGCAGGAGGATCCACCAGAACCCGGAACTGATCGGGACTCAGTCCTTGCAATCGATGCTTGGACACAAGGTGTCTTCCTTTACCGAAATTATGTTTTAAATGGACTGGATGACTCTCTTTACAATGTCTACAGTCCTATCACTACGACAAAGAAGTTATGGGCCAGTCTTGATAAGAAGTACAAGACTGAGGATGCTGGTACCAAGAAGTTCGTCGTAGGACGATTTCTGGAGTACAAATGGTGGATAGCAAGACTGTAATCAGTCAGGTGCAAGAGTTTCAACTTATCTTGCACGAGATAGAAGCCGAAGGTATGATTCTTCCTAAAACTTTTCAGGTTGCAACTATCGTGGAGAAACTCCCACCTGCGTGGAGAGACTTCAAGAACTACCTGAAGCACAAGCGAAAGGAGCTAAAGTTGGAATATCTCATTGTGAGGCTTCGTATCGAGGAGGACAACCGCAAGTCCGAGAAAAGGAGCAGTAAAAACTCCTACGAATCAAAAGCAAATGTGATCGAGGACTCAAAGGGGAAAGCGTCTACTTCCAAAGGCTTAAAGCGGAAGAAGACTTCCCAGGGGTACAAAGGCAAGGCCCAAGACGGCAAAAGCATGCGCTTCAAAGGAACCTGCTACATCTGCAACAAAGAAGGACACAAGGCAAATGAATATCGCAGCCGTCTCAAAAAGAGCAAGAAGAGCCATCCACAGGCAAACTTGACCAACCATGAATCACCAAGCCTTTCTGCTGTAGTGTCAGAAGTAAATCTGACAACCAATAACAAGGATTAGTGGGTAGACACTGGGGCTACCCGGCACATCTGCTCGGAGAAATTGTTATTCTCAGAATATCAAAGACTAGAGCAAGATGAGCAACTATTCATGGGTAATGTAGCTTCCTCAAAGGTTGAAGGAAAGGGCGAGGTCATCCTGAAGTGGACACGGGGAAAGAGCTTACTCTTAACAATGTGCTTCATGTTCCAGACATACGCAAGAATTTGATCTCCGGATCAATACTTAGCAAGAAAGGGTTTAGAATGGTTTTTTGAATCCGATAAATTTGTACTTACTAAGGGAGGAATGTATGTGGGAAAGGGTTATCTTGTAGATGGACTTTTTAAAGCCAATGTTGCAGTGTTAGATAAAAAGTCTGTGTATTTGTACCCAAAGCTTATAAATAAAGGAAAATCTTCTGTTTATTTGCTTGAGTCTCCATTTTTGTGGCATGCTAGATTAGGGCATGTAAATTACAAGTCTTTGAAGAACTTGTCTAATCTGGGATATATTCCTAAACTCAACTTGGAAGAAATTCGCAAGTGTGAGATTTGTGTTGAGGCAAAGTTGGCGAAAAATTCATTTCACTCAATCGATCGAAATACAGAACCTTTAGGGTTAATTCATAGCGATCTGTGTGACTTGAAGTTTATACCAACTAGAGGCGGTAAAAAGTATTTCATTACTTTTATCGATGACTGTACAAGATACTGTTATGCGTATCTTTTAAACAGTAAGGATGAGGCAATAAATATATTTATAACATATAAAGCTGAAGTTGAGAATCAACTCAACAAGAAAATCAAGATTCTAAAATCCGATAGAGGCGGAGAATATGAATCAAATGATTTTAGTGAGTTATGTGCTAATTTTGGTATAATCCATCAAACTACAGCACCATACACTCCTCAGCAGAATGGAATTGCTGAACGGAAGAACAGAACTTTGAAGGAGATGGTTAATTCCATGCTCGTAAGTTCTGGAGCTCCGCAGAACTTGTGGGGGGAAGCTCTATTAACTGCAAATTATATTCTAAATAGTGTACCCCACAAGAAACTTGGTCTTATACCTTTCGAGTTATGGCATGGAAGGACACCTTCCTACCATTACCTCAAAATGTGGGGGTGCCTTGCAAAAGTGCTAGCACCATTACCTAAAAAGACTAAGTTGGGAGCAAAAACTATGAACTGCATATTCATAGGCTATGCCTTGAATAGTAGTGCCTATAGATTTCTGGTTCATAAATCAGAGATACCAGATATTCATGTAAACATGATTATCGAATCTAGAGATGCTGTGTTCTTTGAAGACATCTTTCCGTACAAACGGGAAGCAGATAAGACTTCTGGGAAAAGAACACACGAGATGGCGTTCAGGGACGAAAATTCCGAGGAACCGACTGTTAATGCGGAAACTGAACCAAGAAGAAGTCAGAGATCTAGAATCTCAAAATCTTTTGGTCCAGATTTCATAGCATACGCTATTGAAAGCGAGCCTCAAACATTTAAAGAGGCTATGTCAACCCCAGAAGTACAAATGTGGAAAGAAGCTATAAATAGCGAAATAGAATCCATACTAAGCAATCATACTTGGGAATTGGTAAACTTGCCTCCTGACAGTAAACCAATTGGGTGTAAGTGGATTTTCAAACGAAAATTAAAACCCGATGGATCTATCGATAAGTACAAGGCTAGATTAGTAGCCAAGGGTTATCGACAAAAAAAAGGACTTGACTACTTCGATACTTATTCACCAGTAACAAGAATAACGTCCATTCGGATGTTAATTGCAATTGCAGTATTGCACAACTTAGATATCCATCAAATGGATGTCAAGACTGCATTCTTAAATGGTGAATTAAATGAAGAGATATATATGGAGCAACCTGAAGGATTTATAGTCAAGGGCCAAGATCACAAGGTGTGTAAATTAGTAAAATCCTTATACGGTTTAAAGCAGGCTCCAAAACAATGGCATGAGAAATTTGATAGTGTCATGATCAAAGATGGATTTACTATCAATGAATGCGATAAGTGTGTGTACACTAAAACAGTTGGAAATGCATGTATCATTGTTTGTCTTTATGTAGACGACATGTTGATACTTGGGACTAATATTGAAATTATTAAGTCCACTAAACGAATGTTATCCAACAGTTTTGATATGAAGGATCTGGGGGTTGCTGATGTAATTTTAGGAATTAAAATCACCAGAACACCAGATGGAATCAGTCTATCTCAATCTCACTACGTGGATAAGATGATAGAAAGATTCAAGGATCATGGGATAAAGGAGAATACAAATCCTTTTCTCCCACACATCCACCTTCATAAGAATACAGGAACTGGAATACGCCAGTTGGAGTATTCTCAGATTATCGGAAGTCTAATGTATTTGATGAATTGCACTAGACCCGATATTGCTTACGCTGTAAGCAAGTTAAGTAGATACACTAGCAATCCTAGTGATCTACATTGGACCGCTCTACTACGAGTATTGGGTTACGTATCACATACCAAGGAATATGCCTTGAGATATGGACAGTATCCACCTGTACTGGAAGGATACAGTGATGCTAATTGGATTGCAGATTCTGAGGAATCAAAATCAACTAGCGGATACGTATTTACTCTAGCAGGAGCAGCGGTATCATGGAAGTCTTCTAAGCAAACATGTATTGCCCGTTCCACTATGGAATCGGAATTCATAGCCTTAGATAAGGCTGGAGAAGAAGCAGAATGGCTTCGACAATTCTTAGAAGATATACCATTATGGCAAAAGCCAGTGCCCGCTATATGTATACACTGCGATAATCAAGCAGCTATATCTAGGGCACAAAATGTTATATACAACGGTAAGTCTAGACATATTCGTCGTAGACATAATACCGTGAAGCAGTTGCTCTCAAATGGAATTATCTCTATTGACTTTGTATCGTCAAAGGATAATTTAGCGGATCCGCTTACTAAAGGTTTAAGTGGAGAGCGTATAAACTGCGCATCGAGGGGAATGAGTCTAAAAGCCTAACCTTACCGAGTCAGCTTAATGGAAACCTCACTTAGCTACTGGAGATCCCACGGACTAAGTTCAAGAGGAAAAACTAGTTATGATTGACTCAGCAAGTAAGCACTTGGGAACCTGACTCCAAACCATTCCTAAGGTGCACACAAGTGCTTTTCTACAATTGGATTAAAGATAAGCTTAACGCTTTTAATGATGCCTATATCTTGTTACTAAACAAGTGGAGTAGAGTAGACTACTCTTAATAGGTCCATCACTTATGTGAGTATAGAGTTGGGTCGGCTCTTTGGGAATTTCTATGAAGGCTGTTATTCCTTAAAGATGCTCTCTGAAACCAAGAATGTTCAGGGCCAAAACGGACACAACCGAGAACCAAAGTTGATTTGGAAAGTCACTGTGTGAGGTTTGTTGACTTGGCTTACACCAACGGCTAACAGTTCAAGACCTAGTTCACTGATTAGCCAGTAAGTCCGATAAATCTTTCGCTATGGAAGGTTCAAGACCTAGTTCACCTATCCTGATGCAGTTTCTTTTCTAAAGTACCTTTCACAATAGAGTCAGTCTCTTTGTGTGTCATTTCTTTGAATCTCCATTCATTGTGGGGGATTTGTAACGCCCCGATCCCAATGATACGGGAACGTTACTGCAACGCATATACGTAGGTCAGATGGTGCCCCCACGTATATACGCTAAGCATAAGTACAACAAGTATCAGAGTACTACACACAGCGTGGTATATTCATATGCCAACTTACAAAATATAAGTACAAAGTTACACAAGTTATGATAAGCAAAAATCACTTTACAAGTGTCCTTTATCACAACCCAAGTCCAAAAAGAACGATATACAATCAAAAATACAAAATGCTCACGAAATGGATGGAGATCCCGTGAACCAAAAAGAAGTGTCGGGCGGGATAGATCTAGAGCTGGTCAGCCTGCTCTCCTAGGTAAGCCAAGTCCTCTGTGGAAGGCTCCACTTCGTTCCAAGCCTCAGAATCTGAATATGCAAATCCAAAGGGTCAAGACATAATACAACAAATAAAAGATAGCCAAGTGGCAAGGATCATGAATAGAGATAATGAAATAGTACTAAGTAACAATGCATGACAAGAGATGTAAACTAAGAAAGATAAAGTCATATGCAATAAATCTACAATTAATGTCTTATTATTATTACTTGTCTTACTGTGATATCTAGCTATGTGACCCAGCGTCCCAGAGCACATAGATCCATATCCTAGTGAAACAAGGTTGTTATTGGAAACAGCGGTTGTATCGACGAACTATGTTTACAGTGTGTCCCGTGCATGCCCGGGACCACGGCCCAGTATTGTTCCGTTGCTTGAAGACGGAACCTGCCGCTAGGCTAACAGGAGGGTCTTATGTATGCCCTTGTCATGACAGTAAACAGGAAAGGGAGGAAGCACTCCCCTCGGTCCCCTGGAGTACCGCAGGTAAGACCGGAAACATGGTGCACATCCTAATACCACTGTAAACACGAACACATATCGATATCCGCATATTTCCCCCTGACCCATGTGTAAGTTGGTGCATTTTATGTAAAAGTCCGGTGTATCATGCTTTGTTTTAAGAGATGGCATGATAGGTGGTGATGTTGCTATTTAACATGCCATGAAACGAATATATACAATAACAAGTCATGAGGCAATAGGAGATGCATCCATTCAGTTATATGTCATGTAGTGCTAGTATTGAAGCATGAACAAGCAGGAAATAATACACATGTAACAAGTATAGGTACTAAATTTAGAACAGAAATTAACTATGACACACAGCCAGGATTAGTCGACTAGGGGTAATGGTTAGTCGACTAATAGGGTTTCTAGTCGACTAGGAGTTTGGATTAATCGACTAAAACTGGGATACAGAGTGTTGGAATTCTGTTTCAGTGCATGCTAGTCGACTAGGGTAAGAGGGTTAGTCGACTAATAGGAAGTACTAGTCGACTAACAGATATTTCGGTCGTCTAGGTCTTTGATACAGAAAGTAGGGTTTTCTGGTCCAGGATGGATTAGTCGACTAGGTGGATTCAGGAGTCGACTAATATGGGTTTCCAGAGAGTTTATTAGTCGACTGATATTTTTGGTCAAGTCGACTAATGCTGTGTCTTCCAGAAAAACTAAATTTCAGCTAAGTGTTCTAGTCGACTAGGTCTTATGGTAAGTCGACTAATAGTGGGGAAAATCAGTGTACAGGACAGAAATTCTGGAAACGTGTTTGATGGTTAAATTCCTGGTTTTAGGTGACCTATGTGTACAAGAAGTGTAAATACAGTGCTCTAAGGCTAATACAAGTCTTGGTGAGTGAATTACTCCCTTGGAATGGTTGGATTTGAGCTTAGATGACCTAAAAATAGGATTTTTAGTGTGCAAGTGAACAAAGATTTCTACTTCAAGTATGTGATGTGTGAACTAGGTCTTGGTGAGTAAGAACTCACCAGGAGGGGTCAAATCTGAAGCTTGATCCAAGGATGGAGGTGTTGGCTCCAATCCACAACTTGTAGTTGAAGCTAGGTTGAAGAACTAGCTCTTGGAGTTGCCTTGGGGAGTAGTGGTTGAAGATGGAGCTCTAGATGAAGTCCTTGATGAATCCCTTGTGATCTAGAGGTGGTTGTGAAGGGATTAGGGTGATCTCTTGAAGTTAGGGTTTGTTGAAGAGGAAGAAGAAGGGGATTTTGCAATTCCTCTCTTGATGAAGAAAATGAGAAGGAAAGGGGAAATTTGCAATTGAAGGAATTTATATGTTGGGATTTATGTGAAGGGGTTGACATTTTGGTGAATGTGAGGGGTTATCTTGCAAAAGGAGGGGTGAGGTGAGTGTCCTCTCTTTGGCCACTTGGCCGGCTGTGGGAGAGGGAGAGAGTGAGTGGGGTTAGGTGAAGTGATGAGTGGGAAATGAGGTGGAAATGAAGTGGAATTTGGATTTTTGCAATTTTTGAAAAAAGGTCCGAATTTCAAGTATCTCGGATTGGTCTGAAAATTTTACCAAAAATCAAGAATAAGATTTTAAGACTCATGGTGAAATTCGTTTGAAGAAATAATTTGTAGTTTTAAAATTAAAAATCCCGGAATCAGTCACCTGCCGACTCAGTTGGGATTTTCATAAATTTATAAAATCTCCAGAAAAAGAGTGTAGGTTGAAAATATGATTCTAAGGAATAATGCCTAAAGGACCATCTAGAAATTCCTAACTGTTTGTGAGTTAAAAATCCTGGAATCGGTCAGCGGCACTGGCCGACACCGGTTTCGGAGAAATTCATTTTAATTCCAGAAAATTCCAGAAAATCACATAAAATCTAAAATATTGGAAAATGATATTTGAAATTAAAATCGGTCAAATACGGAAGGTACATCGGAAAATACGGTCAAAGGACTGAATACGTAACTAGGCACGTATTCCGGGAGAGGGGTATTACAATCTACCCACCTTACAAAAATTTCGTCCTCGAAATTTCATAAGGTGAAAGATAACAGGAAAAGCAACAGATAGATATGGATACAAGGAAAGATAACGGTAAAGAAGAGTAGAAGAAAAGAGTCTTACCCAATCAAGATGTGAAAAGTTGAGGATAACGCTCCCGGATAACGTCCTCACGCTCCCAAGTGGCCTCTCCTGGCGCATGCCTGTTCCATGACACCAATACCAATGGAATAGCTCTGTTCTTCAGTGTCTTGACACTCCTATCCAGAATGGCCAACGGCTGCTCTTGGTATGATAAATCCGGTTGTAGCTCCAGCTCAGAATGATCCAGAATATGGCTGTCATCCCTGACATACTTCCTCAACTGAGACACGTGGAAGACATTATGCACCCCGTCCAAAGATGGCGGTAATGCCAATCTATAGGACACATCTCCCACACGATCCAGGATCTCGAATGGGCCAATATACCTTGGACTTAGCTTCCCACGAGTACCGAACCGGATCACTCCCTTGGTAGGTGATATCCTCAAGAATACATGATCTCCAACCTGGAACTCTAATGGCCTTCTCCGAGTGTCTGCCCAACTCTTCTGCCTATTCTGAGCAGCCCTGAGATGATTTCTGATAACCCTGACTTTCTCTGTAGTCTGCATCAGAATCTCTGGTCCCAAAAGACTCCTCTCACCGACTTCATCCCAACAAATCGGTGATCGGCACTTCCTACCATACAATGCCTCAAAGGGTGCCATCTTAATACTTGCCTGGTAGCTGTTGTTATATGAAAACTCAGCCAAGTGAAGATGGTATTCCCAAGATCCCCAAAGTCAATCATGCAAGCCCTCAACATATCTTCAAGGATCTGGATAGTCCTCTCAGATTGTCCGTCTGTCTGAGGATGATAAGAAGTACTGAATTTCAGACGAGTTCCCAGACTTTCTTGGAGACTCTCCCAGAAATGAGATCTGAATCTGGTGTCTCTATCTGACACAATACTAACTGGAACTCCATGCAGACGAACCACCTCCTTCATATACTTATCTGCCAGAACCTCTGTTGACTGGCCTACCCTGAATGGTATGAAGTGAGCTGACTTGGTGAGGCGATCAACTATCACCCACACCGCATTATTACCCCTGGGACTCCGAGGCAATGCCGTCACGAAGTCCATGGTGATGTGCTCCCATTTCCACTCGGGTATCGGCAAAGGTTGAAGAAGTCCAGCTGATCTCTGATGCTCGATCTTTATCTGCTGGCAAACCAAGCACTTAGCAACAAACTGGGCTATCTCCCTCTTCATGGCATTCCACCAAAAGTGCTTCTTCAGGTCCTGGTACATCTTGTTTCCTCCTGGATGTATAGAATAAGCTGAACTGTGTGCTTCCTCCAAAATCTTCTGTCTGACTTCTCCTCGGGGAACACAAAGTCTATCACCAAAATACAATGCACCATCAGGGTGAATGCAGATATCCGACCTCAATCCAGCCTCCGCCTGAGCTCTGAATGTCTGCAATCTGGGGTCCTCCTTCTGAGCTTCCTTGATCTCCTCTATCAATGATGACTGGATCTGTAAAGCCATGAACTGCCCGGCCTTATCACCCCCTTGCACTAACATCAAATCCAATCTGATGAATTCCTGAATCAACTCCCTCTGCTGTGTGAGGTGGACTAGCACTCTGTTCTCTGGCATCCTGCTCAGTGCATCAGGAACGGTATTGACTTTGCCTGGATGATACTGCAAGTCAATATCATAGTCCGCCATAAGCTCCAACCACCTCCTCTGCCTCATATTCAACTCCTTCTGTGAGAAAATATACTTGAGGCTCTTGTGGTCTGTGTATATCAACACTTTGTCTCCCAGAAGGTAGTGTCTCCAGATCTTCAAAGCAAATATCACAGCTGCCAACTCCAAGTCATGAGTTGGGTAATTCCTCTCATGAGGCTTCAACTGCCTAGATGCATATGCTATAACATGATCATGTTGCATAAGCACACACCCCAGGCCTTTACCTGATGCATCACAGAAAATGACCATCCCTCCTCTTCCTGAAGGAGTCCTCAAGATTGGAGCTGAAATAAGCCTCTGCTTCAACTGCTCAAATGCTGCATCACATTCTTCTGTCCATATGTATCTCTCCCCTTTTCTGGTGAGCCTGGTCAACGGAGCTGCAAGTCTAGAGAAATCCTGGACAAAGCGCCTGTAATATCCGGCTAGTCCAAGAAAGCTCTTTATCTCAGTCACCGTCTTCGGAACTGGCCAATTCTGCACTGCCTGGACTTTACTGGGATCAACTGAAATTCCTTCTGCTGAAACTATGTGTCCGAGGAAGGCTATGCTGTCCAACCAGAATTCACACTTGCTCCTTTTGGCATGAAGCTGCTCCTGCTGGAGGGTCTGCAACACAATCCTCAAGTGCTCTGCATGCTCCTTCTCATTCCTTGAATAGATCAGGATGTCATCTATGAATACAACTACAAACTGATCTAGGTAAGGGGAGAACACTCGATTCATCAAGTCCATGAAAACCGCAGGGGCATTGGTGACTCCGAAAGGCATAACTAGAAATTCATAGTGGCCATAACGGGTCCTGAATGCCGTCTTCGGAACATCCTCCTTCATCACCCTCAGCTGATGGTAACCCGACTGCGAATCTAACTTAGAAAATACACGGGCTCCATGAAGCTGATCAAACAAGTCATCAATCCGGGGTAAGGGATACTTGTTCTTGATGGTGACCTTGTTCAACTCCCTATAATCAATACAAAGCCTCTTACCACCATCCTTCTTGTTCGCCAATAGCACTGGAGCTCCCCATGGTGAAGTGCTCGGCCGAATCAATCCCTTGTCCGAATACTCCTGCAGTTGCTTCTTCAGGATCTCCAACTCCGTCGGTGCCATCCTGTACGGAGCCTTGGATATAGGAGCTGTCCCTGGAACTGTATCAATGGAGAACTCCACTATCCTCTCCGGTGGAAGTCCTGAAATCTCCGCAAAGACTTCTGGAAATTCATCCCACACTGGCACTCCCTTCAGAACCTCCGAAGTGGTCATCTGAATCTCCTTCTTAGCAGGCTTCACCTCTCCGCTAAACTGGAACTCCGGCTGATGAGGGATTCTGAAATTGATCTTCCTCCCTCTACAGTCGATCACCGCGTAGTACTGACTGAGCCAAGTCATGCCTAAGATTACGTCGTACCCTTTGGTGTCTAGTACGAGCATATCTATGGCCAAGGTCTTCCCACAAAGTTCCACTGGACAGTCAGCACAAACTCTAGAAGATACAACTACCCCATTCCCAGTACTTATCTCCCACTTGTGGTCTAAAGCCTTAACAGGTATGGAATGAACAGTCACAAAATGGTCGGAGATATAACAGTGGGATGCTCCCGAATCGAAGAGAGCGAGAACAGGTATAGAATGAACTCTGATGTTACCTGTAATCACCTCCTCTGAAGCATCGGCCTCCTCTGCTGTCAGGTTGTAGGCCTGACCTCTGCCACGCCCTGCTGCTGTCCGGGCTCCTCTCTGCACTGGGCGAGCAACATGCGGTGGAGGAAGGGGAAGAGCTCTCCTCATCACTGGTCCCTGGTGCCTCTGCCCAACTGGCCCTGGTAGTGCCCTCTGTCCATTCTGCCCTTGAGGTGCCGGCAAGGTTTGATTAGCAAACCCCATTCTCCTGTGCGGACAGGTCTCCACGGCATGGTCTCGTGCTCCACACACCAAACACCATCCGTTTGCCCTCCGGCAATCCTGCTGAGAGTGTCCTGGTTTCTGGCAGAAATTGCAGATAAGACCTGGTCGAGCCACCTGGTAAGGAACTGCCCTGAATGGTTGCCTGGCCTGGACCTTCGCTGCTCTGGATGGTCCTCCTCTGCCCACCGGTACAAACGGCCTCTTCATGGCCTGGTTCTCTTGCTTCTTCTGAAACCCACGCTCCACCTCTCGAGCGATGGTGAGAACCTCAGCATAGGTCTTCAGCTGCTGGGGCATCAGAAACATCTGGATCTCCATCTGTAAACCCTGCTGAAACCTGCTTGCCCTCTTCTCTTCATCTGACACCATGTAAGGGGCAAAGCGACTCAGCCTGAGAAATTCTGCAGCATACTCATCTACGGATCTGTTCCCCTGTTGAAGCCTGATGAACTGCTCCTCCATGTCCTTCTGAGCAGTGGCGGGAAAGAACCTGCTATAAAAGCTCTTGGAGAACGTATCCCAAGAGATAGGCTTCTTCAAGCGAGCCTCCTCTGCAAGCCACCAAGTCCTGGCTACGTCCTTCAGCTGGATCTTTGCAACCTCCACTTGGTTCTCCTTAGGCACCCTGGCGGCGTTCAGCAGATCGGTGGTGTCTGTTAACCACTGTTCAGCCTCCAATGGCCTCTCGACTCCCGTGAATACGGCCGGCTGTAGCCGTCGGAAGTCTGAGATGCTCCCCGGCTTCTGCTCCTTCGGGGCTGCCAACTCCTGCCTGAGGAGCTCAGTCTGCTGATGCTGATTCTCCATCTGCTGTTGCTGGTTTCCCAGCATAGTCTGAATGATCCTCAGGATATCAGCACCCTCTCCTCCTACGGGTCCATTCGGTACTTGCCCGATGTTGTTGCGACCCGAACGTCTCTCCATACCGAAAGGGATAAGATCTGGAATTGGAGACAAAGGGAAGGAGTTTAGGATACGAGGAGTGAATCAAGGACGGAATCAAGAAGGACTAGATAACTTTGTACATTGTAGTTGGCATAAGCAAATCACTAGAATTTGCCACTTGATTGTACTTTTAGGTTTGAGAGCCTAGGCTCTGATACCAACCTGTAACGCCCCGATCCCAATGATACGGGAACGTTACTGCAACGCATATACGTAGGTCAGATGGTGCCCCCACGTATATACGCTAAGCATAAGTACAACAAGTATCAGAGTACTACACACAGCGTGGTATATTCATATGCCAACTTACAAAATATAAGTACAAAGTTACACAAGTTATGATAAGCAAAAATCACTTTACAAGTGTCCTTTATCACAACCCAAGTCCAAAAAGAACGATATACAATCAAAAATACAAAATGCTCACGAAATGGATGGAGATCCCGTGAACCAAAAAGAAGTGTCGGGCGGGATAGATCTAGAGCTGGTCAGCCTGCTCTCCTAGGTAAGCCAAGTCCTCTGTGGAAGGCTCCACTTCGTTCCAAGCCTCAGAATCTGAATATGCAAATCCAAAGGGTCAAGACATAATACAACAAATAAAAGATAGCCAAGTGGCAAGGATCATGAATAGAGATAATGAAATAGTACTAAGTAACAATGCATGACAAGAGATGTAAACTAAGAAAGATAAAGTCATATGCAATAAATCTACAATTAATGTCTTATTATTATTACTTGTCTTACTGTGATATCTAGCTATGTGACCCAGCGTCCCAGAGCACATAGATCCATATCCTAGTGAAACAAGGTTGTTATTGGAAACAGCGGTTGTATCGACGAACTATGTTTACAGTGTGTCCCGTGCATGCCCGGGACCACGGCCCAGTATTGTTCCGTTGCTTGAAGACGGAACCTGCCGCTAGGCTAACAGGAGGGTCTTATGTATGCCCTTGTCATGACAGTAAACAGGAAAGGGAGGAAGCACTCCCCTCGGTCCCCTGGAGTACCGCAGGTAAGACCGGAAACATGGTGCACATCCTAATACCACTGTAAACACGAACACATATCGATATCCGCATATTTCCCCCTGACCCATGTGTAAGTTGGTGCATTTTATGTAAAAGTCCGGTGTATCATGCTTTGTTTTAAGAGATGGCATGATAGGTGGTGATGTTGCTATTTAACATGCCATGAAACGAATATATACAATAACAAGTCATGAGGCAATAGGAGATGCATCCATTCAGTTATATGTCATGTAGTGCTAGTATTGAAGCATGAACAAGCAGGAAATAATACACATGTAACAAGTATAGGTACTAAATTTAGAACAGAAATTAACTATGACACACAGCCAGGATTAGTCGACTAGGGGTAATGGTTAGTCGACTAATAGGGTTTCTAGTCGACTAGGAGTTTGGATTAATCGACTAAAACTGGGATACAGAGTGTTGGAATTCTGTTTCAGTGCATGCTAGTCGACTAGGGTAAGAGGGTTAGTCGACTAATAGGAAGTACTAGTCGACTAACAGATATTTCGGTCGTCTAGGTCTTTGATACAGAAAGTAGGGTTTTCTGGTCCAGGATGGATTAGTCGACTAGGTGGATTCAGGAGTCGACTAATATGGGTTTCCAGAGAGTTTATTAGTCGACTGATATTTTTGGTCAAGTCGACTAATGCTGTGTCTTCCAGAAAAACTAAATTTCAGCTAAGTGTTCTAGTCGACTAGGTCTTATGGTAAGTCGACTAATAGTGGGGAAAATCAGTGTACAGGACAGAAATTCTGGAAACGTGTTTGATGGTTAAATTCCTGGTTTTAGGTGACCTATGTGTACAAGAAGTGTAAATACAGTGCTCTAAGGCTAATACAAGTCTTGGTGAGTGAATTACTCCCTTGGAATGGTTGGATTTGAGCTTAGATGACCTAAAAATAGGATTTTTAGTGTGCAAGTGAACAAAGATTTCTACTTCAAGTATGTGATGTGTGAACTAGGTCTTGGTGAGTAAGAACTCACCAGGAGGGGTCAAATCTGAAGCTTGATCCAAGGATGGAGGTGTTGGCTCCAATCCACAACTTGTAGTTGAAGCTAGGTTGAAGAACTAGCTCTTGGAGTTGCCTTGGGGAGTAGTGGTTGAAGATGGAGCTCTAGATGAAGTCCTTGATGAATCCCTTGTGATCTAGAGGTGGTTGTGAAGGGATTAGGGTGATCTCTTGAAGTTAGGGTTTGTTGAAGAGGAAGAAGAAGGGGATTTTGCAATTCCTCTCTTGATGAAGAAAATGAGAAGGAAAGGGGAAATTTGCAATTGAAGGAATTTATATGTTGGGATTTATGTGAAGGGGTTGACATTTTGGTGAATGTGAGGGGTTATCTTGCAAAAGGAGGGGTGAGGTGAGTGTCCTCTCTTTGGCCACTTGGCCGGCTGTGGGAGAGGGAGAGAGTGAGTGGGGTTAGGTGAAGTGATGAGTGGGAAATGAGGTGGAAATGAAGTGGAATTTGGATTTTTGCAATTTTTGAAAAAAGGTCCGAATTTCAAGTATCTCGGATTGGTCTGAAAATTTTACCAAAAATCAAGAATAAGATTTTAAGACTCATGGTGAAATTCGTTTGAAGAAATAATTTGTAGTTTTAAAATTAAAAATCCCGGAATCAGTCACCTGCCGACTCAGTTGGGATTTTCATAAATTTATAAAATCTCCAGAAAAAGAGTGTAGGTTGAAAATATGATTCTAAGGAATAATGCCTAAAGGACCATCTAGAAATTCCTAACTGTTTGTGAGTTAAAAATCCTGGAATCGGTCAGCGGCACTGGCCGACACCGGTTTCGGAGAAATTCATTTTAATTCCAGAAAATTCCAGAAAATCACATAAAATCTAAAATATTGGAAAATGATATTTGAAATTAAAATCGGTCAAATACGGAAGGTACATCGGAAAATACGGTCAAAGGACTGAATACGTAACTAGGCACGTATTCCGGGAGAGGGGTATTACAGGATTGTTGGAATTGAAGAATATAAAAGCGAATCTTTGAGCTGATGGCAAGATTCGTTGATCGAATCAATTGGATGATGGTTGGAGTGTGTTCTCCTTCCATTGGGGATGAACGTGGTATATTCATATGTTCAATTCCGACTTCGAATGAATGAGATATTCAAGTCCAAAGATTGCCTAATTCAAAGCCAAATGGGACTAAAGGTAGCTAAAAATATTTAGTTCCACATTGGCCATGGGATGGAAGCTTGTGGTGTATAAATAGAGAAAATTGAGAACAAAGGGCGTGCCCTTTGGGTACTTGGAGTTTTCGCGCGCGAAAAGGAGGGAACTATGCCCGCACATGCAGGCATGCGCGTGCGCGCGCGCGGCCGGCTCGGGCTTGGGTCTGGGTTCCCTACCTGGCCTGGTTCTTTTTGAATCAGATCTCAAGGGTATGGGCCAAACCAGATCCGATCCACTCCGCTACTCGATCCGCTCGCCAACGGCTGTCGGAAAACCGTCTGTGCGGTTTGGACAGTTGAACGGTTGCGACAGTTCTGTCCGAACCGTCGCAACTGTTGAATTTCTGGCGGACGAGAATGCCCTCCGGGAGCGCTATAAATAGCGCTCCAGATTTCCATTCTCAAACACACCAAACTGAGAATATCTCTCTCCCTCTATTTGAGTTCTGATCTGCGCGAAGTGACTTTCGGCGTTCTGAACCGAGCTTCTAGCAAGAAGTAGGAAAGCGACTTCCAAAGGAGATTCTGCAAAATTTATTTTGAAAGAGGAATCAGAAAATTCAACAGATTCTTTTACAAGAATTGTTGTCTGAATCTGGTACTTCTGAAGAAAATTCTTCAACCTTCCTTTGTCCTCAACAGTGGGTGCTCCTCCAGAGAGTAAAGGCAAATATTCATTTGAAATTTGTCCTTGTACCGCTGCTTCAACGATCCTGTGAAGGTACTGGTTGACTACGGTTCGACCGTACGGTGATTTGGTAGTGCTATCCAAATACCGTGAAGGAGTGTTGTATCTTGGGAGACCAGCGTCCATTATCCCGTTAGCACCGGTGCGGGGGACGTAATTGTCTTAAGGAGATTCGCTTTAAGCGTACCTCACTCCAAATACTGTATAAGTGGATTAAGTCCTTTATACAGGGGATATACTTTACAGTATATCGATACTGATTTAAATTCAGTCTAATTGGTGCTTTAACCAAGGAAGGAAATTGAAAGGTGGTTCTTAAATTAAGGAACGTTCTATTGAACGGAAAACCTCCCACCTGATATTTGCCGACCTGGCCAATTAGATTGTTGATATCTCAGTGATCTTGATTAGTTGTCAGATTTATTCCTGTTAAGTAAAAACCAACATTTCTTTTCGCTAATTTCATTGCTTATGCAGAGCTTGTAAAGAGGACTAGAGGAAGAGGGGTTGTGATCTTAAAGTTAGGTTGGGTTATGCTGCGTGATGATTGGGTTAGGATTAGGATTATGATAAACTCATGATTATAATTAGAGAATAAGGAGGATAAATTATTTTTCTAGAAAAAACTAAGCATATCTTAATAAGAAACAAGAAATGATATTTTTGATTCACGAATAATAAGCACTAGGAGGAAATTTCTAATACACATGAGATTTGAAGGTCAATTCTAAGAAGATTTAAAAACAAGCGGAGATATTATTTTTTTATTTAGAAAGTAAATTTTAAACCGGAAAGATTCAAGATACCATAAAACTATTATAAAATAATGTTTGAGATTTTTTTATGAAAAAACTTACATGATTTAGGGGGGGTTTGGATGCAAGGAAGTGGGCGAAAGCAAGGAAATGAGGAAGTATAATTGCTTACTTCTCTATCTATCCAAACACCGAAAAAGGAAAATAAGAAAACTCCTTTTCCTTCTCTCTTTTCTCTTTTACACAACCATTTTTTCACTTTCAAAGTGCTACAGTTAATTTTGTGGTCATGTAAATCTCATTTATGCTAAGTTGTAACACAAAACAGTTAATTTTTTGATCATGTAAATCTCACTTGCATTCTAATTACAGTCTATTTTTTATTTTTCTTAATTAATTTTTATTTTAATATTATTTTGCGGTCAACTTTTTTACTTTCACTTTCACATTACCATCTAAACACCGGAACATTTTTTAAATCACACTTACTAACAACATCCAAATACCAAAAAACTTACTAACCAATTCTCAAGTTCCAAAAGAAACTATTATCAATTTCTCACTTCCTTGCTTTCTCAATTTCACTGTCAACCAAACAGTCCTAAGAGGAAAAATAGAAATACGGAAAGATTTTAGAGACTAACACCAAAATATAGAAAATTTTGGAGATAAATATCTTAAAAAATCCCACTTGTTTAATTGCTTCATCACCTGGGGTTTGGTTTCCCTTTTCCGATCCAGATTCGTGAATCGAAACCCATCGCCGAGTTTCAGTCTCTCCCCATAATCTTCTCGCTCACGCAAGCCCTAGGCTCTCTCTCTCTCTCTCCCTCTCTCGCGCGCGCACAGCAGCAGCAGCGGACATGGCTGCTTTCCTCTCCGAATCCGAAATCTGGAAACAAATCGATCTCTCTGAAAGGTATCCTTCGTGACTATTCCGATTATAGTTTACTAATAAATTCGGTGTTTTTCTTAATTTTTTAAAAAAAATTATAGTTTAGGTACTTGTTGCATTTGTTGTTTGAAGGGATACAATTGTTTTTTAATTCAGATCCTTTGATAATATACACTCAGAACTGACATGCTTATATTGAAAAGTTGTTGCTTTCATCTAATTTCAAGTATAAAATTTCTTCACTGGAAAAAAAAACTTGTTAGGATTTCAATCTAAACTTTCAAGTAGAGTGATTTCTTGAGTAAGATTGTTATTGTTGATAGGAATTATATTTTGATTGATAGAAGTTGTATTATCATTTTTTGTAGTCAAATTGTGATACTAGTGCTTAAATTTGGATGGAGAAATTGTTTGGATATACAGATTTATGCTTTGTTCAGAGCTCAAAAGAAAGCAAAGAGGAGGAAAGAAAACTTGGTGTACTTGTTGATTTGTTTCATTGTTTTGTTACAATGACAAATAATAAAGAAAAAGAAAGGAAAAGAAAGCAAAATACTGTTTTAAATTTTCCTTAAAGTTTATCTGCTCAAATTTAGAATAAAAAGAGACACTGTTTTAGGGGAAAACTCGGCCGTGCCAAATCTTTCTCGAGGCCCATCTGATATTTCTCATGCCTAACAGGGTCTTAATTGCGCCTTGCTGGATATTACCTGCATCCCTATCAGTTTGAATGTTGCTAATTGCTATAGACTATGCACACTGTTTTTTCTTCAATTTGGGTTCCAATGTTCCTTGGTTCCAGATAGTAGAAACAACTTTTCATTCATTCATTTTCTTTTTTCCTTTTTTGTTCCTATATCTTTTCACTTCACTTCCAACATTTTCTCCAACCAATCTCAGCATTAGTCTAAAATGTTTTTTTTCCTTTCTGAAAAAAACTTATTGCAGCTAAAGTTGAAAAAGGATGGAAAACCTGGTTGTGGTTGAGAAGATAGAGCACTGTAAGGTTATGTTTGGTGTGAAATTCGAAGATGGAGGAACATACTTGTCTGTCAAAAGAAAGAGAATGCAAACTTAGCTCTGAGCTGAACGAGAAGGTAGCATGCCATTGGAGGGTGGTGGTGGTGGGGGGGGGGGGATTCCAAAATGGAGGAACGAGATTCTAAATCTATATTTTATAACTGTTTGCCAAAAATGGAGTTTTCTTTATGCATGTCATTCTCATTTTTGTAATTCATGTTCTCTCCCTCTCAAAGCATTCTTTAATTGTATAGCTCGGGCTTGTCTGTTGTACACACCCCTTTAAATATACATTAAGAATCTCGAGATTTTAATACTTTTATATTTTTGGCATCCCATCTCCGAGGATCTCTAGATTCTTGCAACTAAGATTGAGTTGCACAGACGGGGGCACCCCAATCCCACTCTTCTTCTGTTTACCCGCTTCAATATTTCTGGAAAGTGTAAAAGTTTTCCGTTTTTCGGAAATCTGGATTTTTTTTTTTTGTGAAAATATGAAAATCTCCATCTTTTGGGACATCTAAAAAATCTGAGAAATTCTCAATTGTTTTCTTTTTGGATTTTTTTGGAACATTTGAAAATTTTCTTTCTATTTGAGTTCAGGTGGGGTTTTCCTCTAAAAATTTCTGCTAATATCTGTGAGGGATTTGCTGTGAGGAGAAGTGCATAGATTTGTTTGGGTCAGATTTATTTTGTTATGAGATTTTTTTTTTTCCTTTCAGTTGGATGGATGCAACTCTAAAATTTTGTTACCATGTATTTTTTCCCCAACAAGTAAATAAATACTGGCATGCTAATTTTTATCTTGTTAATAGAAAATTAGTAAGCATGCAATAAGTACATGGTTGATGCAAAAAGGATGTAGCAAGTTGTTAAATTTAACTTGTTAGTAAGTAACTAGTAAGCATACAGCGATAGCATTATTTTATTTCTAATTATAAAGTTGATTAACTGTATAAAATTTTAATTTTGAATATAATAATATTTTAACAATTATTCAAGAATGACAATTGCATGAATAACCTACACTTTAGTTGTCCAAACAAGCATTTTCAATAGAAATCCTAAGTATTCGGACCTAGAGAAATATAGGTGGCATCCAATGGAGTCACACCCATAAGGTTTTTGTCCTAATTATTTGAACATAGACTTCAATACGAAAAACCATGAGGGTTCACCGTTCACCTATGTTTTTTATGAGCAGATACAACTGCTATGTCTCAGCACACACAGCTTCTCACTTTATATATGTAGAAGATCTAGATGTTTCAATCTGGTTTGGTTTTTATTGAAGGCTAAATCGCTTTCTTAATGGTCAAGTGCTTCATTGTATGATTTTCTTCTCAAAACAATGCCTTTCTCCCTTATGCATTCATATGCTCTCTGACCTTGAAATGGTATTCATTTGAAATACTCATATCCTTCTTAATTTCTTTATTTGATTCTATATATCATTTATGTAATATTTCTATAGTCACCCTTTTAACTATATACAATATAGCACTCTTTGCGGTCTTAATTTTGGATTATATATACGGCACCTAAGCCTTGGTGATTGAAAAGTCATTGGTCAATCTTAAAGCTCCAAATTCTCTTTCTTCTACTCATTGTTTCTAGGAATGTGTGCATGATTTGTGACTGACAAGACTGCCAACTGCTAGTATGGATGCAATATACATCTTATTATCATGTCGTGTGGTTAGAGTGTTAGATTTAAGAACTTTTGGGGCAAATGAAATATTCTGATCTTGCACATAAATGAGACTCTGATGGCTAAATTCCAAATGTTGCATCTTTTCATGATCTAATAACTAAGCTCTTCAAGGACAATGAGCTTTTTTTTTTTTTGGGAAAGATACAAGACCAACTTATGATTAGCCCTTAGCTTTATTTATTAGTAGCAATTTCTCTCTTCATGTTCTTCAAAGAGCTATTTGTTTATAACATAATCACATTCTAATGTTGATGTCTTATCTACTGACATTATCAGTTTTGGTGGCTTTGATATCCTTTGAAGTATTAATCATGCATCTCATCAATTCCTGTGCATTCCTGTGCATCTCATCAATTCTCATCAATTCCTGCCCTTTTGTTTTGGAATGCAGCTATATGGTCTGTTGCATGTTTGAGGAGGCAGTGTCACTAGCTGCTTCTGTTGTTGAACAGATACGTACCGCCACTTTAACTAAGGCAGTAGAGGACGCTCAACTGGCTGAAATGATGGAATCAGCTGGCATGGTTTTTGTTCAGTCATTGAAAGAATTGGGCAGGTATGAAAATTTCCTCCTTCTAGTATGCCATTACTTTATGGGAGTGCAATTACATATAGCTCTTGTTCTATATTGCCTCCAGAAATGAATTCAAGTGCATGTGATAGCATGTAGCAGACTGTTCCATCTTTCTTTTCCTCCAGTTTCTTTTTTTGGCTAGACCTTTAGGTATTTGGTCTCTTGAGCTTAAATTGTGTGGCCAATAAGATATTATGTCAAACCAGCCTTCTAGGTTTTATGGCAATGCCTTTCTTGCCTATGGTTGCCTTGGCCCTGACTATGCAAGCAACCCAGTTGCCCACATGGTGGATATAAGATTGAAGTTGGTTGTAAAACTCTAATCACTTCTCTGTGGAGCTTTCTTGTTTGCATAGTGCTTCATGGCCGACTCATTTTGATATTAATAGCTTGGGTGTCCAAGATGATTGCATGTGCTATCTTCAAACTGATTTTTCTTGAAGAATTCAACTTTGGCTTATAAATCTGAATAAAACTATGCTGCTGTCAGGGGAGGCTTTGTTCAAATTGCAACCCCTTGTTAAGGATACTAAGACCGTGTTCTCTCTCTTTGAGGATATTATATATTTAACGATGGTGCCTGACTGGTTTGAAAATCAGGGTAGGCAAGCTAGCTGATTGAAACACGGGTGAATGATTTTCTAGAGAATCTGATCCATATTACATAGTAGGATGTATCCCCTTCCTATAATGAGAAGTTCCTGCTATTCTTAAATGACTTTGTTTAGTCAACCTGCAAGTAGGACTTCTTTTTTCCTGAGACAAGTCCTTGAATCTTCCTTAATTTTATAATTGATCTCCCAAATCTTTAAAGTTTCTCATAGGACCCTCAAATCACTTAAGTTTCTCTTAATATTATCTTTTTTATTACTTCATTTAATGATTCCAAGAGGAGTCCATTAACTTTAACTTTTCTTTGAACAGTTATGCCTTAGCTATCATCTCTGATCTATCAAGTAGCTAACCTTACCCATTTATAATGATCATCATCTATCTTCCTCTCCCCCCCTTTTCCCTTCTGTCTTTCTAAGGAAACCCAAATCCTTTTCCTCAATTCCTAACCTCTACTCCATCTTCCCTCGTTATAGGAAACTCTAAACCATTTTCTCCCACAAAATTTTCTAGGCTTCCTCCTTTATGTTCCATATTTTATTGGATCTTTATCTGCTATTTCCCGTCTCTTCTTTTTCTCCGAGCACTTTTTCTTGTAGTAAATTAAAACATCATTGATTTACTCAGTGAATCTATCCACAATGGAGCCCTTTTCCACCACCTACAAGATCCTCTCTTCTTCTTTTTGAGATTATGGTTTCAATGTCTCTCACAGGTTTTGTATTCAAGAAACTGCCTGCATATGAAATCTCTGTTGGCAGCAGCAGAAATTCTCTAGTTGGCTACTTGGTGCAGTAAGAGGAAACATGTTTTCTTTTGTTTATAAACAAAGAGGATATAGATCTAAAGTTTTTCAATGGCACATTAGTAAACAAGATTTGGGAAATTTTTGGTCTATCTTGGAAAAATTGTACCATTTAGATTGGATCAGGGTATTACTGGACTCAAAACCCAAAGTTGATATGATTGTGAAAGGACAATGAAGTGTGACATTATTTCCAGAATTCTTATCTAGCATTCTTTTTTATTCGAGTTCCTTTGCTTTTTACATTCAATAACAAATTTATCATGTAACTCTTAATAAGCATTCAAATCTCCTCTCTTTGTGGTTTCACTTTGGTAACTCAATAAGCTAGAGGTTAGCCAAATAATGGTGGAGAAAATGAAAAGGATTAAAGGAGAAGCAATGCCACAGTTCATTATAATAATAGTGCAATAAACACTAGAATTTGGTCAAAAGAGGAAGCAGAATGTGAAAGAATTAGAAGAACAAATGTTCCATTTCATTATAGGGGCTGTTTGGTTGCAAGGAAGTGGGCGGAAGTAAGGAAATAGGGAAGTATAATTGTTCACTTCCCTATCTATCCAAACACCAGAAGAGGAAAATAAGAAAACCCCTTTTCCTTTTCTCTTTTCTCTTTTACACAATCATTTCCTCACTTCCAGAGTGTTACAGTTAATTTTGTGGTCATGTAAATCTCATTTATAATAAGTTGTAATACAAAACAGTTAATTTTTTGATCATGTAAATCTCACTTGCATTCTAATTACAGTCCATTTTTTATTTTCTTAATTAATTTTTATTTTAATATTATTTTACGATCAACTTTGTGGTCAACTTTTCCACTTTCACTTTCACATTACCATCCAAACACTGAAAAAGACAAAAAATTTTCCAAACCACACTTCCCAACAACATCCAAACACCAGAAAACTTACTAATCAGTTCCCAAGTTTCAAAGGAAATTATTACCACTTCCTCAATTTCTCACTTCCTCACTTCCACCTGTAACCAAACAGACCCATAATGAGTGCAAAAGATCAACGTGGTACGGTAATCTTATTAGCTATGTTATGCTAAGTTTTAATGATCGTTGAAAACCTATCCAATCTTTTGCTAAAGTGGCAATCATTGAGGTTATATATTGCATAGCAAGTGACTGAAAGTTTGATCTGGAGGGTATAATACACACTATAATTACCATGCTGGTAAAGTATATGATAGAGTCAACATATAGTCAAATAGTGCTAAGAAAGGATGTAGCAAATTAGTAATGAGGCTTTGAGGTAATAACAGGGTAAGTATGCACATTGTTGACGCAAATTTTAAAACACGGAATATGTGACCGCATATGCATATGCGCGGCCATCACCTACTTTTAGCTGCGTTAGGTTATCATGCGACCAAATATTCAGTGTCTGTTTTTTGTTTGTTTGTTTGTGGGCATATATTGTTTGTATGCCCGCATGTGTGAATGTGTACTCTTAGGAGAGGGGAGAGGGTTGGTTATGGGTGACCTGAACCTCACCCTTCTTAACTTAAATGGCTTCACTCTCTCCCTCACACAATCCAATCTTAACCACCTCCCTCACATAATCCAATCTCAACCCCACCCCCACCCCAAAAAAGTAAAAGAAAAAAAAAAAGAAAACGAAAGAAAAAAAGAAAAAAGTCTGCGGTTTCTTTCTCCCCCGACCTTTTTTTTCTCCCCTTCTCAGTTCTCCCTCATTTCTTTGGCCACTTTGCCAATGAGATATTGAACGGGGAGGAGAGGGAGTGGATCTCTCTTGTTTGTGTTTGATTCGAATGAATTCATCCTCTTTACTTGTTATTAATACGTTGTCTAGTAATGAGTTTGTTTATATTATGGTATAAAATTTCAAAATCGGTGTTGGTATAACCCAATGATTTTTAGTATCAATGTTGTCAATTAGCATTATGAGTCATATCGGCAATATCGGCTCCGATATGAGCTGAATTACAGGGTTAATATAGCACCAGGTACCTCAAAACCCTATGCGATATTGCCACTATATCAAAATCGATTGATATTTGAAACCATTGTTTATATAGCCTTAGAAGCTATTTGATTTCAGTTATATGCATTAATATCAACAATTTAGACATTCTACATTTTTCATAATTTTTTATATTTTTCATATTTTTTTATATTTTCCTGATTTTCTCCTGTTTTGTCAAGAAAGAAAAATGCCATATGCAGAGTGTGCCAGCTAAGCGCATAGTAGCACATATCATATTCAATAACATTGTGCTGAGGTAGTGAATTTTCACTTTTGATTGGCGTGGACAAGAATCAACTTTTAGCCCATATTTTCTTTTTCAAGCATTAAGGAACTTAATGTCAAAAAGGAGGCCCATGGATTTTAAACTGATTAGCGAGGACAATGTGTTTGATGAATTGAGACTATGGAGGAATGTTTTTGAAGAGCAAAAGATTACAGGAGCTGGATAGATTATTTGACTTAATGAATATGAACATAGCATGACCAAGATTTTGGGGGAGAGAGGGGATTAAAAGATCATAGGTGCAGATATAAATAATTTGACTTGATGAATGTATACATAATGTGATTAAATATCATGAGGTATTAGTGGATTAAATTGAGTATAGTAGACCATAATATGCATGAAAATATGTGTTAAAGACATGTTCTAGAATCAAATTACTGGTGTCCTAAGAAATATCTGTGCAGAACTCGTGTGGCTGTCACATGTGGACTCTAGGATTTGAGGTTTATTTTTGGACAACATTTAGGTCAAGCATAGTAGGCGTAAGTTTTGGAGACAAAGTGCTGTGGAGCTGGTGGGAATTTTACTCATGTGCAGTGATAGATGCCTTCTTAAGAAGAGGGAAAAAAAAGTTGAGTGAGGAGAAAATGGTAATAATAAGAAACAAAAAGAAATAGCTATAGCTTGTTGCTTTGCTGGAGGACCATTGATGTATCTCAACAAGAACAATGAATCTGTAAAGCTAACTTCTAATTGGCGACAAAGGGCTTGTTTCTTATGAGTGTGTTGTTGGCTTTTCTATTTCTCAGTAATGAAAATTTTCAAACAGTTTGCATCATATAAATAGCATTAAATTTTTGTGTTATCTTTGCTTTATTTCCTTGTACAGGACTTCATGTTATCGTGACTAACTAGCTTTACATGCAGGCTTTGTGATTTTACCGAGTTCCGATACTTAATTTACTAACTGCCTGGCAGCTCTACTAAATGCAGGACAAGAGAACTCTTTGGTGAGCTTACAATGTTGTTTGGTACAGTGCAAGCAATACCTGTTCAAGTTTTCTTAACAGGGTATCTCGATCTACCTTTGTATGGCATGTAGTTGTTTCCAAGAATGTTTAGATTTTGTGATTCTTAAATTTAAAGTGTGTTCAAAGGGATTTTGTACTCTTTTTCATTTTTTTTTCCTTTTGTTTGTGCTATGCCATTATTGTTGTCAAGAAGGAAAGCATGTAAATACCTTGGTCTTTGGCAGGGCCTGCATGCAAATTTCAGAGGGATATTCAGCCAAGCTGAGGACAATCTTTGAGGAGTTCCTTAAAAAATGGGTTTATTTGAAAGAGGAATCAAATGTTTTGCCGAAAGCAGAATTGCAGAGTTCTTCTTTTGAAGGATGCCAATGGCAGTCTGTCATACCTGTAGAAAAGTATTTGGAGGTAGCAGAGGTTTATGCCATAACAATACTTGGTATGATCCTACATAAACCTGATGTTGCTATTTCATGGACAGAGAAAGCAGGATTGCCTGAAGAAAAACGGCAGGTGAGATATCCCATCTGTCTTGTTCAGTTGGTTTCCTGGATTTTGGTTTGGTCTATATATAGAGTATGTTTTATTTGATTTTGTTGTAGCTTCTTGAACATGACTTGGATAGATTAGATATCTACATTCTACATGAGAAGTTGATCCAATATTAGTTGCCCAGTGTAAACCGTTCACATAGAGGGGGGTGGGGTGTAGGTTGTCAACCAGTGACTTGTGAACTAAACAATATTGTCCCTAAAAGTTAAAATTTTACAGTGGAAAATGGAGATGTTCATTGATTGCCTTCGTATGCATCAACATGCAAACTAATACAAACTTAACTACTTGTAAGACTGTAACTTCACTTCTGTCTCTTTTTTTAAGCTTTCCATCTGATTGCTTTCATATTAAGATTCTTTTGGAATCGGAATCAGATGGTTTTTTTTTCCTGAACTCTGTAGGATATGTTGAGAAGATTGTACTCATTGCATCTAGCTGCACATTCCAGCTCATCTCTAGGTCCAGGAACCTCTTCAGCAGCAGAGGGAAGTGGTGGATTAACTGTAGCAAGCACGGGCTCGGCTGTATCTTTGGGAAAAAGTTTTCCCAAGACTACTGAGCTACAAAACCATCCTATTGGAGATGAATTGAAACCTGCCTCTTTGAAATCTATTAAGCCATCTATTGAGCGTATCTCAGATCAGAGAGTTCTGTTGAAGTTTGGCAATTTCTGTTTGGTCCTTCCTCGTGGAAAGATTATGTTTCTGGGCTCACTGATGCTTTTCACTTTGTATATTCTCCGGAAGAGACGTGCAATCTTGAAGTGGTAATATGTTTTTTTTTTCTTTTACCAAATTTCTGTTTCTTTGCGTTCAGCGAAGTGTCAATTAGAGAAGGAAACATAGCTATAATCTATGATATGCAATGCAGTTCTTAGTTCATACTAAACTTTGACGTCTCCATCCATTTTTAACATATGCATTTTCATACTAGTTGGTCACTCGAGGCATTCAACTTTGTTTATGTAAAGAAAATACATGATGTGGACCTCTCACGCCCTTTCATTACAAATTTTATAATGTATTAGTTGCTTAATTCATTTTTTTTTATGATTTAAGGATGTTCAATATATGAACATAAACAAACACAGAAAAGTATTGTGGTAATCACATGAACCATGGGACAACAATCATGCATCCATGTCAAAATACAACACGAATCACTAGTCATTGGTTGTATGTTTCAGTCTTTCCTGACTGACATGAAACTTGCTCTTCCATTGCATCTCTTGGGTACATGTTTATAGTTTGGATTTTGCTTATTATTGCAACTAGGAATTTGGTTGAAAAACACAATTGGGATTTGAAAATAGTGCAGAAAATATTTCTAAAATCTTATGACTTCAGTGAGAAAGATAATGTCCTATAGAGAGAAGGGCACTACATGATAAATGGGGTTAGATGCTGATACTACACTAAATATTACCAATAATACTAATATGTTATTGGATTTTGTGTGTGTGTGTGTGTGTGTGTGTGTGTGTGTGTAGAATTATCTTAGAAACTTCATGGATTTTGAGGAAAGTTCTTGACTGACACTGCCTTTTGTATGCTAAGCAATTTAATTTTGCTGTTTACTTTTTACTGTTTAGTTTTTTGGATGGTGATAAATAATCTAAACCACATTATTATTTTCACTTAACGAATGACACTTGACTTAATTCTTTTACTTTTACATAATCAATTTGTTTTCCTTATTAATTTATCATTACCATAATAGTATTCTTCTTTTTGGATATCTTGATATCTTTACAATCTCTCTCTCTCTCTCTCTCTCTATATATATATATATATATATATATATATATATATATATATATATATATATATATATGGGTAAAGTGTTTCTAGTATGTATCTTTAGATAACTATTTAGGGAGGCGGCCTAAAAACTCACCACAGACCATACCTAGGGAAGATTTGCTTTGCTCCATTAATTTTGATTTATATATCGTAAAATGGTTGTGAAAAAAGATCATGAACTTTTGATACTTTTTAACCATGCATCAAATGGTTAAAAAATGGACGGTTATATATATATATGTGTGTGTGTGTGTGTGTGTGTGTGTGTGTGTGTACTCGTGTCATTTCGGAAGGATTCGAGGCTGAATCCTTCCCACTCAAATACAATCCTACTATCCGAACGCAAGATCCACTTTGTTAAAGTTGATCTAAATTATTTCAAGTAATTAAAAATAAAAAGTCATGTATTTTGAATACTTTTTTGCCCATTCATCAAGTAGACACAAAATGGACGACTGAAATAGTGAGTTTGTTAGTTTAACTATGTAGAATATTTGAAATATAACAAAAAAATGACGTGTGAGGGTTTTTAAGTGTTTAGATCATGATGAAATAGTCGAATCGAGTATTTGTCTGTTTAAAGATGTAGATCTAAGCAATATGTTATTTTCGGCCGTCCATTTTACGCCTACTTGATGGATGGGCAAAAAATATCCAAAATATATGATTTTTAGTTTTTAGTTACTTGAAATAATGTAAATCAACTTCAACAGAATGAATCTTGCATTTAGATGTTGTAGGGTTGTATTTGAATGGGAAGGATTTGACCTCGAATTCTTCCACAATGACACAAGTTTATTTCTCTTTATATATATATTTATATGTATGAGAAAATGAGAAATGAGCTGACACAAGAGGGACTACCTCTTCTGTTGCTGATGTAATAAAATCTCAGCCCCAGATCTGTGGTTGAGTAATAATAAGTGAGAAGGTTGATAAGTTTGCAAAAAATTCTTCTCTCCTGCCTGATCAAACCCCACACAGCTCAAACTCTCGATCTCATCCCTTTCTTCTCCTCTCTTCCTCTTCTCTCTTGCCTCGATCATACCCTTCTCGTCGCCACCCTCGCCATCCAGCCTCTCTCGATCTCGATCTTGCCGCCGCCACAATTCCAACTCTCTCTATTCTCTCGCTCTCGAACTCGATCCCGAACCCATCCGCCGCCCCACCCTCTCTCTCTTGCCACCACCCCTTTCCCAACTCTCTTTATTCTCTCTCGCTCTTGAAATCGATCCTGAAACCATCCGTTGCCCAACCTCGCCGCCCCACCCCCCTCTCTTGATCTCACTGCCACCCTCGTCCCTCTACTCTATTCTCTCTCGTTCTCGAACTCGATCTTGAACCCTTCACTTTCTACTTCGGTGTTGTCATGACTCACGAGAAGCCTTTTTCAGCTATCGTGCACGTAAACACGTGGACTATCGCTCGTGACCCCAAGCTGTGAGAGAATCCATTGGAGTTCCGACCAGAAAGATTTGAAGAGGAGAATATCGATATTAAGGGGAATGATTTTCGCGTGCTGCCCTTCAGAGCTGGAAGAAGGGTGTGCCCTGGTGCACAACTCGGTATCAACATGGTGCGGTCTATGTTGGGACATCTCCTGCACCACTTCAAATGGGAGTTGCCGGAAGGGGTGAAGCTAGAGGAAATTGACACGACGGAGAATCCTGGGATGGTTACCTTCATGCATATGCCCTGCAAGCGGTCACAATTCCTAGGCTGCCATCACATTTGTATAACCGCGTGCCCATTGATATGTAAAGAGTAGCGTCAAGTCTTTCTTCTGTGTTAAGTTATAAGTTTCAGCTTATGAAATGCTTTGTATTGTTTTTAGACTGTAGATTTAGATACTGAAATGCTTAATGGGTAAATAGTCTAGTTGGTAGATTGAGAATTGAGAGGATATCTGTGAGAGCTCAGTGGGAAGTGATTGTATTTTGAATTAATGAACAAAGTTCTTGGATAGAGGAAACATTGAAGAAACATGCTTGTTATTTTTTAGCTTGCAGTTGGGCTAGTAGTGCATTGAGATTTATGCCTATTTGAATTAATTTCTTCATGTTGATTGAGCTACAACAATTAAAGCATCACAATCTAAAATGTTGCTAGTCAAAGACTTGTGATAGCTGAAAAAGGCTTCTCATGAATCATGACAACTCCTAAGTAGAAGTGAAGGATAAGAAAATCTCTGCACTTAAACTGCAGCAATAGCTCTCTCTCTACACAGAGAGCGAACTGCTGCTCTCTCTGCACAGTGGCTGCTGAGCAGCAACTGCAGTCTTTGTGCAGGGAGAGAAGCAGCAACAACTCTCTCTGTAGAGATAGCTGCTGCTGCAGTCTCTGCAGAGAGCTTCCACCTGCAACACACCGTTCAATCTCTGTGAACAACTTTAGCTGCCACATTCACAAAGAATCCCAATGAGACAACATCCACAATAAATTGAAATTTCAACAACTCACAAAAGAGGCAAACGATGAAGAACATAGAAGCAGAATACGACCATCTCTTCAAACAGCATGAAAATTAACATTGTTTCAGACATCAATAACATTGTTTAAAACATCCCCAAATAACAAAATCACATCCAGACGTCATTAAATTAGTATGACTGAGTCGCTACATATCCAAATAAAAATTCCACCAAGTCAATTAGCTTGTTTTGAGTATTCACTCCATTTCTTTACAAAAGTGGGCAACCTCTTAATGTTCAACAATCATCATGCTAAGCTAAATGCAGTAAGCACCCACTTTACAAAGTATCAGTCTCCAAAATGCTTTGTTGTTACTCCCCCATGTAATGAACCTGGCCAATATCAGTAGGAAAAATTAGAGACTTGAAAATATATAGAAGGGGACTCAGTACCTAACTGATCAATATATAATAGCTAGACTTCCAAAATTCAAACATAACTATATGCACCAAATAAATACGTATACATGCTGAGCTGAGATGAGTGCTGGGTCAAAAAGTGCTGCAATTAGTGTTGGAAATTGCATCTCCTTTGCATCATATGCTAAAGCTCCTTATTCTGAAAAAAATCATAAAACAAAAATTAGTATGACAGGTTATTTAAGCAAGAGTTAGGTCATGTAAACAAACAATCAGGGGCAACTTACTGACATGGTACAACCGGTTTTGTAGTGACTGATTGTCCGTAATTCCCACATTTTCTCTGTTTTGTCTCTTTATTTTTTGTGATCCTTCAAATCTTTATTGTAATTTTGCAGGACACTTTGGACGACCCTTTGTCTTAACAGGACCATCGGGGTCTCGAACAAAGTTTTCTTCACCTGATCTCAACATCATGGGAGCACTCGATCCAACTTAACTTTCAATATGGGAATATCGAGCATGGATCTCCTTGGGCATCATTTCCTTCTTGGCTTCTAGAATTAAATCTTCTAACATACTCTCAAGTCTAAACATAAGAGGTTCTGTTTCTGACACCATTTCAAGTCCCTCATTAAACTTGGCTCGAAGGGCCCAGAATATTATGATCCCACACTGTTCCATGCTATTTTCATTTTTTTCTTAGATTCATAACATTAGCAAATCCAATATTTCTTTACCTTGTATCAATCTTCCACCTATGCAATATCTAACTTTCTGGAAAAGCTTTCACTTGATTATTAAGCATGATATGCAAGATATGCCGTCATAAAATACCATTTGTTTCAAGCATTGCACAAGTGCATGAGGCAGTAAGCTCGCTAACCTGATCAAAAGTCACCTCCTCCCACTTGTCTTGGTCATTGAGAGAATATTTAACTTTAAAAATTCTTTTTGATCCTTCACTTTGGGGCTTTTCATGAAAAAGTGACACACCATCAAGGAACTCGTTTGAAAAAGCTTTAAGATCTCTCTAGTATATGATTTTCGGGCTTGCACTATAATAGAGTGTGAAAGACAATTGAGTGGGCATTATTTTGATTCATGAAATCTTTATGAGATTTGGAGGCACGACAGGCTGTTATGGCTTTGTCATATTGACATACGAAGTCAACAATCCGAGTTTTTGAATTGACAAAGCCATCAAAGAAATCATTGATACTTTTACTCCTCTGATTGCTTGTCATTCCTGCCCAAAATACATCTTTCATGTATGCATCCACCCAATGTTCTCACAATCTGTACATCTTTGATAACCAACTTGATGCATTTTCATCTATGGCTCATCGTTTCTCACACTTGCTTATGGTACTTGCTCGATACTAACTGTTAAAGAATTTAGAGAACTCGTCTCCATATTGGTTCTTCAATTACACTTCCTTCTCGGCAACATGCTTGCCGATATGCCAAGAGCAAAACTGATGTTGAGTATTAAAGAAAACCTTTTCTATAGCTCTCCCCCTATTTGCGGATCTTGATATGTGACGATTGCTTTTGGTGCAAGTCCATGCATGCACTCGAGCCACTGGATGAAGAGCCACACAAATGTAACTTCTTGCTCATCTGTAAGTAATGCACAATCGAAGAGTGTGGACTATTGATGATGCTTAACTCTTGTGAATGGAGCAAAAACAAGACTCAAATGGTTGGTCCAATAAGTAACATTGAAGACTATCACGTATCCAAAACTTTAGAATGATCTTGATCTCCCATCCCAAAACACGCTCTTCAGCATGCCTAAATGATTAACATCCATAGCAAAATAGAAATCTGGATTCGTCGCTCTCCGGTCTTGAAAATTCCTAATGATAGAGATGGACTCATTGCCTTTGTTATTCTTCCTTATTGTTCTAATATGATCACTGCATTGTTGTGGAGTGATTTGTACACTATCTTGACTCTTATATGTAACATTAAGCATCCATGAAATATTAGAAGTAATTTCTTCTTGACTCAATTTTTGAATATCACTCCTTGCAGCCTGTGTGTGATGCTGCTTTCTGTAAGAATAATGATGAAACACTTTGTCAAGGTTTGTGATGTCATGTGTGTGCTCCCCCACAAACTTATTAATTACCCATGTGTCTGAAGAAGTCAACTTGATTTTCATATTGGCTCCACAACTCACTCTTGTTAGGTTTTCGAACGACTTTTCCCAATTCTCTTTTATCCATCATCCTTTTCTTCCCTATCTTGTTACAAATAAAAGTTTAAGAAATAACTATATTTGGAACAGATCTTGACTTATTAATGTATTCTTTACAAATTCCAAAGCCACAATGAAATGCATATGAATTATAGTAGTTGTATGCCTCAACATGTGTAGGACACTCCAAACCAATATTGTTTTTCTCTGGTAAGAGATTTGCTCCCATTTCGATTTACCTAATTCACATGAATTTTGTGTCTCTTCTTCTCTTGTATCACTAGGTAGAATGTCATTCATTTCAACATCATCATCATACATTCCTGAGAAGAGTTTAAAGAAGCAATAAGAATACTAACATAAAGATCAATATTCACATTAACTTTTCATATTCGAGAAAAGAAATCTACAATTCATATAACTGAGACCAGCCTATGAAAAGTCACCACATATTTACTTTTTATATTCAATTGTAGAGTCCCAATTTACTTCGCCAATCATCTAGCATGCAACAATATCAAATTGAACATAAGTTTACAGAGAAAGAAACATATACAGAAAAAATTATATGTTTTGAATCAGTCATCGGTTAGAGCTTATGCTTAGGGGTCTCAACAATATATTTGGCAAAAGTTTAAAAAAATATTTTGATGTTAAATTATTTGACCTCGATTGATAAAGTAAGCATTCACGACATAATTTATAATGAAAACTGAAATTGAAGTAGATCCATACCTTGCCCTCCTTCACTGCCACACATGAATTTGTAGTACTCAGATCAATCCCAGTAATTACGTTCCAATTGGCTTTGAGCTGATTGGTTACAAGAGAAATTTTAGTTCCTAAAGCAAGGAAAAAAGAGTAAACTATTTAACCATTACATTTACCTGAATGCTCTCACTGCAGATGTCCATCTTTGAGATAATATAGGCGACGCCAATGAGAGAGATGGGATGAGGGCGTCGACGAGATCGAGAGAGAGGCTAGGGCGGTGAGGGCGACAGAGGCCAGTTGATGGGTTCAGGATCGAGATCGAGAGAGAATAGAGAGAGCTGAGACAAATAGTGAGGCTGGGGTAGCAGCGAGAAATGGTTTGATCGAGGCAAGATAGAAGAGGGGGAGAGAGAAAGGAGAGGGAGAGGCTAGATAGGAGAATGAAGGGATGAGAGATCGACAATTTGAGCTGTGGGGTTTGATCGAGGTAAGAAAGAAGTTTTTTTTGCAAACTTATCAACCCTCTCACTTATTATTACTCAGGCCCAGATCTGGGGATGAGAATTTGTCACATCAGCGACATAGGAGGTAGTCCCTCCTGTCAGCTGATTTTCCGTTCTTTCTCTTATGTATATGTGTGCGTATGGAGATAGACTTGTGTCCTTCCAAAAGAATTTGAGGCCGAATTCTTCCCACTGAAATACCAACATTCGACATTCTAATATAAGATCTACTCCGTTGAAGCTGATTTATATTATTTCAAGTATCTATAAACCAAAAATCAAGTATTTTGAATACCTTTTGCCCATGCATCAAGTAGGAAAAAAAACGGACGACCTAAATAGTGAGTTGGTTAGTTTAACGATGTTAGTGTATAACATTTGAAACATAACAAAAATTAGTTTGTAGGGGTTTTGAATTGTTTAGATCATAATGAAATGTCGGATCGAGAATTTGTATGTCTAAAGACATAAATCAAATCAACTCGCTACTTTCGGCCGTCCATTTTGCGCCGCTTGATGGATGGGCAAAAAATATCCAAAATACTTGATTTTTGGTTTATAGATATTTGAAATAATATCGATCAACTTTAACAGAGTGGACCTTGTATTCGAATGTCGGGGGGTTGAAATTGAGTGGGAAGGAATCAGGCTCAAATCCTTTTGGAAGGACAAGTGTGTGTGTATATATGGACTTGGGTGCATGCGAAAGATTCGAGCCCGAATCTTTCCCACTCAATTTCAACATCTGATATTTGAATACAAGATCCATTCCGTTGAAGCTGATCTATATTATTTCATGTAACTAAAAATCAAGTGTTTTGAATACTTTTTGCCCATCCACCAAGCGGCGCAAAATGGACGGCCGAAAGTAGTGAGTTGGTTAAATCTATGTCTTTAGACATACAAATTCTCGATTCGACCATTTGATCATGATCTAAACATTTAAAAACCCATACAAACTAATTTTTGTTAGGTTTCAAATGTTCTACATCGTTAAACTACCAACTCACTGTTTAGGCCGTCTGTTTTTTTCATACTTGATGCATGGGTAAAAAGTATTTAAAATACTCGATTTTTGATTTATAGATACTTGAAATAATATAGCATAACTTCAACGGATTGGATCTTATATTCGAATGTCGTAGGGTTGTATTTGAGTGGGAAGGATTTAGCCTCGAATCCTTCCGGAATGGCACAAGTCTATCTCTCTTCTTAATATAGATAGATAGACGTGTCATTCTGGAAGGATTCGAGGCCGAATCATTCCCACTCAAATACAACCCTACGATATTTGAATGTAAGATCCACTCTGTTGAAATTGATCTACATTATTTCAAGTAATTAAAAATAAAAATCATGTATTTGAATAATTTTTGCCCATCCATCAAATAGGCACAAAATAGACGACAGAAATAGTGAATTGGTTAGTTTAATTATGTAGAATATTTGAAATCTAATAAAAATTAGTATGTGAGAGTTTTTAAGTGTTTAGATCATGATGAAATGGTCAGATCGAGAATTTGTATATTTAAAGATGTAGATCTAAGCAATATGCTATTTTTATTTGTCCATTTTACACCTACTCGATGGATGGTCAAAAAGTATTCAAAATACATGATTTTTGATTTTTAGTTACTTGAAATAATATAGATCAACTTCAGTGGAATAAATCTTGCATTTAGATGTCGTAGGGTCGTATTTAAGTGGGAAGGATTCGGCCTCGAATCCTTCCGGAATGACACAACTCTCTCTCTCTCTCTCTCTCTCTCTCTCTCTCTCTCTCTCTCTCTCTCTCTCTTTGTGTGTGTGTGTGTGTGTGTGTGTGTGTGTGTGTGTGTGTGAACGGTCATTATTATGATTTTATGCGAAGAAGTTTGATGGATCCAAGTCTTAACTTTCTTTCCTTTTTTTAAAATTATTAATTTCCTGTGAAACTATTTATAAATAGTTATGCCTAAAGTCTTTGAAGAATCAAGAAAGTGAACAACTGAGTCTAATGGTTTTTTAAATATATTTTGAATTGTAGTTTTTGCTTATGTTAAAACTAACTGGAGATCAATTGAGCCCTCTGCACACTTCTAGATTATTATTATAATTTTTTTGTAGTCTATATGAAATCTTTCATACCGTTTGAGGTTGTTTTTGAAGGCGACTAAACAAAATACTCTTAAATAAATAAACTCAATCAAACTAGCATAAATTATTCTCGTTTTTATGATTTTGTGCCGCATATGCTTGATAAGTATAGCAGAGCAGCAAGGACAGCAAACAACATCAATAATAACTATAGCTTTAGTTACTTTAGTATTTCATGAAGTCCGTAATTCAGTATTATTTAATAACTGTAGAATAACTTCCTTTTTGGACAACTCTTTCAAAAATAATCCTTTGAAGGGGGGAAAAAAACCGTATGGGTAGTTGAAGAAATTATACGAGTGGGGAGAATTGTGAATATGGTTTTGTTTATATCCTTGCTTTATTCATCAGGCGGATGAGACGAACAAAAGGAGCTATGACCCATAGTACAGTGCTGAATGGAGAAAACAGATTCATATATAAATGTTAAAATACAGGGTATAAGGATTTGTTGTTTTGCTGTTATGGTTAAATCAATCAATAATGGTAGTGCATTGAAGCTTAGCTGCATTCATCTCAATGGAACCTCAGATTATAGACTCTTGCAGGGAAAAAACAGCGTGACAATTAGATGCATGCTTCCTTCCAGAATGGCAGCATGGATTTTAGTTTCTTATGGAGGAATTCTTTTGTATGATATATTACAGGATTGTATCGAGACAAGTCTCATCCATAAGAAGAGCTCTGATTGATGCTTGGCAGCTCGCCTTCTCTGTCCAGGTGAATCCACTCGCTGCCGTTCAACAGCTGCCTTCTACCGCGCCACGGGGAAGCAGGTGATGATTCCATCTTTTCTGATTGAAGCGAAGAAAAGGTGCGAGAGTTGCTCACTTATCATGTAGAATTACCATGTGACAGAAAAATACATGCAAATCTCTCCCCAAAAAATAATAATACAACTGTTACCTTTTGTTATAGAAATGTATGGAGGATCGTCCCCACAATAATCAGAGTGTTACATTTTTGTTCTATAATGTATATAGGAGCCCTCTCAAGTTCTGCAGTTCATAAATGAAACCAATGATGGAATTATTTCAATAAAATTTTGTACTTGAGCAATGTATCCTCCTACATCGTTTCACTTATTGTAAGATTTTCTTTGATATTTCCAGTAGATTACAATTGTGCTGTATCCTTCAATATAATACCTAACCATCCAGCCTAGGCCAGTCGTTTGGTTTAGTATTGTGTATCCTTCGGCGAATATTTTCAAGGTCACTTTGGTATTAGGGGCAAGTTGAATTTTTTTGTAGATTGTCAATCCTAACTGTGATACTTGTCATTATTCCTGTATTCTAACATGTGACTCAATATTCTGATACAGTTTTCATTGGAGTTATCCTTCTTACTGGAGGCTGTTAACAATCAAGCAGGTATTAAACAGGCTCATTAGCATATAATATTTCGAATTCAAAAGCCAGTTATTTTTGGGAAAGCTAATTCTTTTGGCAATATCTAGGTAAAGTACCTGGATCCCTCTGGATCCTCATTCTTGACATCCTAATTGCCCAAAAGCGTAGTTAACTAATCACCTCTAACCGAGTTCTGCTGGAGCCTAAATCATAGTCATAGCTGCAAACAGCTGTGATATGTTACGCAAGAAATTATTTGTTATATATTGTCAAGATATCATTGGAGTGATTAAATTAGAGTTTTATTTCTAAGATAATACTGAGCATGTCAAAATTAACTAAAAATGGGCTAAATTTCTGTAATTTTTGCAATCTAAGTTGTATTGGGCAACATAGGGCCTGTTTGGTCATGTTTATGTGATACATGTACTATTATGCTACAGTTAATGACACTCTTAACCATTATAATTAGGCGGTAAGTGTGTATAATTAAACATTATTTTAAAGCACTGCATGTCATATAAACTGTGAAGATGTTTAACTCTGCTACTATTGTCTGGCTAAACGATCTGGGACGAAGGTTTTGTAGTTGCTGCTTTTTCTAATTTAAGTTTTTAAAGTAAAAGTGGGAATGACTTTGTTTTTGTTGTTGTTGTTGTTGTTGTTGTTTTATGTAAACCTTTATTCTAATTTCACCTTCAACTTAATCAAAGTAGAAAATTTTCTCAACTGTAGAAATCTAAATGTAAATTTGCGAAAGCTAACCCTCTATTTTCTATTTTAATGAAAGAAAATTTGGAATAAGCTGTAGTAATTTTCCATTTTTTGTGTATTAGTGACTGTAAAGCTGTGTTCCATATGCAGAATGCAATATTTCTATCTCCTAGAAGTTTGATTTCCTGGCATTAAATTTCTAACTATGTTGCAATAGCATGTTTGGTATAATTAGAATATTTCAGTCAATAATAAAGTATTGTCGCGTTTTGGTATGTTTAAAAAGATTCTCAAGAATATGACATTCCAAAAAAAATTTCTCTCAAACTAATCTTGGAGGTAGTAACACTGAACAAAGTAGTGATATAGTGATGACAACGGTGGTCGGTGGTGGTGGTGATCGGTGGTGGTGGAGACAGCGGCGTGTGGATGTAAGACATTTGGCTGCAAGGACTCTCGACGGTGATCAATGGTGGTGGTGAAGGTCAGGGATGGCCGCGAATGCGGTTAGGGATGATTGGTAGCAACAGTCAATGTTCAACGATGGCAACAACGATGGCTGGCGGTTAGGGTAGTCTACAACGATGACAGTTGACATTGGCATCGATCGGTTGTGTGGTTAAAGTCTGCAAAGGCGACGGTGGTCAACATGGGCGATGATTGGGTTCACGATGGTCAACAGTGATGACAAGCGGTGGTCAGCAGTGATGTGGGTTGGCGGCGACGGTGAAGTTGGCGGCTGTGATCGCCATGATGGTGACAATGACAGTAACGGTCAGCGACATCGGTGAGGGTTGCATCTTTCCTGGTGACAAAGGACAAGAAAGAGAGAAAGATGAGAAAAATAAATAAGATTGTTTTAAGAAATGATTTTTCTTATAAATTATCATCAAGCGGGAATACCCACTTATCAGTGTGGGAATTATATTATCATGAAATGAGGGAAAACTTCATGCTCATGAGAACCCAATATTCAATTTCATGCTCATGACAACCCAATATTCTCGAAATGTGGAGTTGAGCTTATGTCAAGCACATTAATTCACATGGTAGTTTTAAATTCTCAAGTGAATTCCTGTGTGCTAAACGCATCGTAAAGGGAAAACTCCCTAACTAACATTTCTTTAAAAGAAAAATAGCCACACGTCCCTCCCAAGTTTTAACTAACAAAGAGAAAAATCCCTTTCGACTATTTGTAAAATTGTTAAAACTAAACAAATCTTTATTTCTTAATTTGATTAAAATAAAAAAAAAGAGCATTCTTTTCCCACTTATTAAGATACAAGAAGACCAGGTACTAAGCTGTCCCATACATTCCCTTCCAACTGTTCTTCGACCATAACTGGATTATATATCTCGTCCTATTCTCTAATTATTCTTTAAAAAAAAAATAAAATAACCAAATGACTTCTTCCAATGTCCAGCTCTTGTTATTTGGCGGCAACAAAGAGAATAAAACGCCAAAGTACCAACATAGTATCTCCTTGATCACATAATTAACATTAATTAATCACCACAAACAAACAAAAACCCAATATCTTCATTAGTCTCTATTATAAGGAGAAGGCCTTGGCCGGCCCCTTCCTGTATCTTTACAAATCTACCCAACTTCTTCGAAGTATACCTCGTCAAGTTTCTGGGTACTTGGCACTTGCCGCCCATTCTCTCTGTTCTCAAATCCCTTCAAATCTTGGCCTCTCAGTTCTCCCACAGCCACCTTCTCTCCGATGGCCGCCAGTGCTCGGCCTCTCGCTTCTTTTCTCTTCTCCCTCTTGTTCCTCCCCTTTAGGGTCACAACCTCAGATGTAGCGTCTGACGTGAACTTTCTCCTTCAGTTCAAGGCCACTGTAATGGACCCTGCAGGCTCCTTGCGCAGTTGGGTCCAAAACTCAAACCCATGCGCGAAGCCCGTGTGGCGAGGAGTCCTCTGCGACGGCGATGGAGCCGTGCGCGGGCTGCAGCTGGAGAACATGAGCCTCTCGGGTCGACTGAACCTCGACCCGTTAACCGCTCTGCCCCTGATTCGGACTCTCAGCTTCACCAACAACAGCTTCGCAGGGCCCATGCCTGATTTGAGGAAGTTCAAGGGGCTGAAAACGGTCTTCTTCTCGATGAATAACCTGACCGGAGAGATCCCCGACGATGCGTTTGATGGTATGCAGTCGCTGAAGAAGGTTCTTCTGTCGAGGAACGGGTTCACGGGCCGGGTTCCGAGCTCGCTTGCTCGGGTGGATTCACTGTTGGAGCTGTGGCTGGATCACAATGGCTTCGTCGGCGAGATTCCAAGTTTTGGGGGATCCCAAGTTTTAGGCAGGCTGATTTGAGAGTGGCCGACTTTTCGAGTAACAAGTTGGAGGGAAAGATCCCTGACAGGCTTAGCAAGATGGATCCTAGCATGTTTGCAGGTGAGACCAACAAATTTTGTTCCATTTTGCTCACCGCATCTCTTGTTCACACCTATCACCCGTGTTGGGAGCCATTCAGCCGGTGGGGCCACTGAGTCCCACCCGGAGGCCTGCCGGAATCAACAGCCTAGATGAACGCGGTGACGAAAATGGCGGTGAGCAGAAAATTTTTCGACAGAATTTTCGAAATGAGTCCTTTGTGGACTAACATTTATAAAACGAGATAGATTTGCATCGTTCTGAAAGGATTCGAAACCAAATACTTTTCGCTCAAATACAACTCTACGAGTGCAAGATCCACATTCTTTTCAAGCTGATTTACGTTATTCAAGTAACTAAAAAGCAAAAATTATTTATTTTATACTTTTTGTCTATCAATCAATCAAGTTAATCGTAAAATGGACGATTGAAAATAACATATTGCTTAGATTTATATCTTTAAACATAAAAATTGTCGATCCAATCATTTCATTATGATTTAAATATTTAAAAACTCTCACACATCAATTTTTATTAAATTTCAAATATTCTATACCGTTAAACTAATCATCTCACGATTTCGATCGTATATTTTGCGCTACTTGATGGATGAGTAAAAAATATTCAAAATATATGATTTTTTATTTTTAGTTACTTGAAATAATATAGATCAACTTCAATGGAGTAGATCTTGTATTCAGATGTCGTAGGACAGTATTTAAGTGAGAATGATTCGGCAACGAATCCTTCCATAATGACATTAGTCTTTCTTAAAACTGCTGTAAACTTTATCAGATTTTAGAGAAAATTATCACGGACTCTGAAAATTACAATAAACTATCACGGAATATGTCTTAGTTCTTTAAAAATTTTGGAGAGTTATAAAAGTTCATGGTAGGTTTTTGTATTTTTGATAGTTTTTGATAAATTTTTGAACTGAGAGTTCATAGTAGTTTATGGAATTACGCCTCTTTTGTGTGATTGAAAAAATAATTCATGTAACCATTTGCTTGCTTCTCTTAAATTTGCAGACAACAAGGCTCTTTGCGGCCCACCGTTGAAGGCCCGTGCTTGTCAGTAAAATCCCCGGCAGCGCCATCACCGCCACCGTCGTCCCCAAGAAGCTCTCTACTACACTGATCGCCGCCATCGCCGTAGTCTGCGTCGGCGTTGTGCTAGCAATCATAGGCGTCACCTATGCCATCCTCCGCCACAAGAAGCTGAAGAAGTCAAAGGAGAAGGAAATCGGCCGGGCCTCGCAGTTCCAAAAGCCCAAGAAGGCCGAAAGCCTCAAGGGGGAGCAAGGAGGAGCAACATATAAGAAGGCGGCAATGGCCCGGCCGGGGAGAAGGAACAGGGAAGGCTGGAGTTCACAAGGGAAGAGAGGAGGGAGACGTTCGCGCTGCAGGACCTGCTGAGGGCCTCGGCCGAGGTTTTGGGCAGCGGAGAGTTTGGGTCGTCTTACAAGGCTTTGTTGCTTGATGGGCGTGCAGTTGTGGTGAAGAGATTCAGGGAGATGAATTCGATGGTGAAGGATGATTTCCAACAGCACATGAGGAGAATTGGGAGGCTGTCTCATACAAACTTGCTGCCTCTGGTTGCTTACTATTATAGGAAGGAGGAGAAGCTCTTGGTCACTGACTTTATTCCTTGTGGGAGCTTGGCTAGTTTGCTTCATGGTGAGCCTGCCTACCTTTTGGTTTTTTATTTTGGTTCATTTTTTAAAAAAAATTATAAGTAAATCACAACCATCTATTAGAATTTAAGTGGCTAGGATTTATTTCAATACTAACAACCCACATACTCCTCTGATCTCCAATTTTTACTCAAAACAAATCATAACCGTTTCTAAAATTAATTACTATCTTTTCTAGTAACCAATTTCTGACTGTCAACAAGCCTGTCTTACCAACTGATAACCTGCTAGTTTTGCTGTCTTCAATTTTTCATTCTCATTACTTTGCTTTATTTATTAGATTCAAGCTGCTGCTTATATTTGTTTAGAACTTCTATAGTATTAACTTTTTTCAGCCTTTGAACTTAAATATAGACCAACTAACAACCACTGTGATTCGGCTTAATCTGATGGGCCTCGACTTTTGACGCCATCAAATTCATATTATGTTCCATATTTCAAATACCACTCAGACTCTGATATATCGGTAATATCGCATCATCGCTCTATATCCATGAGCTGATATTACCCATATGGACAATATTGCCGATATTGATGGTCGGTAATACTGATACCGAGATCTTTCCCCCGTCAGGTAATCGCACTGCAGACAATCCAGCCCTCGACTGGCCGACACGCCTAAAGATCGTCAAGGGCATCGCTCGGGGCCTGAGCTACCTCTACGACGAGCTCTCAGTCCTAAGCGCCCCCCACGGCCACCTCAAGTCCTCCAACGTCCTCCTGACCGCCGACTACGAGCCCCTTCTGACCGACTATGCCCTCCTCCCCGTCATGAGTCAAGCCCACGCCTCCCAGGCCATGATCGCCTACAAGTCCCCGGAATACAAGCAATACGGCAGGCTGTCCAAAAAGAGCGACGTGTGGAGCCTCGGAGTCCTGATTCTTGAAATCCTCACGGGGAAGTTCCCCGGGAACTACTCGAGGCAGGTGAGAGGGGGGTCGGACCTGGCCAACTGGGTGAACTCGGTGGTGAGGGAGGAGTGGACGGGTGAGGTGTTTGACGGGGAGATGAGGAGGACGAGGATCGGCGAGGGGGAGATGCTGAATTTGTTGCAGATTGGGCTGGGGTGTTGTGAGGTCGACGTGAACAAGAGGTGGGCGCTGAGGGACGCAGTGGAGAAGATTGAGGCGTTGAAGGAGAGGGAAGGAGGGGATGATGACTACTACTCTTCGTTTGTGAGTGAAGGGGAAGGCTACAACTCGTCCAGGGGTGGGGTGACTGAGGATGACTTCTCTTTCTCAACCAACAATCCCTGATGGACGAAATGATGATGGATGGATGGGCCAGAACTAGACCTGGAAGTGCAATTGGTTTGTAGAGGTTAATTTGCAGAGATTTTTTTTTTTTTAAATTTTTTTCCCCCTTTGTAAAAGCTTTATTTGTATGACGATGTCAAGAAGAATCGATCCACAGTATCCATAAGAATAGATGTCTTCTTAGCCTGCTTAATGTAACCAGCATGTTCAGATTTTGTCTTATTTTTTAAGAAGAGATGATGATCTAATTGAGTTGGAGAAGACGATGACTCGAAGCACAAGAAGCAAATTAAGATGAAACAGTTTTCTTTTCAGACGATTACAAGTTTTTTCAGGAGTATGAATATGATTTAATTCCTATTCAATGAAAGTTTGTTTTTAAAGATTAAAAGATTTAGAATCCTTATATATCAAAGAGATCAATTCTTAAAAAGATTGATCAAGATTCTTTAATCATCCAAAGGTCAAGATCATCTCATAGTCCAAATAGAAGTTGTATTGTAAAATCTTATAAATAAAGGTTGTAACCAAGCATTGTAATTGCATCCACCAAACAATTCTCAATGAGTTTTTACAACGAGAATCTCAAGTAAAAGAGAGCAGAGTAAGCTAAGAAAGCTAGAGGAAGGTAATACTCTTATAATTTAAGGCTATATTCAAGTGGAAGGTGAATACTTTTATTGCATTAAGAGAAAAGTTAGATCTCTTTGTACCAAGTCTATTAATAAAGCTCTCTCAAGTTCTGTGGACGTAGGTCAAGTTTGAGTCGAATCACGTTAAATCCTTGTGTTCTTTCTTTATTACTCTTTTGTCTAGGTATTGTTAGTTTGGTTTACATCATTTTTTTTTTTGCAAGTACTGTTCACATTGTCAAGTTCTGCTAACGTCGATCTAGGGAGTCACAACAATTGGTATCAGAGCATATCAATTTCGCAACAATTGGTATTAGAGCTAAAGGTTGATGCCGGTCTATATGTCGAAGATAGAAAGTTTTACGACAAAGTTCGAGGTCGAAAAGTTCAATGGCAAAGGAAACTTCGCCTTATGGTAAAAGAGGTTGAAGACGTTGTTGGTGCAACAAGGTCTTCACAAGACCTTATAGGGTAAGTCAGCAAAACCCGTATGTACGTCAAACGAGAACTGGGAGGAGATGGATCTAAAGACGGCAATTACGATCAACAATGTCTCACAAACGAGGTTATGTACAACGTGATTGATGAAGAAACGGTTACGTGATTGTGGTCAAGATTAGAAATGTTGTATATGACGAAAATCCTCTTCAACAAGCTGTATCTCAAGAAACAACTATATGGGCTACGCATGAAGGAAGGAACAGCAGTGTTGGAGTATCTAAACTTCTTCAACAAGGTCATTAACGAGCTTCTAGCTGTTGATATCAAGATCGACGAGGAAAACAAGGTGTTGATACTTCTTAATTTTCCTGTTCACATGTTGTATCTTTGTCATCCCTTTTGGTGGTTGTTATTTTTTAGTTTTGTTGTCTCCCACCACCTCTCTCGGATTTGGTTCATGTGTATGAGACATACACATATTATAAGATGGTAAATCCCACGTCGACACGTGAATAAGATGTCGAGTTTCACCCCTACAAAAAATAAGGTCTTTGAAGCTCTTATAATATTATAAGAGGGTAAATCTCACGTGTCAACGCGAGATTGACCCTTTTATAACATGTTTGTGTGGATCACACACATGAATTGAACGCCCCCTCTTGTAACGTCGTATTCTTTATTCTCTTAATAATAATATTATTGGGCTAAGACCCCACTCCAACCTAAAAAAAAAGGTTTAACATTCTTAGCAATATTTATCTTAGTTTGTGGGCTTTACAACTCAATATATGGTATTAGAACCTATAGTTCGATAAGCCATTACCGAGGGTATTTGCCTATATTAATATGTGATTGTTGAGATTCAAACCCTAAATCAATTATTTAAGGAGGTAAAGGAATTAGAGCGTGAGTTGTAATCTCACATTAAGTAAAATAATTGATTCATATGTGATAAAAATGAATCTAATATAAATTTTAATCCTGTTAGCCAAACTTAGGGCGTGTTTGTTTCGCAGCAAAACGCTACAAAACGCAAGTCATAAAACTTCTTTTCATTTTCCGTTGTTTGTTTCGTTGAAAAACAAGTTGCAAAATGCTACTATTCTTTTCTCACTTGCAGTTGCTACAGTTAAATTTGTGGTCATGTAATCTCACTTTTACACTCATATTTTCCCACTTGCAGTCACTACAGTTAATTTTGTGGTCATGTAACTCTCACTTGTAATACACTTTCAGTTCAAAACAGTTACTTGATAATCAATATATAATTTAATATTATTAAATATTTAATATTTTAAATAGTGTTAAATTTCTTATTTAATTATTAATTATTTTATATTTTTAATCTTTAAATTTTTTTATTGTTTTTAATAGTGTTTTAATATTTAATATTTACTATTTTAATTTAATATTTTATTTAATACTTATTATTTTATTAATACTTATTCCATTTTTATTATTTTATTTAGAGTTAATATTTTATTAATATAACAATATTATACTTTAGTATATATTTAATTATTTATTTTTTAATATAAAAAATTACTTTATTAATATCATAATATATTTTATTATTATATTAATATTTTATTATGTTAATAATGTAATAATAATTCAGTATAATAATACTATAATGATATTTATTATTACATTATAATTATATTTTACTTTGTTAATTTTATATTTCTATAATATTACAATAATATTATAATAAAATTATATTATAATAATTTTCAAGTATTTTTAATATTATAATATTATAACTATATTTTATTATTTTTGTAAGATTTTTTAATATTTATATTTTATAGTATTCTTAAAATTTTATTAATGTTCTTTAGATTTTCTTAAAATTTTGTATTATTTATTTAGTTAATATTTTAGTAATATTTTACTATTTATACTAATATTTTATTAATATTATTGTTATAAATAAAATATTAAGATTATTAATTTTTTATCTCAAATTTATTAATACAATTTAATATGCAATAGTAGATTTAATTTAATAGTATTTATAATATTTAAATCACTGCTACAGTTAATTTTGTGGTCAACTTTTTCACTTACACTTTTACATTACCAACCAAACACCGTAAAACACAATATACTTTACCATTTACACTTTCACTTTATCAACCAAATACTGTAAAACACAATATACTTTTTCATTTACACTTCACTTTTCAAACCAAACACCGTAAAACACAATATATTTTCTCTGCTACAGTTCACTTTTTCCATTCTCATTTTACGACTTACGACTTGCGACGTTTGCAACGAAACAAACAGGCACTTATTTGAAAAGTAATTTTAATCCTGTTAGCCAAACTTATTTGAAAAGTTAAGACCAATTATCTAGACTGAGAATCAACCCTGCATACAAACGAGAATCAAATTTAAGACCAACTATCTAGAGAATACAAAGCATTGAATTCGAGATCAATCTTTTGATACAATAATGGTTCAACTTTGTGTTATCAAATTGAAAAATATACAAGAATGATCATAATTATCTAGCTTCAAACAAAAAGAAACACTATCCCTCTAAAGTAGCCATAAAAAGAAATAGATAGTGGATGCATGTGAGCCTTAATATTTCCACATAAATGATTAGTAGTTTGGCCATGGATTTTTGGAGATTTGAGACATCGTTAGCTGGCCCTCCCCCATAAATATTTATGTCAAGAGCCCCAACAATACTAGTACTTCAAAAGCTTAACCAATATTCTTTAATTTGGTCGGTTTCATGGAGCTGAGCTTTCCATGCACAGTGACAAACACAGTACTGCAAATCTACTTTCATAATTGTAGGAGAAAGTGCATTAATTAATTAATTAATTTCACCAACAACGTCCACAGAAAAAAAAAAAAAAAAAACTCCTTTCCATTTTCCTCGACATCCATGGCCTTTTATTTGGGGAAGGTGCCTGTATATGGTTGACATTTGACAAGGTCAAGCTACAGCCAAGTTGACTTGCTGATCTGCCAAATTAGGGTTCCATTGTTTTGAAGGAACATGTGATGTTTCCCGCCCGTTAGTGGGTCTCTGTTTTAAGATGAGCTAAAGAGAGTCAATAAGACAGGTGACTCGTGATAAAAGGATAATAAAATTCAAAAATTCAAAAAATTTATTATATTAAGAAATATTTATTTTTCTATATTCAGAGGACAGCGAGGTAAATTCATTAGAAACAACAATTTTATTATCAAGTTTTTTCTGTCTATTTAAACTATAAATGTCCCCACAAGTAGCATTTCTATCGGCCTTAGGTTCGTAAGAGCCACGCTCACTCACAGGTCGTCGGTTCGAGATCTTGCACACGCGTTACAATTGGTGCCTTCATGCACCCTTTAGTTAGCAAAATAATAATAATAATAAACTATAAATACAAATCCAAATAGTGTTAAATAGGTATCTTATTGTATTTAGGTAGAGGTATATTATGTACTGTCAAATTACACGTCAAAGTAGTATGAGATATATATTCAATGAGAAGAAAGGGTTAAAATTAAAAGTCAAGCACATAATCTCTCTTGTCTTAAATTCGATATTAGTAACAAAGTAAATCCAAAATTGATTTTCCAAAGCATAAATAATTACTTCAACTCTAAACAATATAAAGAGCAAGTTAAGTAAAGTCGTGACTAATTACATATAGGGAGGTCACAAGTTAAAAGTTATATTATAAATAATTAACTTGCATAATAAGATGAACTTTCTCTCTCTATTGAGGGTTAGTTTTCTAAAAACTATCACATAAACTTTCATGGGTTTCCACATAACTCCTTAAAATTCTAATATACTAAAAAACAACAAAAATACTAGAGGACAAACAAAAAGAAATTAGTTAGATAATAAGCATGAGTCGCCCTAAAAAATCGAACCAGAGGATTAAATCTTTTTGAGAATTTTTGATGGTACAGTCTCATAAAGCTTTAAACCGGGCCTTTGCTTTTATCGATGTCTGAAAATATTGTTAATATAAAATGGTGAGCTTAACAGCCCAGTGAGTAATGTCATGCAAAGAGTCCAAGTAATGGTATACATATAACAATAGAAAACATGAGTTGTGCACAAAGTAATAAATATGAATATGATTGGACAAAACAAAAAGGAGTTCTATGATACATTAATAAAGATAAAGCAAACAGAATAGGTACTCCAGTGGTCTTATTCATTAAGCAAAAAAATCCAATTCACTTAGTTGTTTGTTTTATTATTTCTTAAGATGAGATCTTGTATTTAATCATGTGTATATATTTATATATATAAAATCTAAATTCATCTCAGTACTTAGCACATAAAAACTCACGACATATCAAGTAGTCATTTTAGTATTTTTTAATCTCATTGAACTCATGATAGAACACTTTTTATTTTATTACATTTATACACATATATCACATAAACACAACACATATGACATGTAATGTAAGTATGCATATTTTCCTCTCCTTCTCCGCCCTTATCACCTTCCTCCAATATATGTGTGCGCGCGCTCGCGCGTATCTAGAGAGAGATTTTGTCATTCCGGAAGGATTCAAGGCCGAATCCTTCCCACTCAAATACAACCCTACAACATTCAAATGCGAATTATAGTGAATTCTTCTCATCGTCCTCGCGATATTTCCGATTAAGGGTTTTTATGTAAAAATCTCGTCTCTCTCTTTTTGTGATGTGCGTTATCTTATTTCATATGCATACACCCTTTCGAATCTCGCTTGTGGTGAGAATTGACCATCCGATCGCTCTGGCGGAAAATCTCCACCACAAACTGGTGCTTCATTGATAACTAGGTTCAATACTCAGATTTCTTTCCTACCAAATCTTTTCTCAAAAAAACCCTCTAAAAAATCATGGCCTTAAAAAAGCGGTCTGACCATCTGCAACGGGACCACCTTTAAAAGCAAATTCATTGACGCCGCTGGGGCATCATCCCCCAAGCAGCCTCAACCTCAGCCCCATCATGGAAGAGCCTGCCTCCGCGCCCTCCTAGGGGCAGTCGGAGACGCCCACCCACCATCGACGTACGAGGGCCAACTCCTTCAAATGATCATTTATATGAAGTAGGGGATGGTAAAGCAGCAAGCTTTATTCGATCACAAACTGGTGCTCGATAGAGAGAACGCGGCCCCCGAGCGGCAAGAATTGAAATGCATGAATGAATAACTTCTCACCAAGATCACGACCCCCCAAAATACCAAGGGATAGCGTTCACTGACAAATAGGCCCGCTGATACGGAGACCTAAGATGGTGACACACAAATCCAAAGACATCATAGAACAACCACCCCCTGCTCATTTAGAGCAATCCGACGGCGGATCAAATTCGTCTCATCTCTGTACAAGAAATCATCATGATCATACTCAGAGAAAGATCGAAAAGTTCGTCTGTGTCCAAGATATCGACAAGCTTATACGAAAGCGAGTCGAGGAAGCAAGAGTGTCACAACATAGTATACTCAGAACCATCACCACCGATGCGTCCAACTCCCCTTATCCGAGGGCATAATGGAATGTGAATTTTTCAAGAAGTTCACGATTCCATCCTTTAACTGCTACTCCGGTCAGAGCGATCTGATCCAATATTTTCACCAATATCAGGACAAGATGGTGATCTATGCCCAGAGCGACCCCATCTTATGCCGGATCTTTCCCTCCAGTTTTAAGGGAGTAGTTTTCGATTGGTTCTACTCTCTTCAGCCAGATCAATACTCAACTTCGAGAATCTAACCAAGTTGTATCTCTCTCAATGCTCCTCCCGCCATGAGTTCAATCAGAACAACCACTACCTTCTCTCCGTCAAGATGAGACCCTCCAACAGTCTTAAGGCGTACGTCGGCTTCTTCCAAAGTCAACTGGACAAAATGCACAACTGCAGCGAAGATGTCGCCCCTCTTGCATTCATCAGCGGGCTGTGAGTCACCCACCCGCTGTCCAAAAATCTGGTGAAGTACAACGTAACCCGTTGGAGTGAGATCCTATATCGATCCCAACCGTACATCCAGTTGGAGGAAGCAATGAAGAGCTCCGCCAACCAATCTCTTAACCGTAGCGATGTCGGAGAAAACCCGAAGACTCATCACGGAGGCGCCTCCGTCAACAACCCGAGTCGCGGTTAGGGCATTTTCAAGAAGCGTCCGTTGAACCCTCAACAAAGCCCTCTCAGAGCTTACGAGTGAATGATGGCTTCACCCCGCTAAAGCTCCTGATCCAGAATATTTTCAAAGCCATCAAGGACCAACCCTAGGTGAAGCGTCCTGAACTGAAGCAACATGATCCTTCCCGTCCCGGAGCAAAAGACGATTGTTCTTTCCATGATTGCAAGGGACACTGAACTTTCCAGTGCCGGTTCCTTCGCAAGTATCTTGAAAGTCTTTATAGAAAGGACATCTTCAGGAATATATCCTTACATCCGGAGCCGTGTTCGAGACAGAAGGGCAGCAGAGAGCTCCATCTCGGACTCGACCATTACACATAGTCATTCAGTACAAAGTGGTTGACTAACACCAACTCTACTGACAAGAATATAAAAGATCTTTAGCAAATAATGCTCCATGTATCTCATTCCACTTTCATGTATTTTATTAAAATTATTTAATAAAATTACATTTCGATTCTTAACCACCTACTACATCCTTTTTGGACCCGTGGAACCTGCTCACCGGCTCTCATACAACAAGGTACGAGCTCCTTTCTCCAAAGACCTATGATTGTATGTCCGAGAAGGGATTCCCCAACTCGGGTTCGACGACATCTGCATTCACCTTAAGGATCTCTCTGGCTCATCTCTGGTTGGGCAACGGTCGCTCAAATGGCTCCTTTCTTATCAGGCTACTGCCAATCCAACTCTGTAGCTGAGGGATCATTTCACTCGGAGACCCTATCTGTGTGTTTCAAGAAGAAAAGCCCCCACTCGAGAATGATAACACAAACATCTGCCTCCTTGCACTCTTAGACTCATTCCTGATTAGGTAACTGCCCTCTGGAAGGCTCATTCACAATCAGGCAACCGCCGCCCACAAGGTTCATCCCTAGTGGGACAATTACCTTCCGGAAGGTTCATCCCCAACTGGACAACTGTCAAACTCATTCTCAGTCGGGCAACTACCGCCTGAAAGGTTCATTCTTGATTTGGCTATTGTCTTTATTTGTACGTTCCGAGGAGGGAAGCTTCTACTTGAGAATCATAGCACAAACATCAAAATATGGGTTCCTAAGGCTCATCCTCAACTGGGCAATTGCCCCCGGGCAGGCTCATCCCCAGTTGAATAACTGCCAACCCAACTCCGTAGCTAAGAGCTTCCCTCATTCGGAATCCTCTACTTGTGTGTTCCGAGATGGGAGGTACCCACTCAAGAATAGTATACATAAACATCTGCCTCCAGGAGACAGTAACACAGACACATCGCATCCATGCCATCCGGAAGTCAGGCCTCTGAAGGAGTATGATCATTCCACATCCAAACAAGGTAAGATCTAAACATGACTCAGTCATTTCGATTACAAAATACATGTTATTATTTTTCATTATATTTCATTAAGTTTCATTATGTCATTACGTCTGACAAATGGAATACATAAAATTCATTTATATCTCAGTGTTTACACTTTAGAAAGGAAATACAGGAGATTCGAAAACTTATTTCCGCCACCGTGGCCAGACCCCGATATAAGAACAACCAAAATTTGTTCATCAGAGGAGATCTCCCAGAAGCAATCAACGACCATGGCTCCTAAGTAGGCAACCATATGTCTCGACAGCAGCTCACACGCCTTCAAAGCGGCCAGACCACCACTGCTCACCGTGACGATCCCGAAGGAGCCCTTCCAGGCCAAGGCAGGAACGTCCGACCAGACGAACTTCGGCAAAAACACCCCCAAAGGATAAAAGCAGCACTTCTCCACTTCAGCATCACTTCTCCACTTCAGATGATCCACATTTAATTTCAAGATCCTCCTCTTCCCACAAGCATCAAGAAGAAAAGATCTCCTACTATCTTCGCTTTTCGACTTCTCTTCCACAGTCTCCGACAAGCGAAAGAGCTGGGGCATCCTTAGTGATCAAAAATTGACTCTCATAGGATGATTCCACGTGTCCAAGACTCCAAGCAACCAAAAGACTCTGTCACTCCATATCCTCTCGGGGCCAGTTCGGTCCACACTGAAGTCACTTTTCATGTCAAGAATACTTTCGTCCTGCTAGTTCTGATGCTTCAAGCTTCCTCCACTATAAAGACTTCAATTCCATGCGACACATCCACGATAACAGATCATTCATGATCTCTGCCGACAGTTACGCAACCTAATCTTTCCTTGCGTTTTTAACATGTAACGCCCTCCAACGTGGGTAATTATGGACAGACGGATTTTCTTGCATGCAATCCCAACAATCAAGCTCACGTAATCACGACCACTATAACAAATCAACACATGCAGATCATGCGGTGACGAAGATTACGCTCGTACAATCCGTCCCATGCATACAGATCAAAAGTATAAATGTACCTCCTCCTCCAACGAGAGGGAGACTTTGGATCCTTTTTCTTCCAGTTAAGCCCAACATTCAAGTAATTTTTGTAATTCCTATAACCTGCGAATTATAGTGAATTCTTCTCCTTATCAATGTGGTTTTCCCAATTAAGAGTTTTCACGTAAAAATCTTGTGTCTTTCTTTTTGTTCTTTGCATTATTTTATCTAACATACTACACCCCACTCCCAAATTCACTTGTGGTGAGGATCGACTGTCTGATTGCTCTTAGCGGAAAATCTCCGCCACAAATATATGTACATGTATACTTATATTTATATATAATACTTTGTATTTATTCCTTTTTCACGCTACACACATATAAAATATGTTGAGAGTTTAAACATAATTAATTGTTCATTAACTAAATGATCAAATTCATTACCAAACGAGAATAATTAACTTATCATCTCAAATCATTCTTTATATTCACATTAATTGAATATTAAATCTTAAATTAAGATTTAATAATTCGAGTGTTACATCAGGGTTACCACACCGGACTAAACGTGAAAACCCAAAGTTTGACTCAATTTATTTTACCAACTCAATTTCCTTCAATGACTCAAAAAACAGATAGAAGATATAACAGACAGCTACGAAGGGCGTGTTTGTTTCGCCGCAAAACATCGCAAAACGCAAGTCGTAAAACTTCTTTTCCATTTCCGTTGTTTGTTTCGCTGAAAAAACAAGTTACAAAATGCAACTCTTCTTTTCCCAGTTACAGTTGCTACAGTTAAATTTGTGGTCATGTAAATCTCACTTTTACACTCATATTTTCTCACTTGCAGTTGCTACAGTTAATTTTGTGGTCATATAACTCTCACTGGTAGTACAATTACAGTTCAAAACAGTTACTTAATAATCAATATATAATTTAATATTATTAAATATTTAATATTTTAAATAAGTTCAATTTCTTATTTAATTATTTAGTTATTTTATATTTTTAATCTTTAATTTTTTTATTGTTTTAATATTGTTTTAATATTTAATATTTACTATTTTTATTTAATATTTTATTATTTTATTAATACTTATTCCATTTTTATTATTTTATTTACAATTAATATTTTATTAATATAAAAATATTAAATATATATATTTAATTATTTATTATTTAATATAAAAAATTACTTTATTAATATCATAATATATTTATTATTATATCAATATTTTATTATGTTAATATTGTAATAATAATTCAGTATAATAATACTATAATAATAATTTATTATTAAATTATAATTATATTTTACTTGTTAATTTTATATTTCTATAATATTACAATAACATTATAATAAAATTTATATTAAAATAATTTTCAAGTATTTTTAATATTATAATATAATAATTATATTTTATTATTTTTATAAGATTTTTTAATATTTATATTTTATTAGTATTCTTAAAATTTTATTAATGTTCTTTAGATTTTCTTAAAATTTTATATTATTTATTTAGTTAATATTTTAGTAATATTTCACTATTTATACTAATATTTTATTAATATTATTGTTATAAATAAAATATTAAGATTATTAATTTTTTATCTCAAATTTATTAATACAATTTAATTTGCAATAGTAGATTTAATTTAATAGTATTTATAATATTTAAATCACTGTTACAGTTAATTTTGTGGTCAACTTTTCACTTACACTTTTATATTACCAACCAAACATCATAAAACAAAATATACTTTACCATTTACACTTTTACTTTATCAACTAAATACCATAATATACAATATACTTTTCCATTTACGCTTCACTTTATCAATCAAATACCGTAAAACACAATATATTTTCTCTACTATAGTTCACTTTTTTCATTCTCATTTTACGACTTACGACTTGCGGCGTTTTGTAACGAAACAAACAGACCCGAAAACTTGTCGAGTTTGAAAACCAATTGATTAATGTTTTTGAGGAGGAAATCGATCGAGATGATCAGATCCGAACAGGTGGGTGTGGATTTTGGCCAGGTGGAGGCAGATTCGACCTTAGATTTGCTGACAAGTCAGGTTGTTCGGCATCGAACAACACCTGACAGCTTCCGGCAAGGTTAGGTGAACTCGACCTTCGGAACTTGGATCCGCCCAGGTGATGGCCGGATCCAGCCGGGTGCAAGCGGCTTCTCGGTCCTGTGGTGGTGATGGTGGATCCGGCCATGGGATGGTTGGATCTATGCAGACATTGGTGTTTGGAGATCGACAGCGGCGGCGGAGATGGAGGAGATCCGTTTCCGTTCATGTAGCTGGCATTTGATGCGAGAAAGGGGGAGAAAGGGGACACATGGCGAAGATCCCGTGGTGGATGACGAAGACGGCCGATCCGATCGAAAAGGTGTTGGACCGTGACGACGGCAGTGGGACATTCAGGCATGGATGCAACTCGAATATCGACGATCTGGGCGAAAAAGGGTTGGACCGCGACGATGGTAGTGCGAGATCCATCCATGAATGCGACTCGGACCTCGCCGATCCAGCCAAAGGGTTCGGACCGCGACGCGACGATGATAGTGGGAGATCCGGGAAAGGGATGGTCAGATCTGAGCTGCAGATATCATATCTACGGTGGTGAGAAAATATCACGACTTCGATGTAAGTGATTCGGCCATGACTGGATTTAAGCTGCAAATATGTGATAATGATAGTGGGAGATTCGATCACGGGATGGCGTGATCTGAGCTGCATATTACGCTGCTACGATGGTGAGAAAATGTCACAATTTTAGTGATGAGGGATCCAGTCATGGAATGACTGGATCGGAGCTGCAATGCATGAGGAGATGTGTGTGGAGCTGCAATTTGCTCGGCAATGCGTGAGGAGCTCCGATAACATTCCTGTGGTCTTTTTTTTTTTTTTTTTAAAGGTCATTTGTGTATGAGTATTTCATACATCTTTGTACCCTTCTAACTTGAGAATATTTCGTTAAGTTCTTATTAAAGAAATATTGAGAAGGTTTTACATCGCAGTGTTATCTCAGGAAAAAAAAATTGACCCATTGCAGAACTCCAGTCTTAGCCGGACGCAACGTTCATAGTGACACCGAGCTTCGAGGTTGGATTCTTGAACATACTCAAACTAGCAATGCCCAAACAATTTACTAAATATGGGAGGAATTATTTTTCTACTTGCAGGCTAGCGAGCTCCAGTGGAACAACAATGAATGGCGAAAGGCAACTGATCCAGCGAGCTCGGACTCTTATAATGATCACCAACGAGCAGGAAATTTCTCCGTGATGACCCCAACGTTTCCTGATCACGGGGCTGCAGACTTTCACGCAAGGCATCACATTGTGGGAGAAAGCCTGTGGCCGCGTTGACACCCAAACGCTGGCTTCATTTTTTGTGTCCAGACCGTGACTCTGTGATCTCACGACACAAGGAGAAGAGCGAGACGAGAAGGTTAGTAGAAAGTTTCATATCAGTGTGTCAATTTTGATATTTTAATCTTGTTCTCTCTCTCTTTTTTTTTTTTTTAATGAAACAGATATGAACAGGAATAAAGTCAATTCACTGTGTCTTCCTTCGTCATTATCAACCCCGGTCAAAAAATAGCAGCCGCCTGCACTAAGAACCCGTCACGCTGGCGGGACGAAACGATCCAATGCTTACGTGGCACCAACCTGACTTGTTAAAGATCGACGTTTAGAAATAAATTTGAGAGATGCCTGTTTCTTAAAATTAAATTTGATAAGAGAATCTAATCAAAAAATTGCACTTAAACTTTTTTTTCTTGTGCATATGCACTAAGTTGTAAAAAATGGACAGCCATACGTATCAAATTATTTAGTTTCTATGATGTACAATGATTAAAATCCAACAAAATTAGTATATAAGAGTTCTAAAATGTTTAAATTATAATAAAAAATTTTGAAATTCAATTTCTGCTCCAAACTATTAATCTAAACAACTTGATACATTCATTTTTTGTCAGGTGCCTGTTAATATGAGATCTTTACAAAAGATTCCAATGAAAAAAAAAATTCTAATATGAAATCTTGGAGTGGATCATTTTATTTATTCATTTAGTGAGATAAAAAAAAAAAAAACCTAACCTCGAATGAATTATATCAGGTCCCACCAGGTTTTGAACAAAGGGATTCTGCACCATGGAAGCTCAAGACTTTTATCATAAATTAAATACACTACTATTTAATAAGTTCATACTTGAACATGCTCTGATGTGGAAAACACTTAATATTTCTCAACCACAATTTCTATAAAGTCTTGTTTCAGTTAAGAGTTTCTCTCTTTTTTCTATCTTACAATTTTTTTCTTTTCCTCATCTCTCATTGCAAGTCCTTTTCCATTATTAAAAAACTGAAAACTTTGCAAATTAATGATTGGAGGGTGCAAAAGAAAGAAAAGGAACGGCCTGATTTTTCCTCTTTTTTTCCTCCCTCTGTTCTTTTTGGGAGGCTTCATGAGGATGGCGTGAGGAGAGGGGACCTTTTCCTTTAACAAGTCGATCACATAAAAAGTTAAGAAACTATAGTGTGACACTGATGAAAATGATGTTACACTAAAAATATCAGGGATAAAAAAGGACCACAATCATTGCTTGGTTAATTTAAATCCAGTCACAATGTAAAAAATGTTGCCTCTAAAAGGTCGATCGATCTTGTTCTTTTCAGTCAAAAAAAGAAAGAAAAGAATTATTCGAATCAAGGAATAGAGAACCTAGTTTCTGATGGGTATAATCCTTTTCAAAGCAAATCTCGTTTATCTTTCTGCTAATTTTGTGCTTAATGATTTTGGTAATGTTTCACTCTTAGGACTGACTAGAAAACTTGTTTAAATTAATAGAGATTATATGAGCACAACATACACTTGTTTTCTTTGGGACGAATTTGTTTTTTTTTTTTTTTTGAGAAAGAGAGATTTGAGGAGACTTTAAATTTGAACCATATTCTCTCGGAATTCTATAATACATTGATTTTTTTGTAACTTTTAGCTCAACAAAGCCATTCTTCTATTATTTTTTTTTTAAACCAGATTTTATATTTTTGATAAACAATGAAATCTTACTAGCATTTCTCAGATTCCACGATCAAAACTGTGACATTTCCCTGAAAAGGCTTGATCACAACTTAATACGTCCACATTCTAGGTCCAATTAACATTTTACAATGACAATGTCTACCAAGAAAGCACATAGGTATCATCTACAACATTGTGTTCGACAAACAAACCCCATGTAATGCCAAGAAAATGTCCGTCTCAAGCCTGGCATCCAGTCCTTTTCAAGCTAACTGACCCCCTAAACTCAAGAACCTCAACCACAACCCTTCGGTTCACGGAACAAATCGGGTAAACCCTCCATCGGGCATATTTCTGATCCCATCCGTCCAAATCAACAAGAAACCCTGACCGCGACATCGACGCCAGAGGCCAACTTGCCGTTAACTCGCTCTTTAAAATCGAAGATATTCGTCCATCCGTCCGTCTTTCTTTCCTCTCTACATCTTAACATTGCAGAGACTAATAGGTCAAAAATCGCTAAGAGTCACTAAAACATCCCCGTATGCAAGGGGAGCAAGAATCCAATCATTCTCGTTAAGAAAGTAATCAGGCAACAAAAAGCAATTAGCGGGTCAATTTAAAAAAAAAAATGTCCAACTCTGAAATTGATAATGCATGAATTCTAGTATTTTACTGTTTTATACACTCATACACATGTGTCCAAATTGTATAAATATAAAATAGTGACAGGTATTTTAGGCAAAACCAATTTTGCTTTATTCTAATTCTAATAATTTCGCATAATAGCGCACCGACTTCCCCATTTAAAAATTACGACAATTGCCACTAGTTTATTGCCAGAATAAAAACCCAAAATTCCAGATGTGTCCCTTGTTAATTTATAAGCACACGTTATAGAAAGGGGAGGCAGAGAGAGTGAGGGAGTGGAGACAGAGAGAGAGGGCCCCTCTTCTTTCTCTACTTCTCCTCCTCCTTCATCATCATCATCATTGTGAAATATCCATCAATGGAGTGATCAAAAGCTGGGCCAGCTTGTGTGTGGAGCAAGAAGAGCAAGAGGATGTACTACTTTAGAGAGGAGGAGACACAAATGGGCACACCCAGAATCTCACCCGCCCTCTTCGACGACGGCGCCGTCGGGCTGAGGATCGTCGCGGCGATGAGCGGCGATTCCATCAAATCGGGACGGGTCTCCTCCAAGGGGAAGGCGAGGTCCGACCGATACCGATAAGGGGGAGGGTGGGCCCCACTTTGAGGGCGAAGGAGGAGGAGGAGGAGGGTGACGATGATGATGACGTGGAGCTCTCTGAGAGCTACACGTGTGTCATCACGCGGGTGGGGGGTGGGACCGTGAGGAAGCGGGTGTACTTGGATGATGATGGGGGGGGGTTGTGGTGGTCGATGGCATTGGAGGTAAATTTGAGATGAATTCGGGGGTGTTCTTTGAGTCGCTGCCGGGGGCGGCACCCATTTTCGGCGACTTCCTTAGCCGCTGCTATCTCTGTCGGAAGAAGCTTCATGGGCTGGACATTTTCATGTGCAGGTAAAATAAAATAATATATTTCTCCCTTTTTTTCTGTTTCATTATAGTTATATTTGGTTATTATTGTTATGATTAGTCTATGGTGAATTTTGGAGAATTTGCACAATTCGTTCTATGTTTTGAAATTTGGGTTTTTCTTTCTGATAGTTTTGTTGGTTTTCATATAAATTATGTGACCCATTTTGCTCTGTAAAACATTAATAACAGTTGCTTTGAAGATTGATCTCGGCAAGAATTCAGTAGGAATTCTTCATGTTTAAATTATTTTTTATGTGATTTCTGGGATCATATTTGATTTATTTTTTACCGTATTTGCTGACACAAGTCAATCCAAAGCAAAATGGGTGGTCAAAAATCATGTATCCAGCAAACTATGTGAATGGATAAGCCAGAATACCATTATCCATTTAGACCATGAAGTGAGAGTGATAATCCAGTAGCTCAGTTCTTTTAAGCCTAATGGAAACCCTTTAGTGTATTACAAAATGTGGTGTTGTTGATATTCTGTATTTTTATTGTTTGGTCTGATTTTAATTGAGAATGTTAAGGATTTTTGCTAGGTTTTAATATATTCTTGATAACTATAAGTACTAGATTATGATCATAATTTAGTGACACAAGGTCTGAATCTCTTATTGAATCAAATAAAGGCATGCTAAGAGAAACGCGAGGGTAATTGTCCAAGGTCTGAATATCTTAGTGAATCAATTAAGAGTAGCCAAGAGAATCACGAAGTTAATTATGCACGGTCCGGATCCTGTAGCATATCAGCTAAAATACGCTCAAGAGTAGTGCACGGAACAAGTCTTTTAGTGAACCGATTACAAGTACGGTAACAAAAGATGAATTAGTTGGTAAACTGTCTAAATTTATTTGCAGAGTTACTACAAGATGCACTGAGAGAAACATGAATTTGATGGCGCATGGCCCTAACCGCTTCATGACTAATTAGAAGTATTCTAAGAAAAGATGAATTTAGCAGTACATGGTCCAAATCTCTTAGTGAATCAATTAAAAGTATGCTAAAAAAGAATTAATTTAATGGCACAAGGTTGATCTAGTGAATTAATTAAAAATATGGTAAGATGAATTTCACAGAAGGCAGTTCGAATTTTTAGTGAATTAATTACAAGGTATGCTAAGAGAAACACAAATCTAATGGTATGACGTCTGAGTCTCTTGGTGGTTGAATTACAAGTATACTAAAAAAAGGTAAAAAAGAGCTCTGAATATCAGAATTGGTTACGAACTGCACTTAAAGAAGTCAGAATTTAATTGTGCCAAAAATGAAACATGAATGTGATTCTGAACAGTCGAAACTTGTGTATCTTTCGTGGTGAATCCAGTGAAGGTATAACATTAGAAATGAAATAAATGCTATACCGGGTAAAACTTTTTTTTGCTGGCCCTAAGGGTAGCCCTTGATGGGGGTGATTGTTGAAGAACCTATTGTACACCCAAAATAGTTGTAACTTAAGCTTGGTATGAAATGATTGCTACAGGCTTTATTTCAATCTTCATAGTAGATGGGTAAAAACAAGGGATTGAGATACTGAAACTACATTCAGGTGCTCGCTCATGCTTCCCAACCTTTTACTTGATGTCATGCATTCATAATAGTCAATCAACTGCATCCTTGGAGGTTTGAGATATGCGCTTTTAGTCCAATGCCATGGTTTGAAATTATCTTTAAGAGCAATTTCCAAAAACCTAGAGTAAATTAACCCCAACGTGTCAGATAGGGAAGATGCACCCATTTATCCTCACTCCCGCTGCATCTCCAACAATGGTAGGCAGATTGCTCAAAATGCTCCTTTAAGTATAAACTATAAAAGTGGTTTCATATGCTAAAGTCATTGGGATATAGAAGGACTTTTTCCTTGCAAATAATTTATGTTAATTTTGTTCCCACAGTGATGGAATCACGGATGTAGGACGTTTAAGTTATAATATTACTAAATCTTAACACAACTTGTTTTTCAGGGGTTTGCTTGTGGTTTTTTTTTTTTTATGATATTACTGATCTATAGGACAAATCATTTTTCGGAGGTTCACTTGTGATGTTATTGTGTAAGAGAAAATTCAGATTTGATTGCTTGTGTTCTGAACATGCCTTGATTGGAATTGATTAGGAAAGAACCTTTATTTCTGTTGTAACTTATGATGAACATGTATAAGATTATGATCGCCATTGCGCTCTTCTGTTTCCAAGCATTTTGACTGACACCTTTTTATAGAATGTGTTCAGTTCTGATATACTGAAAGAGTTCAAACATTCTGGTTTCACCTCACAGTCACATCAATCTAGGTGTGCAAGTTGAGATCTAGAAATGAAGTTCACAAGTCTGATGAAAAAAGTGATCATCTCTGAGAGACTTTAGTAAACTAGATATCTTTTGAACAGAATATTTTAGTTATATAACTCACAAAAGAATATAAGCCACAAAAGGAAATTGGTCTGAGGTTGCAGGCTCGCAGAAATTTATCCCACAGTTAATTTTCTCATTTGCTTAATGCTCTAAGTATTCCGCTACACTTGTCAAGTGGCTTATTCCTCCTTTCTAATTTTCATGTCATAATTTTAGTTGGCAAGCTAATTTTCCATGTGCAGACAAGCTACTTTAAAAATTGCTTCCAAAACCTGTGGCGATAATGAAGTAAAACAGGGGAAAATGTGTCCATACCCCTTTTTTCTCTGAACTCCCTCACAACCTTCATTCACATTTTATCTTTAGTTTTCATCACATTTCACATGTCATGCCTACGCCAAAGGACAGAAGCCTCACAACTTTCATTCACATTTTACTTTAGTTTTCATAACAGTTCACATGTTTTACCTATGCCAAAGGACAGAAGCATTGTCAGATTGATGAAAAGGTCAATTCTGGATATTCTTTGCCATTCGATATTGATTAATTGTTACCACTGTTAGTTTCTTTGTCCTATTTTTGTTATTGTAATGTTATCCTGATACTAAAATTGTTTTAAAATGTTGTTCTTTGCATGTTACTTTTATGATTTACCATTACTTGGCAGTGGTCCTTTTTTAACATTTATGATTCTTTTCGGCCAAGGCATCAATCTGGAAAGTTTATGTCAAAAAATTGATGGGGTAACATGTAAAAAGTTGTGAAATGAAGGGGTAAATCATGAATGAAATTTGCGATAGGGAAAAATAAGATTGAAATACACATTTTTGCCAAAAAAATAAAAATGGGAGCAGAGCTTTCTGCAGTTGGCTTCAGTTCATATGAGATGCTCTAACATTCAAATATAGAAAGTTCAGATAACGGTTAAAGGACTCTATGTTATCATATTCTTCTTTCCCTTGAAGCCACATGTGCATGCACCGCCACATTAGCATCCTCTTACAGAACATGCTATGATTATATTTGAATAACAGTTACTCTATATGTGTGCTTTGACACACCATGTGCCAGACAGTTGGGTCGCAAAATACACCTGATCCCTGCTTGCCCTTTAACGTGGAGTATTGAAGACTTATTCATTGATTCTCAGCTTGCGTTCGTGCATGCTCATGTGTAGTTGGTGTTTCCCATGTCATTGCCATTATATATACTATTTTAGAATTTGCTATGTGCCATTTTATCCTATTTCGTAAGCCTGTGCACCTGCATGCTTCTGACTTCTGAGGCATGTCCATTGAAACACACATTTCCTTCTTCATCTTTTTGCCATAAAAGCATATATGAAAATGATGTAGTTAAAGACAGAGATATGATTAATTCTACTCGACTATTGTGATTTTCAGAATTTTTCAGGATTTCTCAGTTGATCACTGATGGTTCTTCTCCCCTTGTGTGTGGGTTATGTTTAATTTTGCAGGGGTGAATCCTTCTGCTGTGCGGAATGCAGATGCCACCAAATTCTGAATGACAAGCACAAAGAGAAATGTTGGCCTGACGCAGGGAAACCCCGCGACTCCCCTCTCTCCCCCTATCTTGCTCTCTTACCCTATGATGCTGGTGTTGCAGCAGCCTAGTTATCTTTTTACAATAAAACAAGTATAGAGTATAGACCTAAAATAAAAGTGGCTAAATAAAAGGCATCGATGCCTTTGTTTTATATCATGGGCTCCCTGAGTTCTGCCTCTCACTCTAATCTTGGTAGGCAAAGCCCGAAGAGGGTGGAGTTGATACATGTGACAGATAGTTAACTATATTTCATATACTAGAAACAATATCCAAGGATTTTGATACCCTAAGCCTGCAGCTATACCTGAACTTTTATTATTGTTGTTCTTATTGTTCCTGTTACATTTTTCATATTTTGTATATTGTACAAGAATTACCTGCAAGCAAACTAGATTAGCTCCTCTCTGCACCACAGAGACCACAGCTGGGGCTAACTCAGCATGGTCCAATTTAGATCCGCGCGCGTACTATGGATCATTTGAATTCTGATCAATTATAAGAATCTTTCTCAAAGGCCTATACTCTGTGTAACAAATGGTGGATTCATAACAGATTTTCCCACATGAATATATGCGTTTGTGTCAGTGCCCCAATCAGACCCAAGTACTATAAAACATCAGAATATGCACAAACATTGGAAAGACGAAAAGGGAACTCAAAGTGTAGTTTCTCCTTTTTTGCTGAAACACAAGAATATATGCTTTTAACAACCTCGGTTCGTGTATGACTTTTATGATTCGCTTGCCAAACTTTACATTACACACTCGTGGACTGATTACAACAAAGAAAGGCATAGAAGTTGCCAAGCTCTCCATTCACATCACATCTAAAGCAAAGGCGAACCCAGGAAACTCGACCAGTTTTATTACTAGCCTGGAGTTCATCATCTCGGATTGTTCCCTTTGAAGGAGTACCTGCAGGGCTCACATCACATACATTCTGCTTTTATTTTTCAATACATTTAGATCAAAATAGGGAGATTAAGAAAGAGAAATGCGCACCATTTGTGACCACCACGGGAGCTGCGGATGCGCTGGAACCACCGGTCCCATGCCGTGTCCGCAGGCCCTCGAGTGCTGCAAACCATACAATTAGAACTAAGAATCATCAATATGAAAGAATTACAGAACTATCTAAAAAAAACATGAAGAGGTTGCAAGCAACTTACACTGGGAGGAGAGCATCGGGCACGCGCTCTGTGCTGGAGATTACCCTGCATAAATTCATTCGACGATATTGATTAAATTTCAGTATAATACAATATGACAACAATTTCCATTTTGTATCGCACTTACTGCTTACAAGCGGCAGAGGAGGGCTCCGTCGTCCCCAGCTCTTCCAGTTCTTTCTGTGCAAAAAAGCAAATAAAATCAGTAGGAAAAAAAAAAAGTTATGGATTTTTAATGAGAGACGGAGAATAGAGAAAAAGGGTGTAAAAAATCAGAGAAAGAAAAGGAAAAGGTTACAATTTTTTTTTTTTTTTTTTTTTTACCAGGAGGGATTCGATCTCTTTGTCGAGTCGTGTTATGGCGGCGGACAACCGATGCCGACCCCATAAATCTCCGCTTCTCTGCGGCTGGCGCGAGGGCCGCTGCTGCTGCAGCTGGGATTCCTCACCGTCTCTTCTTCTCCTTCCGTTCTCCATGGATTGTTCGAATTGAATCGAGAAGGGAGTAAATGATTCGTGTTTCTTGTTCTCTCTCGATAGACAGATAGAGAGAAAAAGGAACAAAAATCTCTCCAGATTCTCGCTGTCGATAGAAAAGGAGTGGGCGTCGAAATTGAACGCGGAAAAGTCTTTGTTTGGTTTGTGATTGGCGTCGAAATTGAATGCGGAAAAGGCAGCTGCGTTCACATCAGAAGCCACGTGAGAGGGGGGTTAGAATCGTTAGATTACTCAAAAAAAGAGAGAATATTGCAGAATGATGCGGTTCGGTCCTTGAAGTTTGCTGCTGCTATTATTCATTCACCCGTACTCCTCACCAATTCAAATCAGTCAGAAAAATCAGTTTTCTGACGACGTTGCAATGCGCAACTCGAAATCCTCAAGTAGCGTGTACAAGTGAAGCTTTTAGGGACCTTTTCTAAACTAACATCACTTGTCATACAAAGGTACGAAAGAAAAAGATGCATACAGAAAATGGAAACAAATAAATCAATGGGATGGGCCTCATTGCATCGTTGAAAGAAATCCGAATACCAAATTTGATGCATCCGCAATCCAAACCAACCGCGAGGAGTCCATCAACAGCGAGCATCCATCGCTTGCCATCGAAACGAAAATGAACTAGCAATACACAAACTGCAACATTGATTTGCCATAAATCGAAAATGACAGATCACAAACCCCATAAAATGAAGGTACAGAAGGGCAGCCAGAAATCTAATGAAAACCATAGGAATTGTTTTCCATGAACCATTTCCGCTCTTCTACCATCCATCACTTAACTAAAAACATGAGAGCGGCAATACATCAGCTGCTGCAGTCCCATTAGAGAGCTAAGGCAACACCCTAAGGTATTTTGAAACATACAATAGTACAAATTATGTCTAGAAATCAAAACCCATAGGTTAAGATACAAAAAGATAAATTCTAAAACAAGGTGATCCCAAAATCTAACACGAGCAAAGCACGCAGGGAACACTGAAAAGAAAAGGTATGGTAAATAGACAATGAGGAGAGAATGCCCGGGCCACGCGGCCAGCCATGGTGCAACTTGCCTCACTTTCCGATGATTTTTAACTGAAGTACATCAGCTGTTGGGCAGCAGACGAATGACTAGGATATCCATCGTACATGGCCTGAGACCCACCTGAGATGAGCCCTGCTGATACCTGAGCAGCAGCAAGGCCATGCTGCCCAGCCATTGGCCCTGCAGCGGCGGCGGCGGCCTGGTTGAACAACAGCTGCCTCTGGTATGCCAACAGCTCTGCAGCTGTATAGCCCTGGGGAACTCCAGGAGTTGGTAGGACTTGGAACGGCGGCACGGGGGGTGGCAATGGGTTTGAAGCGGTCCCGGAGGTGTTGGCTTGGTACCCCATGAGCACTGAAACGATGTCAGTATAAACAAGATAAGGGGCAAAGCAAGGGTCATCAGTACAGTCAGAAGAACACAGTAGAGAAAAAAGGATAAACCAAAGCTTACTTTCATCGATTTCCCACATACAATCTTCCCATTGGCCATCTGAATAGCTAATGCGGCTTCTTTGTGGGTATTATATCTCACAAATCCAAAACCTTTATCTCTTTGGATACGTACCTCCTCAATGACACCAGCCCCAGATTATGGAACTGGCGGTGGAGTTCGACTTGTGTCACCTGAAAATAGGGTGCAAAATATGAACAGGAAAACAAAATAAATATTCAAACTGCTAATCTCAGCTCACGTCGTGCCGTGGGGGTGCAGTGGGTGGGGGTATTACCTCATGAGCCAGGTTGCCAACATAAACAGTTGTGTATGCAGGGTTGTTTTCAGGAGCCTCATCATTTGAATTCTCCTGACTTCCATCTGTTGTCAAAAGGAAAATTAAGATCAGAAGCTGATACATAACTAGACATGCCCATACTAATAGAGAAATGTGGTGTTTAGCTCTGCGTTATAGGTATCCACCGAATCCTGTTCCCATGGGCTGCTAATTCTTCCACAAAGTGTTAATGATGAATATATGATTCTAGCTGCGGATTCTTCCTCACCTATGCTAGAAGAACTTCCATTTGTTAATATAACCGCATTCTGATTATCACTGCTCTGCTTTTCTTCTCCTGAATTCTTAGTTGCCCAATTGCACCGTATTGCTTGTTCCCCAACCATTTACCTGAAAATGTGACATAGTATATCAGTCACACGAATGAGCAAATAAAGTTCTAGATCAAAGCTCGCTGATGAATAAAAATCATCACATGTTGGCACAAGTTCTCTTACCTGACATGTCATTTATAGCACTCTGAGCATCCTGGAAAAAGGGAATTTAATGATAATCAGTAACTGTAGTTCTCGTTTCCACCACTTCCATGAGAAAGGTGACATATGTACAGCTTATTGTAGCTTGTGAGACTCCTATATGTTGTTTATCCACAGACCCCTTAAAGTAATGTGCCAACAAATTACAACCAATACATTTATTCTGCTACTGCGAACTGGCAATTAATCATCAAAAGAAATGATGGATTGTTCGACGACCACATTAGCAACTACCATTAAAGATATTAATGAAGAAATTATCAAATTTCTTTGACAAACCCCCATCTCCAAATTTTTAGGTTATTACAGAAGCGGTTTGAAAAGACTCACTTCCATGTGGCAAATGGATTGCTTTACAGTCAGGCAAAGAAAATCAGTTAAACTAGCCAACCAATGACTTTAAGTGCATTGTTATCCTGGAAACAGCCAAAACAACATTGAGAAAATACCTGCTGATTGCGGAAGGAAACAAAGCCAAAACCCCTAGAACGCCCGCTTTTATTATCCCACATGACTCGAGCATCGCTGTGAATAAAAAATACGAAAATATGATATAGAATATGATTACAGCAGATTAAATTCAAACAATGTAAGTTGTAATCAGTGCTTTAAGTGAGATTTATCTAAAATACAAGGGAATAAATAAATTTCATAAGTGCATTAAATATAAATATATCACAAACACTGTAGGGACAAAAAGGATTCAAGGAACTCACGAACAACTGGGATACACTGAGAAACAGGCAAAAAGAGTTGCATCAGTAACCTCAGGACTTAGGTCACCAACAAAAATATGGAAGTGCCCTGACCAGTATAAAATTTATTGTTAAACAGATGGTAAATACTAAAAGTATTAGTAATGTTTATCAGAAGATGACAGAAACACAAGATTAAGACACAAAGGAGATGTATATTCACCAGAAGTATCTTCTCTTTGACCACTTGCATATGCCCAGTTTACCTTGATGGCTTGGCCGTATCTGAAAAAGATGGAATTCATAGAGCATGTGAAGGACTGAGGAAAGGGATAAAATAAACACTATAAGAAGCCCATATATGGACTCAGGTTTCTTACAGCTGGCGCCCATGCAGCGACGCTATTGCAAGAGCTGCTGACCTCCGATCATGGTAGTCAACAAATCCAAAGGAAGACTGAAACATGAAATACAATATTAGTCCTGCCTATAAATTTAAAGCATCACCATAAATCATAAACCAAAACATGCATCATCAACTTAGCCAAATGTTTACAGCTGATCATTAACTAACTAGTAAAAGAAAATCTACATGCAATGTGAAGTTTTTCAACATGTAGAAAGGTGAGGTAACTGAGGGTGATTTGCATTAGTTACATCTTTCTACCCGCCCAAACAATCTTTACAAGAAGGCTATTTATAGAAAACTACTTTACACCTTTTGCAGAAAACTCACAGACATGCTTCGTTGTGGAATAAACTATCATGAACTTTTTCAAAACTTTTAAACAAACTACCATCCCTTGACATTCCTTCTGAAACTTTAGCTATGAGATCCGTGCCAATATGCATCTAGTGTAATAAATTTAGAAGCAGGTTTACACTAAACTAGCACATATGTGACATTGATGTCATGTGTTGCCTTCACAGACATGTCTTCAAAAGTAAAATATATAAAATGACACTGATAATTGTTGTGATTTTGTTTCTTTTTTCCTTTAATTTTAATCTTTTGCTATCACCTGATCGTCTATTGATGAGTTAATATTGAATTGAAAGAAATGCAAATGTATTCTGTAAGAAAATACTAATTGATATTAATTTCTTTGAAGTCCACATAATGGGTTTCAAATATCTTTTATAGATGTCAGAAACAAAGGTACTTTATGTTAAATTATACCACTGGTATTGTTTTTGGAAAACAAGACACACAGCATCTGACATGTTTGTGGGCTCATGGTGGGCCGCTCTCACCCGGAATCCTGATGAAAATAATAAAATGTTCTATAAAACAAAAACATGGGTTTTACAAAACTGCCCATATTCAAACACCTCTAGCATCCTCCTTTCCATCAAAAAAAATTGTGCGCTTAAAACATCTACATAGCTGTAAAGATTTTCATGATGACCAAGAGCACGCGACTTGCCTCATGGTAAATTGGATTATGGTCAACATGGGTACCAAATTCTTTAAGGTTACTATAGATTTTGTAATTGATATGCCAAGGTAGCTAAACCCATAAAACAATAGTATTTCAAGATGCAATGTGCTCTTGCAGACAAAGTAAGAAAGTTGCATGAGAACCTCTTTTGACACTTTAAGGAAAACAGCACTGAAGTTAGCCTGCAGTTATCCAGCATATCAATACCATTCCTTGGACTAGTGTTGATAGCTATCCATCTTATCATTTTCCGTCCTTGGATATTCTCGTGGTGTTAGCCAGAAGCTCTCCGGCTTATCAGTAACCAAGGTAAACATAGATGGATAATTGCAGGCTAAGTACCAATGGAATCTCTGAGGAATTCTATTTACTTTTCCCTGAAAGCACCCTTTTAAGACAGGTTTTTTTGACATAAACTGGTATTACACCAGGAAGAAAATGAAACAAAGAGCAATTATGACTCCAAGATGAGTTACCATACGAGAAAGTGATTGGCAGACAGGCTGAAGTCACAGAATAGAGCCCTTTTCAAATAAAATGTCAAATAAACTTTACTGCCCATATTTGACCAAACCACCATTTTGGTCCATGATGAATAGGCTTTTAGGAAATCGGATGTAATATCCCTATTTTAAAATACTATATTTTTAATTTTTCTAAATACTCATTTTGTTATACTTTTATTTTACCTTGTTTATTAATATTAATTAACTTGGTTTTTAATTTATTGTTAGTGTTGTTATTATCATAACTGTTATTATTATTATTATTAATGTTATTATTAATATTAAATTATCTTTATTGTTATTAATATTATGGTTAACTATGGTTGTTGTGAATATTAACATTATTATTATTTTGTATTGACATTCTTGTATCCTTTTTATACCTATCTCATTTCCTCTTTCCCATTATCCTTTGGCCCATGATTCATATTCTTACCTATTAGCCCATTACCCGTTATCCTATACCAGTATACCCTTTAAACCTATACCCAATATCACTAACCCTATATATCTAATCCTAACCAAACCCTAATCTTATTCTCTCCTTCCCCATCTCCAGCCACCTACTCTTTCCTCTAACGGCCCCAACTTCCCACCTTCTCCTTGGTGCGCACAAAAGCCCCTCCACCCATAGCCGAGTGCAACTCTTGTGATGTAAAACCACCTGGATCGCAATCGCCTTCAAATCGTAACCAAAATTTAAATTGAGAAAAAGATAAAATTTGGGTTTCCACCCCTTGCACGGGCTTCTCACCCTAAACTCGAGAGCAGCTGAACTCAAGAATTTAACAAAGTAATTTGAGGAAAAGTTTTTTAATCATTCATTCATTCATTAGTTTCAACAAGGTAGTCTAGGAGGCCTTATATAGGCTTTACAAAAGAGGACTACTGGGAAATAACCGATGTGGTACTAAACGTCCACAAAAGAACAAAAATAAAAGACACAAATAAAGCTAAAACATCTGCTATCAATAAAGCCTGAAACAAATCCCATCTAAAGCCATAGAAGACCAGCGCGTCGCCTCCTGAAGTATACTCGATCGAACCTGCTCCTGGGCGGTGGCATGATGTCCTCATCAATTCCCCCCGGGTGGAAAGAACTCGACCCTGTCGAGTGTGGGGGACAGAACTGCTGTCTGCTGTGATAGTGCTCCAGTCGATCAGGATCAAGATGCTGGAGGTCTTCCTCGGTAATCCAAGAATTTTCCGAATCAGGTTTTCCCGTCCACTTAATGAGATAGCGTCTCGTCCCTCATCTCCAGTAGAGATAATCTGATCATCCAAGATAGAATCTATATGTTCTGTTGCATAGGACATTTAGGGGGAAATGGAGGTAGTGGGGGGCTCTCAGAAAGAAGGTCTTGGCTTGGCTCATCCACAAATGGATCAGAGGGGGTATCAAAAGTACCTCGATATGGAACCAAATTCTCAACATTAAAGGTGCAACTGATGCCAAAGTCAGGTGGGAGATCCACCACATAAGCATTTGAATTGATTTTCTTGAGAATCTTGAATGGCCCTGCACTTCGCGCGTGTAATTTCTTCACGGTTCATGGTGGAAACCGTTCGGGTCGCATGCGGACCATCACATAATCTCCGACATTAAAAGACCTTAATCGGCGATGTAGATCTGCAGAAGCTTTATAATCAGTATTATTTTTCATTATCTTGTCTCTGACTTCCTCATGTAATGCATGGATATGGGATGCAAATGTTGATGCGGAGTCTGATACCCTAGAATGATGATGAGCCATGGGAATTAAATCAATGGGTTGCCTGGGCTTAAAACCGTTTACGATTTCAAAAGGACTGAGACCCGTAGTCCTATTGACAGATCCGTTATATGCAAATTCAGCCATGGGCAAAATGAGATCCCAAGTTTTTAAATTTTCTCCAACTAGACACCTGAGGAGATTTCCTAGCGATCTGTTTACCACCTCGGTTTGACCATCTGTCTGTGGGTGAAAGGCGGTTGAGAATTTCAGTTTGGTGCCCATCTTATGCCAAAGTGTTTTCCAGAAATAGCTAACAAACTTAACATCCCTATCAGACACCATGGTTTTAGGTATCCCGTGCAACTTTACGATATGATCAAAGAATAAGACAGCCACTCGAGACGCATCTGAGGTCATGGAACACGGGATGAAGTGAGCCATTTTTGAGAATCGGTCAACTACCACTAGGATAGAACCGTGTTTTTTTTGAGTCTTGGGCAGCCCTAGAATGAAGTCTAGGCTCACGTCTTGCCAGGGGCACTTAGGTACAGGAAGAGGAGTGTAAGGTCCGGCAATCTGCTTTTGTTGCTTAGCCAGTTGACACGTGCGACATTGGCTAACTACTTTAGAGACATCTCTTTTCAGACTCGGCCAGTAGAATCGATGTTCAACAGCCTCAATTGTCTTATTCTGACCGAAATGTCCCGCCAGGCCTCCAGCATGTAGTTCCCAAAAGAGAAAATCCCTGAGGGACGTACGGGGAATATACAACTTACGGAATCGGAAGAGATAACCGTCTTGAAGGAGAAAACCGTACATCTCACGAACAGGGCCGTCTCGTAACGTGACATAAATGTTCCCAAAATCGGGACATGATTCATACTCCTCCTTTAATTTCTCAAATCCAACCACTTCTGTGCTCATTGCCACCAAGATCGTGACACGTCGACTCAGCGCATCAGCGACCTTATTCTCGATGCCTGCTTTATGTTTGAGAACAAAAGTGTAATCCTGCAAGAACTCCACCCATTTGCTATGCCTCGCGTTTAATCTCTTCTGGGAGTTGAGATACCTTAACGCTTCGTGATCTGAGTACAACACGAATTCCTGTGGCAACAGATAATGTCTCCAGTAGCGCAATGCCTGTATAACCGCATAAAATTCTTTATCATAAGTGGAGTAGCGTTGCCGGGCATCATTTAGTTTTTCGCTGAAATAAGCAACGGGTGGTTTTCCTGACTTAGTACACCACCTATTGCTAGTCCCGATGCGTCACAAATTACTTCAAAAGCTTTTGAAAAATCAGGGAGACGCATTATGGGAGCTTCCGTCATCATCTTCTTTATTTCAGCGAAAGCCTTGGAGGCAGCAGGAGTCCACTGGAACACCTCGCTCTTTAAACAGTCGGTTATAGGTGCCATAATAGCACTAAAATTCTTGATGAACCGACGGTAGAAAGTGGCTAACCGTGAAAACTTCTAACTTCCCTGATCGTCTGGGGTTGTGGCCACTCGGTTATTGCCTTCACTTTCTCAGGGTCTGCGGAAACCCCCTCGGAGGAAACCACAAATCTTAGGAAGATAACCCTGTCTATACAAAAAGCACACTTTTTTGGATTTGCATAAAATTTCTCAGCATGGAGTGTGCAGAGGACTTGCCTCAGATGACCCACATGTTGCTCCGGGGTTTGGCTATAGATCAGTATGTCATCAAAATAGACCACCACGAACTTACCGATAAATGGTCGAAACAATTGGGTCATTACTCTCATGAAGGTGCTTGGAGCATTGGACAGTCCAAATGGCATAACCAACCATTCATATAACCCGTCTTTAGTCTTAAATGCGGTTTTCCATTCATCCCGGGTCGGATTCTAATTTGATGGTACCCGCTCTTAAGATCAATCTTGGAGAAGATTGTGGCACCTGACATCAAATCCAGCATATCATCAAGACGGGGAATGGGGAAACGGTATTTGACGGTAATTTTATTGATTGCACGATTATCCACACACATACGCCATGTACATCCTTCTTTGGCGCCAAAAGTGCGGGAACTGCACATGGGCTCAAGCTCTCTTTGATGAACCCCTTGTCAAGTAGCTCTTCCACTTGCCGTTGCAATTCCGCATGTTCAGTTGGGTTCATTCTATAGTGAGGCAGATTGGTAAAGTTGCTCCTGGGACTAAGTCAATAGCATGTGAATGTCTCGCATAGGGGGCAACTCACCTGGAAGATCTTGTGGGAGGGTTTCAGAAAACTCCTCCAGAATTGGTTTAATGTGCTCAGGAATCTGCTCCTCGATATCTCGGCTAGCCTCTCGAGCCACGAGAGCATAACAAGTAGAACCATCCTGCAAGCTCTTTTCAATTTGATCGTGGCTAATCAAATTCATTTCCATCTTACCTTTGCCTTAGCAACACTTTTTTTGGATTTATAACGTCCACTTTATCTTTCCCTTTATCAGCCTCTTTCTCTCGGGTTGGCGGCTTCGGTTGATTTGGCATAATCTTCACCTTTTTCCCATTATGGACGAACGAACACTGGTTGGTACGTCCATATATGGTCACATCTAAGTCAAATAACCATGGTCGACCCAAAATGATATGACCTACATTCATGGGGAGTATGTCACACCACACATTTTCTGTGTATGTGGCAAACTGGATGGGAATTTGACATCTCTCTTGAACATCGATAGATATAGCATCGATCCATGTAACCTTGTAGGGGTTTGGATGCTTCACCGGTGTCATCCCCAAGGTGGTGATTAACTTTGACGCCACAGCGTTGATGCAGCTGCCACTATCCACTATTACCTTGCAGTTCATATTGCCAATTTTTGTGCAAGTTTGGAATATGGCAGTCCTTCTCCAGTCGTTGAGTGGTTCAGGCTGGGTTAAAGTACATCTAACCACTCCTAATTGGGTGCGAGCTACACTAGGAGGTAAGCTCGTCATTTCCACAGTTCGGATGCACCCATTAAATTCATACTCTTCGACAGAGGCATCCGAGTCATCGTCTTGTTGGTGCACCACTTATTCTCCATCATCCTCTCCTTCTATATCTTCAATGGGAACTTCGATGAAGAGAGTTTTGGTTTGACTCGGGCACTGGCTGGCAAGGTGACCATACCCTTGACACCTGTAGCATTGGGTTCTAGGGTTGACTTTTCCTGGTTCACTTACCGTTCTCTTCTCGGATGCAAAGGGCTTTGCACCAGAAGGACCTGCCGGTTTGACGCTAGAGGAACTGGAGGCAGGTTTACTTGGGGTAGGAAGTGTTCGGTTGAAGCTTGGCTGGCCAGTGGTGGTGGTTCTAGAGTTATCCTTAAAGTTACTTCGGTAAAATAGGATCCTCTAGATAAGTCGGTGACTAGCTGATATGCCTATTCTAAAGTCGTGATGCCTCGAGCAATGAGCTCTCGGCGATAATCATCCCTAAGACCGGACCTGAACCTAAATAGGGTCTGTTCGGGAGATTCTAACTCAATAGCTCCACACCGATTCAGATATTCATCAAACTTAGCAATGTAATCAGCGGCTGATTTGTTTCCCTGGGTCCATCGATTCCATTTGTCAACAATTGTTGACTGAATGATGGTGGAACATACTTCATCATAAGCTTCTCTTTCATGCTTTCCCAAGTGTCCACGGGGTCTTCCCTTCTGTACCTCATCATCCTCTCTAGGTTTTCCCAGTATTGCCCAGCTTGTCCCGTTAATTTCATTACGGCCAGTCGAACCTTTCTTGACTCAGACATGTCATGCCAACGAAAATATCGGTCCATAGCCAACTGCCAATCTATATAGACCTGAGGGTCTAAACGCCCGTCAAAAGAAGGAGCATCAACTTTAACACTCCTGATATACTGGGCATCGGCATCAGTTGTTTGGTAAGGTGGGCCTCGCTCACGCCTAGGAGACCTACTGTCATTTCGAGAACTCTCATCCTCCCTGATTCTTCTCCTATTGGTTTCTAGCCTACCAATTCTGGTTGCTAGATCCCTATAATTGACATCAACCTGATCCTTAACTTCTTGTAGTTGTCTGTCCATGCTCTCTATCTTTTGTAGGATTGTGTTTAGGGTATCATGAATGCTAGGGTCCATTGATGCTAAAGTTTCGCCTATAGAAAAAGTTCTACCACTTCTAGTAGGCATGTAAGATTCTCACTGACCCTAAATGCAAGCTGTCCTTAGGATATGTATGTTATGCAGGAGGAGTCAGAGATTAGAATGGTGAAAGATAATGCTAATTTTAAGCTACTTAGATTAACACGTGATAAGAAGCTTATAATGTGGTGACAGTGATAAAGACACGTGCTGATACAGTAACTTCAAGATATATCAAGTAATCACAAATTCAAATTAATTTAGTTGCACAATTAATATTAGGTCGGTTACCACTCAAGATCAGAATCACACAACTCACTTATTTAGTGGGCAACAGTCAATAAATTCTATCATGCGACAAATTGGAAGGACTAGCTATTTAAATTAAATGGCAGGAATAACTGACAGAATATTCAAAGTTACCTGAGAAGACGACCGTAACTCAAACCTGAACGAGACTGCTGTAGGCGCGTAGTACTGGTCGTCACGAATCCACTGCCTCGAGAACGGATCAATTCGGACTTGAAACGAGTCCTGCACGGCCATCGGAAGCGATGCTGCGATTCTGGACTGAGTCAGGACGAACTGGATCTGGACTGAGTCAACTCAGTGAGTTAACCCGGTTACTGATGTCAGCAGTGACGTCACTGAAGTGGATCGGGTGGGTTCAGGTTATAATCACTCAACCCGTCTAGACCCAGACCCGCAACCCGCTATGACTTTTCTTAAAAACCCCAAACGGGTTTAGAATGGTCGAATGGGTTTGAATCCAGCCCAACCGCTTGCGGATGTAAACCAAGCCACTTAGAAACCCGGGTTGGGTTTTAAAGGAGACCCAATACCCAATTTCATCCTTCGTTCTCGGGCGCAGCTAGGGCAAAACGGAGCAGCGGCGACGGCGACTTGAGGCAAGGATGAAGATGAAGGCGAGCGGCGGCGATGGAGATCTACTGCGACGATGAGATGTCAGAGGTGAAGGAAGCAGCGAGCTGCTCCGATCATGGGGGGATCCTTCCGTTGGTGATGCCGGCGGCGGAGGATCTGATGACCTCGTTCGAGGGCCTCGGCCGTCGATTGGATGCAGGGAGAAGAACAGGAGACGCAAGGGGGAGATGCAGGGAAGAGTTGTAGAGGACGTGGTTGGTTGTGAAGACGATGTTGTTGATGATAGAGGTCGCCGACGGTTGAAGATGGCGATGAGGGGAGATCCGATCCCTGTGAACTGTGCTGTCGGCGACGAGGTCGGACGGAGATGGAGTGGCAGAGGCGAGGATGGCGAGATCAGGGCACAAATTTCTTTCCCGTGCTTGAAGATGCTGGCAATGGTTGAGGATCTTCGACGATTGGTGGCGACAGGCGAAGGCGACGCCCTGGAAAGGTTGATGGCGTCGCTGGAGATGTTGTCGGTGGGCTCGTCGCAGATGACTGTGGTGGTGGCGGGTCGTGGATGGTGTCGATGGCGTGACTGTCGGCGGGCTTGTTGAAGGAGATGAACAGTGCAGGCGGCGGCGGGCTTTGTGCAGATGAGGGATGAACAGTGCGAGATTTTGGAATTAGCTTGTATTTTTTTTTCTCGCGACGGAATTTCACTGTAATTTTTTTTTTGAACAGTGTAATTTTTTTTTTAAAATCTAAATCTTGATGCTGATGTAGATTTAGGGTTGGAGACTGGGAAAATTTGGAAAAGAAAATTTTGAAGGGGACTGAAAACCGGTGCTCTGATACCAAAATGATGTAAAACCACCTGGATCGCAATCGCCTTCAAATCGTAACCAAAATTTAAATTGAGAAAAAGATAAAATTTGGGTTTCCACCCTTGCACGGGCTTCTCACCCTAAACTCGAGAGCAGCTGAACTCAAGAATTTAACAAAGTAATTTGAGGAAAAGTTTTTTAATCATTCATTCATTCATTAGTTTCAACAAGATAGTCTAGGAGGCCTTATAGGCTTTACAAAAAGAGGACTACTGAGAAATAACCGATGTGGTACTAAACGTCCACAAAGAACAAAAATAAAAGACACAAATAAAGCTAAAACATCTGCTATCAATAAAGCCTGAAATAAGTCCCATCTAAAGCCATAGAAGACCAGCGCGTCGCCTCCTGAAGTATACTCGATCGAACCTGCTCCTGGGCGGTGGCATGATGTCCTCATCATCTTGTCCCCCCCGGCACAACCGACAATACAGCCGCCATGATCAACACCCCATCCATGGCAAGAGCTCCATGGTCTCCTCCTCCTTTGCCGCCTCACCCCTCTAGATCCACCCGGCCTTCTACCTCCTTCCCCTCCTCTCCCACGGAGCCCCGCCGGCAGTACCCGCGACAGTCCTCCCCCAGCCTTGCACAGCCCCTTGGCAGCCACCTACAAACGCCCCCTAAACCCGGTTTGCCCTTCTCTCAGCCGTGCCTCCAACCCCCAGGGCACAGCTACAGTCCCCTCACTGCCATGGCCTGCGCGTGCAACCAGCACAGCCTGGGGTAGCCATCCCCTTGCTCTGTTGTCGTGAGCAGCACAAAACCCCCCCATCCCCTAGGCCCTTGCCGAGCCAACCCCCTTCTCCTCAGACGCGCACACAGCTAGGCCTCCTTCGCAGCGCGCAACGACCACCCCCATCACACCCCAGTCTCCTTTCCCAACACCCCCACAGTCCCCATTGGCCAGCTTGGCACACTCTCTCACGCACAACAAAGCGAGACCCAGCATAGAGCCCCAACAGGCCAGCGCACACACCCTTTTTCCTCCTCTCCCACCTCTCCGTAGATCGCCACTGATCGCCGCCGCGGGAGTGCGAGTACACACACACCCTTCTCAGTGAGATCCTTGAGCCGTAGACTCTATGCGGCCTCCGCCATCGCCGTGGCCGATCACTCCTCCATGACCGTGAGTTGTTACCCTCCCTCCTTATTTTCCTCTGTGTTGAACTTATGTATGCATGAATGTGTGAGTGGAGTATAAATATATTGGGGTTAAATTATATGTGGGGGTGTGTCTATTTATATGTGTGTTTATTAATGTTGATGTGTGTTAATAAATAGGTGTGTTGATGTGTGTGCATGTGTGGGTATGTGTGTGTGTGTATATATTATATGTATGTGTATACTTATATAGTGTTGGGTACACGTGTACGGTGTATCTGTGTGCACGTATGGGTGTATGAGCGTGTAATTATGTTTATGTGTGCATGTGGCTACGTGGTACAGCGTTTCAGACCCGTTTGGTGAAATTAAGACCCGTTGCGGAGATTCGTTTTGGTGCTCGTTATGAACCAATACACTGACGATTCGAAGACCGACTCATGGGATGATCTTTATATTGTATCGGTTCATGCAGTGAAGACCAGACGACGATTCGAATCAAAACCGCGTCATTTCATGTGAGTTTTTGCCCTTGTATCATTTTTCTTACTTATCATTGTCAGTATTATATATATCTACCTGTATCATTTCATGTGACCGTCTGAGATATTTTACCAGTATGTCTACCTGTATCACTTCATGAGACTTCAGTGAACATTCACCGTATTTATTTTGTTGATCTGATGAGTATTTATTAGCGTCATTTCATGTGTAGTTATTTATCACTATTGATTTAGGACTAGTTGAGGTATACCTTATACTGTACCTTGATTTGATCTACTAATCAGTTGGTTTAATTCACATTTTAGGATAGAGGACATTTGTTGTGCATGGTGATTATTGACCATTGTTGGTGATATTCTGACCGAAAACTCTTTGGACATTGAGGACAAATAGATGTGATATTACTTTATGGACTGACTGATACACGGGTTGATAAAGATTTAGTTAGAGTTAGAGTTGATCTGAGAGTTATATACTTTATATTAGATTGATCAGTGGACTTAATTATGATGGATTGACTTTGGGTTGAGAAGTAGCCGTAGGTCAGGTTGACCTGACTTGATGCATATACATACATAATTGTTTAATTACTTGGATTTCTGGATCTTGTGATTGAGATTAATGAAAGTGGGAATATATGATGATCTTAATCAGGTTGGATAGTGATGATTGGTTAGATATAGATGATCATGTTCGGTGGACTTAGAGGATGAATACACTGATGATGTAGAAGAGGGATATACTGCTGAGTTGGATGACGTGAGGTTTGTATTTTTTCAGAGGATTTTGATTAGTGTTGTGATGAGTTGATGTAGTTGTATTGATATTTGTGAGTATCCCCGGTTTTACTCCTAATTATACTGATTGAGTATCGATGATCTTGTCGATGTTGAGTATTAGATATAGACAGTTCTAGATTTCATGTTATTTGAGAATGTTCCGCTCTTTTTATGTGTGATTCAGTATTCGTTGTTGATCTCGAGGATACATTAGTGTTTTCTGATTGGTTCTTGACTATTTCAGTTATTCGATTTCAGAGACTTGAGTTATTATAAGAGTAATTTCATTGATATCGGTGTTAATATATATACACTCAGAGTTGATAGAAGTTATTATTTGATCTCAGTTATTGGTGATTTAGAGGATTTGGATACACCACTGACTTAGAGTATGGATGTATCGATGACTTGGAGGATCAGACTAGATTGATAGAATGAGAGAACTGATTATTGATCTGTTGGATTTGTGGGTTACTGTAACGGATTACTTTAATATGGATTGATACTTGATGTTCACGATGATTATATGAGACGGGTTGATGGATCAGTTACTGATATCACTTCAGTACAGATGGATGGGATTTAACTAATTCTAGATAAGACTGTATATTGAGCAGTATCTGAACTTATTATTGTATTATTCATGTTACTGAAGGTTACTGAGAAAGTATCGTTAGATTGTAACACTCGATACAGCTTTATTCATCGTATACACGGTTACTGTTACTGTTCATCTGATCACTGCTCACCGTATATACGGTTACTTTCTGTACTGTTACCATTACTGTCATCGCATTGTCCCAGTATTCTAGTAATATAATACTAATTGTTTTAACTGAATTAAATAATAATATAAATGGATCTTACACTGGGATGGGAAAATTGATGGAGGAGACAGCGTCTGTATTTGGGTGGACCTAGGATACAGGTTGCGCAGCGACTTAAGGTTCCACTGCAGGATTCCGAGGGATGACTGGCATCCCATCTGTTTATTGTTCCACAGTGATACTGTGAATATTGTTCCACAGTGATACGGTGAGTATTGTAACTATTACTGACTACTTGACGGTAGGGCCTTCTTCAGTGCCAGACATCTGGGTCGTGATCCCGAGTATAAACAGGACACCTAAAGCATGGACAATATCTCCAACCGGTCAGTTTCAATAACTTAGGACCTAATTGACACGTGTGATAGGCGTAGTATGAGATGCGTCTATTACATGTAACAATTGGTGTTCGCTGACATAATAAATAATAACAAATTGTTCATTAATGTACTGTGACTGGGTATTCACCGATACATGTATGCTATGTTGGACCCCTGATTGTACCAATGACCCATTTCTGATATATAGACTGTAATAGACATCTAACCCAATTGGACTTCTAATTCTGTTAGTGATTGCCTTATTTACTGTCTATTTACGATCTGCAGTTATTTTAAAGTCTTATTTTTAGTACATATTTTTCATCATGTGTACACATTGTTTTTGCACATGCACTCCCTTATTCTTACACATTAACTAAAAGTTCTGACTCCCTAAATTTGTACATCCAGATATAGATGTTCATTCTATTGTTCAGGTGTTCGATAAGACCGTACGTATTACGAAGAGCCCGGAGTTCTCTTTGTTTGATTATCCGATTTGGGTATTATTTCTTATCTTCCTAGTTTATTCTTGTCGTTCTCTATATACATCAGTTCAGTTGCTATTTCTTTTGCTATATTCATCTGTTATCATGTGGGTCATTTATATGTTATATTGCAGTATTATCATGTCATCTTAGTAGATAATTATAGCTTGTTCAGGTTACTTTAGGCTTAACGTGTATACGTAGGGTATTCTCCTCGTGTATATACATCACCGACTCTCGTCGTGACTCCGTTTCCACGTATTTGGGAAGCGGAGTTTGACATCGGATAACTGGTAAGTTATCTCTATTATTATTTAGCTTTTCGCACAAGCTATTAGATATTGAAGGGGGGTGATGTTTCCTAATTTCAAATGCTTTACGCTAGCTTGCAGATTGAAAATTTTGTTTATTTCAAATACTTTAATCAAGTTTCTATCTTTCTGCTTCAGCATTGATAACTGGTAGCTTATCTCTA
>JAVJIF010001869.1:0-250000 GCA_038442645.1 Agave tequilana
AACTTAGAAAAGAAGTGTGCAAGTGCTCAATTCTTCCGCTATAGCAAGTGGCTATGCGGGTCGTGACACAAGGAGGGTTGCGATGGAAGCTTTACGGTTCTTTATTGAAATCGTTAGAATAAAAGCGAAGGGTTCTCTCTGTTTTTAAGTTAAGAAAAGTGAAAGAATTATGTTATGTTAGAGAGAATGAAAGATGAAGAAGGTGAAAAATCAGAAAACAATAAAGCGACTACGTACAATGAAGTGGAGAAGAAAGAGTTGGAGAGATGTTGGTGGTGATCTATACTAAAGAAGTAAAAGAAAAGAAAGAAAGAAAAGTGTAGAAATAACTTACCTAGGTTGAGTGATGACTTACCTGGAAACCATTGCATGTTCTACCTTTACTTCGGAGGCGTTCAACGCATAGATCATAAGCTCGGAGCTCAGTCCCCGTGCACATTATATCGTCAGCCTAGCAAGAACGAAGTTATGCGGATCTTGGAAGAGGAGAACGTCTTCATGAACTATCGCTGGCTCTCACGTAGCTTAGTATACTTGCTTTGGAATTCACTTGTACACTCAACAACAACAACCAAGTAAAGTAGAAGAGGAAGACGAAACAAAAGAAAATACAAACATAAAAAAGAACTTTTACCTTTATAATTGCAGAGACAATGGAAGAAAGGAGGAGGGTACATACGTCCTGTGTCACTCTCAACTTCAGCCTCTCTCTCTTACTTACATGAATCTTCTTCTACCCTAATACATACAAATTACATAAGAAGAAAGAAAAACCTAAACTAAAAGAATTAAAACTAGGCTAAATCCTAATCTGCCTTGACGTCCTTTTCAGTGCACATAATGGCTTTTATAGGCAGAAATCCCAATCACCAAGATCCCGGGGAGGTCGGGGAGTTCACGCTCCCCCTAACTCCCCCAAGATACCGCGGAAACGCGGCCAGGGTGTGGCCACGGGGCAGGGTGTGCCAGATGGCCACACCCTGTTGGTGGGTCTCTCCGGGGGTTCCTTCTGGCTTATCCTTGTTGGTTTGTCGTTTGAGCTCCGGATTCTGACGAAATGGACTTGGATTCTTGGCTTTAACTGATCGATTCTGAGAGGATTCTTCTCAACCGGTTTCAACCTCTTGATTTTGCCTATTTTATGTGTACGAATTAACTCTGATTAATTCAGAATTCTGGTGGGCTTTTGGGCTCATTCTCTTCATCTCCTTAAGGATTGGGCCTGCAAATAAATTAAACAAATAATTAGGACAATGCAGGCTTTTATTCCAAAATAAGTATGGAAATGGACATTAAGTATGCAACATTAGCAACCAATCAGAAAGCCCCCCAAATTCTACTATAATGCGATCACGCGAACACTGTATCGCTGATCGCATAACGGGATCCTCCTCCGCTGCCTGTCATGGAAGGAGGCACAAGAAGTACTCAAAGAAGCCGCATGATGGCATGGTGTGGAGCTCATCAGCGCTGGTCTGAAGCTTGGAGATCGACTTCGAAGATTAGGGTATTATTGGCCTAAGATGATCCCTGACGCTATCACTTACACCAAGCAATGTCCACGACTGTCAGGTCCATGGCGCACTTCATCCATCAAGCATCAAGACATCTTCACCCTACAACCTCTTTCTGGCCATTTGAGATGTGGGTATGGACGTGGTTGGCCCTATCAGCCCACCTTCATCAAAGGGCATCGGTTCATCTTAGTTATAACCGATTACTTACTCTAAATGGGCTGAAGCTATTTCCCTGAGAGAGGTAAAGGCATCTGACGTGATCAAATTTGTTAAACATCATGTCATTTATCGCTTTGGTCTGCCACGATAGATTGTTCATGATATGGGCCCCAGTCATCAGCCAATCTTTTCAAAGGTTCTGCACAAGTTCAGAATCCAGAGTGTTCTTTAACAGCATACTACACAGCCACTAACGGCCTTGCAGAAGCTTTCAAGAAGATTATTAGAGAAACTCCTCAAGAAATTCGTCTCGAAAGCCAACGCGACTGGGATGACAAATTAGGTGAATGCCTATAGGCCATCGCACGACGGTTCGAACCCTAACAAAAGCTACACCTTTCTCCTTGGTATATGAGTGTGAAGCTGTACTCCCACTGAAAATCTAAATCTCATCTCTATGCGTCGCCTTGACAGCAGAGATGATAAATAAAATGAGGAGAAGTATCGACGTGACTTCAAGAGCTGGAGACTTTGGATGATAAACTCCTGCAAGCTCAATAGCAAATCGAGCTCTATCAAGCTCGAATTACCAGAGCCTTCAACAAGAAAGTCAAGGGAGTGGACTTTCAAGAAAGGCGACCTTGTCTTAGCTGTTGGAAGATCTATGGTGATGACGTATAAGACCAAAGGAAAATTCCAACCCAAATGGGAAGGATCATTGTAGTAGAGAGTCGTCTACTCAAATGGGATATATCGCCTTATAAACTCAGACGGTGGTGATACACTTATGATGCCAATCAATAACAAATTCTTGAAGAAATACTATCCTTGACAACATTTTTCTCTTGATCAGGTTAATACTACACCCTCTGATCAAAACTTCAGGTCCAAGACGTTTGGGGGAACACCAAAGAAAAGCTCCTTTCTTCCTCCACTGGATCACGTCACTGGTTACCACATGATGCATGATGTAAATATTGAAGAAGAAACAAAGCACAAGACTTCGGTTTTAGCTTTGTTACTCTTCTAAGTGTAACTATATATATCTGACACCTCCGACGGCTAAGGATAGAAGAAAATATTGACTTAAGTCCAACATAAGTCAACAATCAACAACTCGTCATGCTGAGGGGAATAGCATGGCTAGCCCAACTCAAAAGGTAGTTGGTAAAGGCACACCAAATCCGTTGATAGCTGAGGGTTGCTAAAAAATTCTAGGGGACTTGGTCCCATCCTCTCCTCCAAAATCTCTTACGAATTCTTTTTGTAGAAATGGTAGGGCCACAAAAATACCTGTGTTCATCTCTCCAAGAAAATGAACTGAGACTTGTCATGTTAACAGTAAACCTCTGACAAGCCAGATTCCCCCGATCTCCAGTGGATTCAGTCAAGTTAATATTAAACCTCTGACAACAAAACTCATTAAAAATCTTCGCTGTTATGTTAATATACACCTCTCCCTAGGAAATCAACGGTTGTCGTGTTAATACTACACCTCTGATAATTCATTTTATTTTCTACCAAAAGTCCCCTACTAATTCTCTTCCATAGAGTGGTAGGTTCACAAACGCAATCATTCTCAAGTTTAATACCACCCTCTAACAATGAAGAATTTTAATACTCCCAGCGAGTACAAACTTCACTTGTCTCTTCTCTACATGGGGTCACAAGTCTTCAAATTGTCAAGTTAATACTACACCTCTGATATTTCAAATTTCACTTGTCAATTCTCATCAATAGAATGGCAAGTCCTCAAAATTGCTACTATCGTAAACCAATTCTTGTCAAGTTCAATATTACACTTGTGACATTCCTGATTTCACTTGTTAATTCTCAGCAATAGAATGACAAATCCTCAAAATTGCTCATATTGCAAATCAACTATTGTCATGTTAATATTACACCTCTGACAAATTACTGTTATGTTTAATACGACACCTCTAACAGTGATTAACTTGCTGCTAAGTCCAACATTAAATCTTTGACAGACACTTTTCCTCAGGCTTCCATATCGAAGCTGAGATGAGCGATGATAAGTTTAACATCACACCTCTAGCATCATCCAGTTCATTGTTAAGTTCAACAATACGCCTATGACAATGACTTTCCCTCGAACTTCCCTACCAAAGTCAAGATGACTAATGCCAAGTTCAAAATTACACCTCTAGCATTTCTTGCACTGCCAAGTTTAACATTACACTTATGATAGTGATGTTTTCAGTTTTCCCAAATGAAGCTGAAATTTTCATTGAGCCAAGTTAATATCACACCTCTAGCTCACATTCCTGTCAAGTTAATATCACACCTCTGACAGTAATCTTAAATTCCTCAATGAAAATTTTCCCAACTTTGACTTGTTAAGTTAATTATCGCATTTCTAACAAGCCAAGAGTTCCTACTTCTATTTATCTGATTTTTAATGTAGAAAGAAATTCAAGACATATAAGAAGACAAGAAAAAAGTGTCACTTTATTAATATTCAAACATATAAAAGTGATACAAGACGCTCTTTTGTACAATAACACTGAGCATTACAAACAAAGGAGTATAAAGAAGTCCCTTTACTCAGTGAAAGGCTGCACTCACTCCTGAAACATCAAAGGTACATGAAATTCTTCTTGACTGCGGTAAGGAATTGCGGATTGACTTTTTTTCTTCTTGAGAACAATAGTGTTTCTTAAGGTTGAAATGCAGAGGAGCATTCTGATTTCACCCAACCAACTGGTGTGGGCCGTAATCCTTCGCTTAATGGCAGATTTTGCCACCAAAGAGCTGGATCTTCCTTAATCAAAATTGGCAATGGGAGGATCCGAGACCTTACTGGTGGGTAAATTTTATCACCAAAAAGCTGGATCTTTTTTGATCAAATTGGCAAAGGGAGGATCCGAGACCTACTGGCGACATCCTCTTTCCTGTGGTCTTCAAAGGCATCATACCCACCACCATACCCACTGTGACCATGACAAACTCAGAGCATTGCTGGTGTGTCATGTCTAGTAAGGTCTTGACGGGTATTAATAATTGCGCGGATCCTCCTCGCCCATGGACAGGAGCTCTGACCCCCGGAGTGCTCGCCAATCGAATAAGTGGCTGGTCAAAATATTCTCCCATGAACCAAGTGTACCTATGGACAGGAGCTTTGATTTCTCAGGTGCTCGCCGACCGAACAGGCTTGCCGGTCGAAATATTCTCCCATGAGCCCAACGAAGACGCAGAAGATTGACTGAGACTGTCAGAACCTGCAAGAAGCAAAAACTAAAAGGTTAAATTCTGCGAAGACAGGAACAGAAAATCTGAGATGCAAATGCGAAACTGAGGTCATGAACTCTAGACGCGGAGTTAACCAGTGCAGAGAATATGGATCCGAATGCGTCCAAGATGTAAGACGGAAGGTAATTTAGACGCAGAGTTCGCCACATCCACGTTTGAGATGCAGGAGTCGCCACATCTGCGTCCAGATGTCTCAAAAGAGCTAGAATTCTCTAAGTTAGGAACCCCAAACGCGAGCTTCATATAAAAGCTCGCATTTCAAGATCCAAACACAGAGTTTATCACACTCGCGTTCGAAGAACTTGTGGCTTAGAGGTTAAAGTCAGTAAGCTCACGCTTCATTAAGAAGTCTGAAAGACGCGTCTACAAACACGGGCGCGTCAATCAGATTTCAAGAGAGGATCACGAGATCGAATCTCGTCAATGGACGGGAAAACAGAACTTCAGGGGGACTGAGTATTTCAGGCGACAAATAAGTTCCTACCTGGGGAAGAATTCTCTAGAAGTTGGATATTATTCATCAAGGCGCGGTCGTAAAAGCACTTAAAGCAATACTTTTTGATCTTGAAATCACTTGACAGTGATAATCTTCGGAGAAGATTGAAAGAAAGCATGAAAGTTTTGAGTTCTTGCTGCTTATTAGAACACATGCCCTTGAAGGGAAGATAGACCAATCAAGACAAAGTCCTTCAGAGCGCATGCTGGCAAAAAAATAGTCTAGATAATGGACTGTTAAGAGGCTGAGGCCTATTTATAGGCAAGTCATAAGGCTTGAATGGCATAAAAATCAAAGCCATCAGCCTTAAATGCCTGCACGAGCATCAGGTCCAATGCAAAACTGACACGTGGATTGTCACTTCGGGAAACATTGAATGACACAAGTCCCCAATCGTCAACGCCAACTTGGCACTAAAAGATCCAACAAGATCTTTAAGATGGATTACATGCGACACTTTAGAGTTGCGTCCTGGAGTTCGCGTCCATTCACAAGAAATGAAGGCCGCGTTCCGAAGTCTACGTTCTTGCACAGACTTAAAGGCCACATCCTTTCATAAAGAACCACAGTCGCGCCTCCCTAAGCGATCAAGAGTCGCGTCCTCTTAGTGATCCAAAGGCGCGTCTCCTCAATAATCAGGACCATGTTCCACAATAATTCAGAGTTGGTTCCTGAAGTTCGCGTTCATTTACAAGATTTGAAGGTCACGTCCTGAAGTCCGCGTTCTTGCACAGACTCAAGGGCCGCATTCATGAGTCCGCGTCCTTTCATAAACCTGAAGGCCACGTCCCCTTTATCAAGAACGCAGGTTCGCATCTCAGAGCCACGTCCTCTCAAGGGGCCAGAGCCACGTCTCTCTTGAGCCAAGATCCATGTCCCTGTCAAATAGCTGAGAGTCACGTCTCTCTCGATGAGCCAGAGCTGCGTTTTCATCGACTGTTCAGAGCCACGTCTCTACTACAAACGAAAGCCGCATCTCAATGGCAAACCCAGTACAACCTAAGTTTATAATTCGTGTGTCTTTCTTGATGAGCCAGACCCGCTTCTCTCTATCAACAGTTCAGAGCCGCGTCTCCACTACAAATGAGAGCCGCGTCTCTATCACGAGCTCAGTGCAACTTGAGTTTATTTCTCATGGTCGTGCCCTAACAAAACGACTAAAGACGACATTTTCACAAACAATCAAGGAGTGCGACTATGAAAGCTGAGTTCATCCAGGCAACAAAGAGTCTGCCTAATTCCTAAAGACAAAGAAAGGATAAAGACGAGACAAGAATTTAATGACTTTTATTATTTTGACTCAAAAATGATAAAAGTAACACAGAATACTCTCTTTTTAAATGGAGTGTTATGAAAAAAAGGGGCGATACAAAAAGGAGAAGAAGACTAAAAATCTTGCTTCGCGAAAGAATGTATTCGTTCCCGGAGGCGCTGCATCTCCTACTGACGTGCCCTTTCTCAGCTTCAGCCAAAGCTTGAACCCGCAACTCCTCCTCTGATAAGAATCTCTTAGTGACCAGTTGTGTCTAAAGAGATTCCAACCTGGAGGAATGAGCAGCAAGGTTTTCTTGAACCTGCGTCTTGGCGATTTGTAATTCTTCCAACTTCTTTCTGGCGACAACAAGTTTCTACTCGTTGACTTGAATTAAGGCTTGCGTCTTAGCAATAGTAGCCTGAGTAGTGATGATAACTTGCTCCACACTTTGGATGACGACCTCGGATTCCTTCGAATCGTCAATCAATCTTTGGTAGTCGGCTTGAAAGTGCTGGAGGTTGCGAGCTTCTTCAACCATTTGCTCCTCTACCTCTTTTTTCTCATTTTCTTGAGCGGCGAGGAGCTTGCCTAGCCTCGACCGAGCCTCATCCATCGAGCTAGCATTTCTAGAGTCTTTAGCTCCTTCAGGCAGCTCCCCATCTGTTCGACCAGCACCAAATACGCCCTAGCCTGCGAAGGGTTTCTAGTGTGACAGATGTTCTCAATCTGATTCTCAAGAAGCATCCGGGCAAACTCAAAGGAACTGCCCCCAAAAAGGACCAAGTCAATACAGGACGTCATGGAAGCAAAAAATTATTGCACCATTTGACACACTAGTTCTTCCATGATGTCAGTGGCTAGAGATAACCCTGCTGATGCACTCCCGGACCCCATTTCAATGATAGAACGAGAGACGGGGACTAATTCAACTTGTGCAGGGGTGAGGCCGACAACAAGCTCGTCTGACACTGAGGTCGTCGCCAACACCTCCGAAATGGTTATTGTTATAGTAGCCTCCACAGCAACAAAAGTAACAGCAAATTCTACGGTACTGGGTTCACCGACCGAAGTTTGAACCGCGCTATCTTCTGCGCCAATACTTACCGCAGGAACCTCCACTTGAGTTCCCCTAGTGCTCTCTACAAACCATAACATTAATGTCAGTGGTAATGATAAAAAGAAGCGTATCCAACACGTCTGTATGCTCTTACCAAGTTGAGGATTTGAAGATGGCAAATCTCTAGATAAGCCACTTAGGGATGAGGGCTCCCAACCTCAGCGGTTGCGCCCTCATGAGGCATCCCGGTAGCAAGAGCTTCAAGGCCCTCCTGTTGGGCCAGCTCCTAGATCATCTCCTCAATATGATAAGTTATGGCTTACTACCGGTAGCCAGCCTTGTAGAAGAAATTCGAAAAGGAATATTAGAACTCGTTCCTAACTTGATGAAGAAACAATTATAAAGAGAAATACCCTTAACAGTGGCAAACTCCCCTGTTGGCGGAACCATCACAGGAACATCCCCTGCATCTCTTCCTCTAATATATGCAAGAATTTGCTCGTATCAGGAAGAGTGGGTCAATCACCAAAGTAGACTTCTTCGCCAGATGCTCCTCAGACGACGAAGACGGCAGTCGGACCCAAGAAGTCTCAGTGATTGGGGCTTTACCACTGAGTACCCCGGTAGTAGGACTGGGTTTGATAACCCGCGAGATAGGCATCAATACACTGGGAGACCCAGGCTGTTGCACCTCCTTCCTCCTCTCTTGAGCTGAAGAGGGTCCAGGCTGAGTTGAGACTCCTGGAATCTCAACATCATCCCTCCCCATCAAATCAACTTCGGGTCGCTCGACCTCTTCAGCCATGATGGGTTCACCCATAAGCTCTCCCTCCTCTAAGATTGCATGACCCTACTACGAAGGCCTCGGGAGCGAAGAGTGGGGACTTCCTCCTCCTCTTCTTCTTATTCCTCCCCCTTCTCCTCAACACCAGGAGGGATTACTCCGGGCATCGAAGCTTCAGCCTCAGTTCTCTCCTGGCCTTCTTTGGGCTAGGCTCACCCTGGGAAGCAGAGCTACTAGAACGATTGGCCATGGCTTGCCGACTCCTTTTGGTAGGTTGCTCCTTAGCCATTATTATCCGAGGCTCCGGGTCCACAGCCACTGTCCCTGTTCGGCTGATCTCCCTCCTAGATTCGCCCCCTCCTCTTTTTTCGCTTCCTGGTACTCATTCATCCCCCGCATCCGGCAACCCTTGGACCCCAACTTGGTTTTATGCGTGGACTTAATGTCCCTAATACACGAAGTATTTATTCCAAACCCTGGCACCTGATTCGCTATGAAGTACCACGAACAAAAGTCAAAACTGGCATAAAAGTTGGGAGTCTTGTGAGGAAGGGTAAAGATAGCTCCGTTCCCCCCGCTACGCTGTAATACCAGGCCCGGGCTCCTTCAAATAGATTCCCACTGAAATGAAGGCGTGGATTTGGGTTGCCAATGTACAACTGGTCATAGCCAAACTGTCGAGTAAACCGACAAAGCATATAAGGCTCCAATGTGCAGGAATTCCCTTGCCGAAACACCAAGTACCCAGGCCGGATGTTGATCAGCCACCAAAAGACATCAGAGGATAACCGAGTGAAGCCATCCGGGGTTTTAGAATCTGCAAATTTGTTCCTGTAATACGCATCGTGAATTTCAGGGAAGCACCTGTCCAATTTATAGTTGTACTCGTTCAGAATCATCTTCCTAACAAAGTACATATAGTACTGAGACCAGCTTGAATTCTCCAATCGCTACACGTAGGGTGTGAAACCCTCATAAGGATATACTGTAGTCATCAATGATAGGCAGTGCATGACGTACCAGGCCATCGGTACGTATACGGAAGCTCGACCCTGGGATTGGTAGTCTTGACCAAGGGACGACCGTTAGAATCTATAACGGTGTTCCCCTCTGCATCTACAATGGCTTTCACTTGGCAAAAGCTCTTTGCTAATGCGTGCAGCCCGCTCTGTATCCCAGTTACCATCACTGAAAGGAGGGCGATAGACTTCCCGTAGGCTAGCAAGACCGTCGGGTATACCACGTCTGCAATGATTACTTCATGCGGCAGCGTTGGCACCACACAACGCTTCAGCCATAGCATGAGGAAACCCGCCAATAGACCCCAGCCAGAGATGAGAATTTGGGCCTGGTGATGAAAGCTTTCAAAAACCGTATCAGGTTTGAAAGTATCCTTATTCGACTTGGTAGTGTAGGAGCTTGTGGAGGCACTGATCCTCTCAACGATTTCTTCATCAGTGCAAGGGGTCAGACTAGTCACTAGGCTATCTTTTTTATTTATGCCATTGAACAGATAGCTCGCCCAGGACATCTGCTTAAACCCCTGTTCCTCCAGGTAGATATCTGACCGCAGATGTGGAAGTGGCACATCACTTCCCAATATGTCTCGTACACCCGAGGATCATCTTTCTTCAAGAAATGAAGCCCCTTAGAGGTCGGGACATACTCTTTATAAGGGGCATCTCCAATCATCAGCCCCGAGACTTCATACATCTCATGAAGGGCGAGCCCCATTTCCCCCAGGGGGTGAAGAAGGTGCAAGTTTCTGGATTATAACGCTCCAGGACAGCGTAAAAGTGTTGCATGCTCTGCGGAAGGCCGTATTGAATTGCTTTGAAAGCCTTATACAGTCTAGCATGCAGCAGAAGGTCACCAAGTTTGGCCAGGACAAACCCTACCATTCTCCACCATCAGTGCTTGTTAGTAGAATGAATCCAGCCGGTCGCACAAAATTCAGAGGGGAAGTTACCCCCACCTCCAGGGATTGTCGAAGGAAAGTGGCTCCAAGGGGGGTCTCTCCCTTCGGGTACTCAGTCCTGATCAAGCCAGGGTGCAATCCCAGCACACACCTCCCATGTCCGAAGGTGTAGGCTTCATGGGCACCTATCTTGCCCAAAGAGACTCCAGAGTATGGCTTGACCAAGTCTCAATCCATTATCCGACGCACAAACATGTGCCGCAGATAGGCCAGGGGATATGTCCTCCCCATGTTCGGAAGGAAGAATTTTCTATCGCCAATTCGGCGGAGCCATTTGTAGTTCCTATCATAAAGGACAGTTTCATCTTCGTTGATTGAGTCACCAAAGAAGTAGGCAGGCTTCCTTAGCGGAGTGTGGGAATTCGACTCAAACTGGCCATCAGAAAGAATCTCCTGAAGGGTCAGCATACTGACCTTGCTAATCCTATCCTTTCGCTCCTTTGACTCACCAGTAGTCACAGGAGTAGTCCTCGGGAGCACAAAGGTCAGGTTCCGATCAACACCACCTACGTGCCCAAAGTGACACTTCTTGGATAGAGGGCTAGAAGAATATCGCACTGCAAAGAAGACAACACTTAGTCAGAGATCTAAAAGAAAATAACTAAGTGTTTGAAACTCAAACGCGAGAGTGAATCCAGACGCAGAAATTAGCAAAATTCGCTTCAAACTCAAATAACGCGAGGCTTGCATGAAGCCCGCATTTCAAAATCTATAACTTAGAAATTTTTCTAAGTGTCAGACTCAGAAGCGAGACTCAATGGAACCCGCGCCTAACCTTAAAGACGCAAGGATCACATGAAGCCAGCGTCTGAACCTTCCTCACTTAGAGAAATTCTAAATATTGGGATCAAAATGCAAGGCTCAACGAGGCCCGCGTTCGACAGGCAAATACAGACTCAAGTTGATGAAGCAAAGATACCGAGGTCGTCAAACCGCGTCTTGCCTACTAATGCAAGAGTCGTGTCTAAAAATCAAGCAAGGGCAAGAGCCTCACGTTAGCGGTTCACATTTAAAAGAGACTTAAGAGTTAAGAGAACTCTTTGAGCCCCTTTAATGGTGAAAACTAATTCAGATGGTTTTACTACATGAAATGGGGGCCTCCTGCATGGGAGGACCACCCATTTGAGCCTCGGGAGCAACAACGCTCGAGGACGAGGCAGCAGGCTTAGTCTTCGGTGCCATTTCGATCGTGAAGTCAGCGTTAAAGAAGAAGGAAAATGGAAAAAGTTTTAAACTTTTCTTAACTCTCAACACGAGGCTTAGCAGAGAAGAAGAAGAGTTTAATGATGACTCTTGAAAGACTATTGTCTTTTATAAACACAGTGATCCGCAGAGATGCGCGGCGCGTATCTTGAGGCCTAATCTTCGCCTGACGCGTGGCATGCGTCTTGAACGGACGCAAATTTCACGCATTAGGAGAAAGACGTCCCCTCAACTCCGCCAGACACGTGGCAATGCGCCCAGAACGCGGGTCTCGCGTTTAACAAAGCGGCGTCCCTCCAAAGGTCGTGTCTCTTCAGCAAAGTAAGAGTTGCGTCTATTCAACAGAGTAAGAGTTGCGTCTTCACTTCAAAGACCGCGTCCCTTTAAAGATCGCGTCTCGCAAAGTAAGAGACGCGGCTCCACTACGAAAGAGGACTACGTTTCTGAAGTAATATGACATCTGCATCTACAAGACTTGCATTCAGTTTTTGCTTCTACAAAGTATACTGGCACAAGCAGACGATTGTCTATCCCGGTTTAACAGTACACCAGCAACCAGCTTAGGGCACCGAGGAGGTCTGGACTGCGTATCTAGACACTCACTATGATCATTTCTGACAGCTTCAAAGGGTTTTATAATACACTCACAAAGACCACATTCCAGACAGGATCAAGCACAGAGTATCTCAAATGATTGTCAGTCCAATCATGAGAAGTATGAATTCAACTATAGTCTGAAGTATTTTGAAATCCGTCCCAGTCAACCGCGGAATATCGAAAACTTTGGAGGAGGTTTTGTAGATTGTCCAAAAATCACTGAGGACAAGTCATCAGAAAACAGAGTCCAAACTCCAAACACAAGACTAATCATAGCCACTAGTGCAGTACCAAGACGCAGAGCTTGAAAGTCGCGTCTCAGCATCACTACAATACCAAGACGCGAGGGCCGAAACTCGTGTCTCTACTTCACCGCAATGACCAAGACGCAAGGCCTGAAGCCCGCGTCTCACATAAAGCTTGACGCAGAATTTGAAACTCACATTTCAATCAAATGCGAAGCTCAAGCGTTACCTTAATGGCTAATGCGAGGCTCAAAGCCCTTGTTTCAACTATAGAGGAGCCCTGCGTCTCTATTATAACTGCCCTCATTACTGGGTCAATTACTGCCCACGTAATAAAGGAGTTAACCCCCATTATGGAGTATTTTTAGGGGACAGTTTTACCTCTGAAACCCCTATAAATAGCTTAGTATGCTGTGGAAAAGGGGTCAGAAGTTTTGGTCAAAAGAACTTTGGTTGTACGCCTTAGAAAGATCAGAATCTCCAGTTGAGAAATACAAAAAGAGTAAACTCTTCTAACAACTTGCTGAGTTCAAGTTTGTTCTTACCTAAAGTCTCTTTGACATTCTTGTTGGGCAGAAACTATGTTACTTTGTCCACCGTCCAAAGAGAAGATCCCAAAAGATTGTGACGTTCACCCGGTCAACAGAAAATAAGATACATTCTTCATCACTACATCAAAAACCCAGCACTAAACAAAGGAAAGATTTGGGCTTGAATATCTTTCCTCTCTTGTAATCAGATTATTGATCCGTTGTAACTTTCTTTATAATCAAATAAAGAATTTACACGCCCTCAATTTTTCTCACCAAACAATCTCATTTGCACCTATATATGCATACTTCAAAGTGTCCGATAGAGATTTTAACTCTAGCATAGGTGGCTCCTCAACAAATGGCCGAAATGAAATTTTGGGTTCATCATTTAATGGCTTAAGATGAGAATCCCAACGTGTTATTGTTATGTGATTTAGTTGTTCTTCCATCTCACTGAACCATCTTTCCACCTCATCAAGCTCAAAGTCGTGATCATTGTACTCGATGTCCATTCCCTCCTCAACATGCTCACTAGTCAACCCCTTGAAGCAGATTGAACTCAAAAGGCTGATCGGATGCGTCACTCGGTTGCCTTCCAAGATTGAATATGTTCACATCAATCGTCATGTTTTCGAATGTAAGCTTCATCAAGCCACTATGATAGTTGATCAGCGCATTAGAGGTTGCTAGGAAAGGTCGACCGAGGATTACAGGAAATAGTCCTCTCAGGTTTTTCACTGGTGCAGTTTCAAGTACAATGAAATCCACTAGAAAGATGAATTCGCCGACCTTAATAAGCATATCTTCTATTTCTCCTTTTTGGCACTTTGACTGACCTATCCGCTAATTGCAGGGTGATTTATGTAAGTTTCAACTCACCCACCCCCAGTTGCTGGTATACCGAGGAGGGAAGCAAGTTTACACTTGCACCTAAGTCCAATAGTACCTTATCAATAATAGTAGTTTCAATAATGCAGGAAATAGCGGGACAGCCAAAGTCTTTGTATTTCACTGGCAAGTGTCCTTGTATTTTACTAGCAAGTTATTCTGAATGATTCCACTAATATTCGCAACTATGAAGACCTTCTTTAGCGCTTGATGCACTATCTTTTTCATGCACAAGTCCTCAAGAAATTTAGCATACGATGGGACATGCTCAATCGCATCGAGAAGAGGGATGTGCACTTTGACTTATTTTAAAATTTCAATAATCTTCTCCATCTGTACCGTCTTCTTCTTTGATCTCATCCTATTCGAAAATAGAGCTAGAGGATCGTATGTAGGCTCAATGTCTGGCTCAGATTCCTCTTATTTTAGTTTATTAGAGCTAAAAGAGGATGTGAATGATGTAGGGTTAGCAGAATTCGTTTGATCGGACATCACCACTTGATTATCCACCTTCTTTTTTTATCTTAAGAGTATGGATGATTGTATTGAGTTTAGATGAGCTAGGAGGATCAACCCTTGTGTCCTTAGGATTGGCAATTGGTTGACTCGGGAGTGCTCCCTTCTCTCTCAAATTGAGTCACCATTTGACTCACTTATAACTCGAGATGATTTATCGCTTGATGGTTGGAGTTCAACATTTGTGTTGTTGTTTGCATGAAAGAGTTAAACATCTTCTCCATGGTGCTTAGTTTCTTCTCTTGCTCGTTCCCAAACCCTGAGGTGGAATTGGTGGATTTGCGTATAATAGAGCAGAATGTTGTAAATCACCTAGAGGGGGTGAATATGTGATGTATTAATCAAATGCAAAATTAAAAACTTTGACTAATAAAAACTAGCACATAAATAGATAGCAAAGAGTGAAGCTGGATTCCTGGTGAAGCGCTCTAAAAGTTTTCCTCAAGATTCCTCTTTAATAAAAGTTGAGGTGCCTAATTGCTCTCTGAGTTCAAACAAGTGTAAGCGTATGAAACTATATCAAGCATATAAAGATGAGTAATTTATAGCAAGCAAGATATAAACTAGAGCGAGTTGAGTTGAGAGAGAGAGAGAGAGAGAGATAAGCAATAGCAAACATAAAAAAATTGTCTTGAGGTTTGATAACTTGCTCAAAGTACATGCCTTCACCGCAATGAAGAATTTCACTATGCACGATCCCGCAAGATCACTTAACAATATAAATTTTCTCTAGAACTCTTGGACTCGCAAGTCTCTCACTCGTGCCGCAACACCTACAACACGAGCCCTCAAGCTTACGCCAAGGCTGCAACCTCCAACCGCTTCAAATACAATGTAGAACACTTGCTGATCAATCTCTTGACCACAAACAATGAAATCTATACAAGGCTTCTATAGAATAGATGGAAAAGATTGATTCAAGCTTGTATGAGAAAAACTAAAAATATGAAAGTAAAAACCTCAAGAAAAACTATTGAAAAAACTTCCTTGAAGATGTACGAATTTGCAGCACAAAAAATGATTTCTCCCAAAAACTTGTTTTCTTGATTTTTCAAATCTTGTTCAAAAACTAAAACTCGAATTTTTCTTTCAAAAACTTGTTTTGAAACTCTCTACAATGGGTCCTATTTATAGAGGATATGATGAGCTTATTAGAGACAAATCTTAATCATTAAGAACATGTTCAAACCCAAATAAAGTAAGATATAACTGTTTGGGAATAAAATAAAAATTATAAATTCAAAATATAGTTATTATAGGAAAATTGCTGCCTTTGGTAGCAGTGCAGTCGACCACCAAAGACTAGAAAACTAGCCGTTGGAGCCAGCGATCGACTGCCCGATAGACCGTCTAGAGCAGACTTTTCTGCTTTGCACAACTGGAGGTTGACCAGCCGGTCGACCGTCAACCCAAATGCCCAATGGTTGACCGTGCAGTCAATCGCGTGCACAAGCCAATGCTTGTGTTCACATCCGGTCGACAGCTAGTCGATCGTGTACATAAGCCAGTGGCTTGTTACACCACCGATCGATCGACATAGGCCAAACATAATTTTTTGATCTTCTAAAAATCTTTTAGAAATCAAACTAAATTTCTATAAAATCTAGAAAAATAAGTTCTTGTAAATACATTTGAGCACAAATATGTGGGATTAAAAAATCGATACATATAATAAACATGCGAACTTTTTTTTGAGATATTTAATATGATTTTGAAATAAAAACTATTTTAAAAACAAGTTCCAAAAACTAAACTTTAAATTTAAAAACAAGTTTATCAAACTCATTTGAAGTACTAATGTGTATGGATAAAATTCAATACATATATAAAATATTATGAACTTATTTTTGAGCATTTTGTTTCTTAAAATCAAGATACAAATTTAGTTAAATCGAAACCCAAAACTTTGTTCTTGAAATCAATATCAAACTTGTGTGCATAAGCTTGAGCAATCAAGTCAAATCCAAACTTTACAAAAAAATCTAAACATCCTTATAAATTAAAGTCTTCTTCTTAAAATCATCTTCTTCATCTTAACTTGATCAAAACTTGATTCTTTTGAGCTTGATTTCTTCTTGAGTACTTGATATGATCTTTATACTTGATGATTGAGTTGAAACCTGCACAGAAAAATGTAGAATTTCAGAATTTAAGAATAAATAGTGTAAAGTACTCAATACTACCGCGATAGTAAGTAACTACGCGAGTCGTGATCCACAAGGAGGGACTTGCGATGGAAGAGTTTTGTAAGTTCTTTTTTAATTCACTTAAAATGGTTAAAAGTTCTTCTCTTGTTCTAGTAAAAAAAATGAAAAAGAATCTTTTGTTAAGTTAAGAAGAAAGTAGTGGATAGAGAAGTGGAGAAAATGAATAATAAATTTAGACAAAGAAAGTGAAAATAGTGAATAAAGTTGAGAGTGGTGGTGATGGTGATCTAACTAAAAATTAAAAGAAAGGAAGAAAACATAAAAGAACTTACTTACCTCTTTAGGTTTATGACTTACCCTGAATCCTTGGCAAAAACTTACCTCGTCTTGAAGGCGAGCAAAGCATGACAAATAGGATCTTCCCCGTTCCCAGACTTAAACTATGGAATGTGACTATCCAAAATTGGTGATTCAATTTCTAGATCTATGGGTATGAGAATAAATGTTGGCTCGAAAAATAGGTCCAAATTGGGTAATAATACCGGAGTCAACATAAATTCAAAAATTGAAATTGAATCACAAAGTTGTGGATCAGGGTCATATTCATGTTCAAGTTAAATTTCATTGAAATGAAACATTGCCAATTTGTCCAAGGTTTGAAATTGGTCAAGTTCAAGTTTATGTGATGAAATTGACTCTTGGTTAAAGTCTTCAAGATACCAAAAGTCTTCGTTCCTATCAATATGGCTAGGGCAATCGGGAATGGTCGAACATGTGTTAGGTAGAGTTTCCTCATTCGTATCTTTCACTATATTGATCAAACGACTCATTTGTACTTCTAACCTATTGAGAGATTGTGAAAAATAATTTTCGGACTGAATCAGGTTTTTCATACTCCAACCTAAATCCCTACGTTCTTCTTCTTGTGGTGGGACTTGAAAAATAGAGTAAGGGTTTTGGATTTGAAAACTTGATGGGCTTGTGAGTCCTTAGGATTTTTGTTTTGATGTGTGGACTCAAGGAAGGATTCATAACTCTTTTCTAAATCTAATTTTTCTTCTATACGTTGATTTTGAAAAGAAGTATATGAAAGTGGATGTTGGTAAGGATTTCGACCATATGACTCAGGGGAGTTGTATCCCAACTGAAGCTGTAAAAAGTGGTGATGATTATTCCAGTCTTATTCATAATATTGGGATGAGGGCATATATTGATTCGAATAAGACCAATCCTCCATACTTGGTTGGTTAAAGTTATGATATGCCGGGTTGGTAATATCAAAGTCAAAAGAGGTCGGGGTGAAGTATGGATCACTATTTTCATAGGAATAATTGTGATTATAATCCATATCACCAAGATGTCAAAAAAACAAAAAAAAACAAGCAAACAAACAAACAAATAAAAAAATCTGGCCTAAGTTAGGGTAAATCATAGACCTAAACGACTCCTAACTGGTTGACTGTACACAGGGATATTATTTTAGAATCTAATCACAAGTTAATCAGTCAAGTAGGGGCAAGACCAGTAGGAGGTATTCGTGCCTAAATAACGGGCCTAATTATGCCAAACTACTGTTCTTCGAGATTCAGCCTCTCAATCCCTAACCTTTGACACCGATTTGGCAATAGTCAAATTCTAATCACCTTTCCCCTTAGGCCAGTCTCCTATTTGAGTCTGAGATGTCCCTAGGGTCAATGCCTACTCAATTTAAGGTTAGGCTTGGGTTAGTGAGTGAGGAGATTGTTTGTGAGCTAAGGGAGGGTAATGACTTCCCCACCTAATCTTGTTTAAGGATGTGCCGTTAATCGTATTCGTGCAAGTGTACAAGTATATAGCAAAAAAAATAACACTCAAGCAATATTTCATACAAGAATAAACCTTATACTAAATGCTATGCACACATGTCTTGGATCCATAATGTAACAAAATAGACACGAACCTAAATGCAAGTCTAAATGTTTTTTAGCATTTACAAGCAACAGTTTACTGTTGAGGTTAGAAAAGTATGTACAATGAGTTAAAATAGAAAATAAATAGTTGCATAAACGTTAATCTTTGCAATTCAACCAATCTGCAAAAATTACAAGTTAGTAGCTCACTTAGATTGCCGCTGGAATTTGGCAAATCTGAGGACTCTGGGCTCTGCTTTCTTAAGCAGAGTCCAGGGCCACTTATATGTCCACTGCAGTAAAAAATTTCTTGCTGTCTCCTCCTGTATACAAGAAAATGGGAGAAAGTTAACCAAAATAGTAAGTTAAAAAGAGTTATTTACCGCCCCTCTCCGGCAAGGGCGCCAAAATTTGATTGAGATGAAACCTGCACAGAAAAATACTGAATTTCAGAACTTAAGAATAGATAGTGCAAAGGTACTCAATACTACCGCGATAGCAAGTGGCTATGTGGGTCGTGATCCACAAGGAGGGACTTGTGATGAAAGCATGTTGAAAGTTCTCTTTTAATTCACTTAAAATGGTTAAAAGTTGTTCTCTTGTTCTTGTAAAGAAAATGAAAAAGAATATTTTGTTAAGTTAAAAAGAAAGTGATAAATAGAGAAGGTGAAGAAAATAGAGAATAAATTTATGCAAAGAAAGTGAAATAGTGAATAGAGTTGAGAGTTGGTGATGATGGTGATCTAAACTAAAATTAAAAGAAAAGAAGAAAACCTAAAAGAACTTACTTACCTCTTCCAGTTTATGACTTACCTTGAATTCTTAGCAAAGACTTACCTCGAATCCTTGGAAAGGACTTACCTCGTCTTGAAGGTGAGCAAAGCATGGCTATCCATCACGATAAGCCATCAAGGGCACTTGCAATGGCAATGCATGTTCGATGCTATAGGTTTCATTTGGATTATCATTAAAATCGATAGAAGAAGAGTAAGAGAAGAAGAAAAACATAAAACTGTAACTTTGATTTGATTCAAATAAAAATGGAAGGAAAAAAACTTACACCGATGTCACCCTCAGTACAAGTTTCACTCTCATTCCTCTGTGAAATTCTCCTCTCCCCTCAGTTACATAAATAAAAATAAAAATTACATAAAAGAAAACTAAAAACCTAAGTTACAAACTATAGAATAGCCTAACCTATGCTCTTTGCTCAATCGTTCTCTCTGGCCTCAGAATTTGCAGGTATTTATAGCAAAATATCGGACGGGAGAGAGTCTGAAGATAGAGGGAACAAACGCTCCCCTCTCAACTAACTATCGTGAAAACGCAGCTTGGCCCGCATTTTCGCAGCCTGGGTGTGGCTAGGTAGCTACACCCGGGAGGTTCAATTCCCAGTTTTGATGTTTCATCCGTTTATCCAACAGGTTTCTCGATTTGAGCTCTGGATTTGACGATATCAATGTTGATCTTCAGCTTACCGAAATAAATTCATAAAAATCCAAATTAACTGATTTTCATTTGATGTTATCTCTCTAATTTGCTCTGATCTTCAGCTGAACATTTGCCCTCATCCTTGATTTTGATTTAATCTGAATTTCAGTGGGATTTTGGGCTCGTTTTCTCTCCTCTTTCATCTAGTAAAGGCCCTGCAAATAATTAGATAAAAAGATAATTAAATAGCAGAGTTTATTAAACAAATAATATGAGATGCAACAAAAAGTATGCAATATTGGCAATTGATCACACCTCTACACCTATCTTTTGCTTGTCCTAGAGCAAAACAAATAAAAAGTAGAGATAACCTAATCTAACTCACTTTCGTGGGAATCACGGTTGTACTTAGCATGTGTAACAAGCCGTTAAACCTTTAGGTTACCCCTAGAGGATGAGTTTTGTTTTGTAAAGATTTTCAGTAGATTACACCACAAAATCCATAAAGAAAGAGAACAAAGTGTTAGTATTTTCGAAAAGTATTTTGAAAAAAAGAGAAAATATTTGAAGTATTATAGTAAGAGTTCAAGTAATCTATAAGTTATAGGAAAACTGAATTTTTTTATTTCTAAACTTAGGCTCTATTGAAAAACTTGTTATCAATCAAGATAAGGAGTCAAACTGTATTTCTTATCTAATATATTATTTTACCCTAAGTCATATGCACATTTGTGACAGTGAAATTTTGACTCATGATTTTTAAACTCTAACTCTTAAGCCTATATATATATATATATATATATATATATATATATATATATATATATATATATATATATATATATATATATATATATATATATATATATATATAGGGAGCTGATCCTCTAAGAACGGTTCTCACGGATTTCTGTGAGAACTTTCACGTGGGTCATCGGATTTGCTAGATCAAATCAAATAAAACTAGATCTCTATCAGATCCGATGGCCCACGTGAAAGTTCTCACATGAATTCGTGAGAACCGTTCTTAGGGGATCAACTCACTATATATATATATATATATATATATATATATATATATATATATATATATATATATATATATATATATATATATATATTATATATATATATATATATATATATATATATATATATAGTTTTATTAGGCTTTTAATCTGCCCATGTAACGAGCCTTTAGTCGGTGACTCCCAAACGTAACTGTCTTAGGGCACCGGGTGAGAAAATACCCCAAGGACTTAAAGACTCGAGCAAATAAGGCCACAAAACTAAGAATTTAATTTATTATATGGACCACTTTTAGGTATGAATACTTATACTTTATGGGGCACAAATACCCAACTTAATCAGAGGATATATATATATATATTTCTTTTTCTTTTTTTTAATAAAGCATAAGAATCTTTGTTTTTGAAAAACAAGGATCAGTTCTTAGTGGTTAAATCAATTATCAGGATCACTGGCTCTGATACCAATTGAAATCACCTAGAGAGGGGTGAATATGTGATATGCTAATCTATGCGAAAAATAAAAACTTATTATTAATAATTCTACACAAAGATATAAATACATAAATAAATCCAATCTCACAACCAAGAAATGAAGTCGTATATCTCGTAAAAGGATCTGAACTTCTCCTCGTGATTCCTCTTAAAATAAGAGTTGAGGTGCGTAATTACTTTCTTGGTAAATAGAGCTCAAAAAATAATCTTGAAGATTTTTTTAAAAACAACAAGAATATTTGTGTGATAATATAAAGGAGTAAGAGTTAGAAAGATCAAACACAAGTCAATCGCAAAGACAGAGGATTGTTATCGAGGTTCGAGCCACTTACTTTATGTTCCCGCCTTCACCGCAATGAAGGATTCCGCTATAATCGCTCTCGATTACAATTGAACTTGATCCCGCAAGTGTTGGCCCAGAGGCCTTCCACCCTAGTTTTGATGATGATTAACTCATGTAGTTATGTTTACTAATATTCTTATGTTTTTAGTCTCAGATCTTATAACAAGATGTTAGTTTGGTGATAGCTTCAACAAGAGGTGTTTGGAAGCTTCACAAGTGATTCCATGGCTCAACCTTCAAGATCACACATTGCCTAGCCCATGGATGGAGTTTTGGATCGGGACTACTTGAAGATGGAGATCGTCAAGAAGACTTAGGTATCTATAGTTTAGATAGTTTATTTAGATCCATTTGTAAAGCTTAGTATAGTTGATATGCTCAAGTACACAAACACACACGTTTTATGTTTTGGATTTAGTTTTTATGAATAGTAGATCAAAACAAGTTTACTTTGTTTTTATGTATATTAGATGTGCTCTATATATATACATGCTTACATGACTTATACAAACTTATTTTGATATGTCTATTCATGTGTTTTAGGAAAAATCAGATTTCCTATTGAAAAATCCAAGTTTGATAAAATACATGTTTTGGTTTTTGGTAAAAATGATAAAACACAAAAATAGTTCATATTGATTGATATTTGAGCTAAAACTTTTTATCACATGTTTATATATCAATGCAAAATGTTAAAACTATTTTTGGGTATTTTTAGAAAAGATAAAAGATTTTTTTAAGAAATATTTTATGACCCAGAACTGTGCTGACAGGCCTTGCCGGTCGACCGGGCGGTCGACCGACGTGCACAAACCTGTGCACGTCTGCTGGCACAGCGGGCCGGTTGGCCGACCGGACCAGAGAGCTTTGCTCTCTGTATCTGGGCGGTCGGCCGGCCGGCCGACCGGAGCAGAAAAGTCTGCTCTCTGTTTTCTGGGCGGTCGGCCAGACTGATATCTCCAGTGTTTTAAACAAGTTTTCAAAATAGTTTAAGTGCCAAAAAGATTCATCTATTTGTTTTTAAGTGTTTTGTTTATTTCAAAGAAATTAGGGTTTTGGGAAATAGTTTTTGATCTAAACTTCTATATCTATTTTGGTGTTTTCTCAAGAGAATTTTTTTGTTCAAAACACTTTGTTTTTTTTTTTCACACTTGAGCTATATCTTCTATCCTATTCTATTAGGATCTTTGTTTGTGGAAAAAAGGAAAGAGAGATTGTTTGTGGTTGAAAGAAACCACTTGTTGTAAACACCCTTGCTCTTGTTGTATCCCTCTTTGGTAGAGGTTGATCGGGTGATTGGTTTGCTCCCTCTAGTGAGAGGTGGAGTTTGGTTTGTATCCCTCTTCGGTAGAGGTGGTTGTTGTGGTTGTTTGGCTACGGGCCTACCCCTCGGTTGTGAGGCGGTGTTTGAGAGAGGAGTTCGGTACTCCTAGTGTTGTAACAAATCCTCCTCGGTGGAGGTTCCCTCGGTGGGAGTATAGTGGATTAGAAATCCTTCTCGGTGAAGGCGGGGACGTAGAGCTAGGGGCTCGAACCTCGGAACATATTATTGTGTTTGCGTTTGATCCACTTGTCTCTAAACTCTCTCTCTCTTTACTTTTGTGCAAAGCATCATTCATATCATTCACATCATATTGCTTGTGTTGCCTTGCATCTTTCATATTGCTATATCATTATATGCTTGGCTTGATTGTGTGTGTGCCTCACTTGTACTTAACCACAAGAGCTTCAATAGCACCTCAACGCATATCTAGGGGAATCAAGAGGAGTTAGTCCAGAGCCTTTCACGGGAAATTCGGCTACACTTGTGTGTTGTATTAAGTGTGTTGCAAATAGTTTTTAAAGCTTCCGCATTTAGCGCATTTAGTTTATAGATTAGCATATCACCTATTCACCCCCCTCTAGGTGATTTCAATTGGTATCAGAGCCTACGCTCCTGATACTTAGGTTTAACATCCTAGGAGTGAGATCCTTGTTTGCTAATCTATCATTTGCATTTGCACATTTGTTTGTTTGCACACATATAGTTTACATCCATGGACTTCATGACCCCACCTTTGTTTGACCCTTCCAACATTGTTGTTTGGAAGGCTAAGATGTCCGTTTACCTACAAGCCCTAGGTTATAAGGTTCACCTTGCCATTACCAAGGAATCCTACCTTAGTGATAGCAAGCATATAGGGGCCAATGCACAAGCCCTTGAGGCTATTAGAAGCACGCTTTCAAGAGAACATCTTTTACTTGTTTCTAACATTGATTCCGCCTTTGCAGTATGGAACATTTTGACAACCACCACCACCTCCAAGCTTCAATTGCCAATCCAACCGGAGGAGGAATCTAGTGGAGATGAATCCGAGCCACAACAATGCTATACGGTCCAAGGGAATGACTCCCTTGAGGTATACTCGGATACTCAACTAGATAGTACTAGCTCTTTATTTAATTCACATGATGATATGGATGCCTATGCTTTAAATGAAGAGTTGTCTATTGTTTGTGAAAAACTCCTTGAAAAATATAAAGTTTTGAAAAAGAAAACTTGTAAAATAAATAAAGAAAAAGGAGATTTGTTTTCAAGACTGGAGTTGGTTTTGCAAGAGAAGGTTGAGATTGCTAATGAAAGGGATGCATTGAAATCTCAACTTAATCTTGCACTAAAAGAAAACAAAATTTTAAAATCTAAAAATGATTGTGAAACACTTTTGAAGAAAAATGAAAATTTGTCTTCAAAAGTTGATTTTGTTTTAAAAGAGAATGTAGCTTTGAAAAATAAAATAATTTCTATTTCAAATGATTTAGATGCTTGTTTAAAGAAAAATGAGTTTTTGAAAAATAAAATTGATTTCCATGTTTGTCATGCTAGGGTAGTTTCACCTAGATCACCCCTTGCATGTTCCACTTCTTCTTTAATTAACAATGATATATCCTTGCTTAAGAAGAGTGTAGATTGTTTGGGCTCCACTTTGAACCAATGTGTCGTGGGCCATACACGTTTGGAAACTTTGTTTCGAAAGAAACAAGTTCCATCTATTCATGCACACCCTACACGGCATACACATGCTCCTCACGGACACACCCATCACATGTATGCTCATGTGTACACTTGTACACATTGTGGACGTAAGGGCCACCTTGCTAAATTTTGTTTTGATCGTATACATGATTGTAATTTAGCAAAGAATTTTGTTTGGGTTAGAGAAGGGACTAACCCCCATGGACCCAATAGAATGTGGGTACCAAAGACCACCCCTCCTTTATTTGATGTAGGTGTGGGCTCTCACATGACGTGAGAGTATAGGTACCTTGGAGTGGATGCGTTCCATGCTTAAAGAGAACCTTTTTGGATGCATCACTTTCAAGGGATATTTGGTGGGAGGACCACCTCGTTTGGAGACTAGAGAGGTGCCTCATCGGTTTTGGTATAAATCTCTAACTCCTTATTATTATGTACATGCTAGTTCATTTATCATATTCATAGCATGTTCATGTTTTATGTTTTGATGTGCTTCATGAGGTAAAAACATGCTTAGATGTAGTTTTTATCAATACTTGTATTATACATGTACAAATAGAGAGCTACATTTGTTTTATATATGATTGCACTTCATTCTCATTTTTACTCACTATATGCATATGTATAGACTAGTCTTGATGATTCTCATTTATACATGCTTTGCCAATTTTTATGCTTTACTTCATGTATATGTATTTTGAATTCAAAACTAATAAATATACATGTATACCCGTGAGTCTCTAGCCTTCATGCAAATACTTTTGATAGACTCTTTTATGTTTGGGGTATGTATGTGTATTGTTAGTTTTGGAAAAATCATACATATACCATGAAGATTAGTGTTTTTATGAAAAATGTTTTTGATGTGTTTGATATTCATGTTTCATTTGAGCTTCAATGACTAGTTTCATAAAAATGCCATTTACATGATCTTTCAACACTCACATTTTTCTTTATTTTTCATGACTTAGATTCATGATCATTTTGAGCTTTATAGACCTTGAGTGATTGAATCTTTATGTATTTAGTTATGTTTTATGAAAAACATATGATTTGATGTATTTGAAGGATCTTTAACTAGTTCTTTTTAAAATCAATTTATACTAGTTAATTATTCTTAAATTAGCTTATGAGATACACACCTTCTATGGATAAAATCTTTTGTATTCTCAACATCTGTTTTAATTATGTTTATTTATATCTCGTTTTGATGCTTCATGATATGAATATTAGTTTAAATGTTAGTTTTGTCAACACTAGGATTTATACTTCTACATATAGTGGGCCACAAATAAATCTATATATGTTTGAGCTTGAATGCTTATTTGAACCCATTAGATGTGCTAGTATAGTCTAGTTTTGATGATTCATGCATTTTAAACTTGTATTCCTATTTTTGGATTTGTTTTATGAGTTTTCATTTCATGTATATGTGTATTTTGCCAAACTTTAAGATATACATGGATACCTCTTGAGTCATTTACTTTTCATGCAAATCTTTATTTATGGACTCAATTGTGTTTAGGGATATGTATGTATACTTTTTGTATTGACAAATCATACATATACCTTGAAATGAAATTTGTTTTTAATAAAAATTTAGTTATTCATGTTTTCAAGTATTAATGTTTAAACTTCATGTATATGTCCATTTTATCCAAACTATTATTTATACATATACATCCTTTTGAGCCACGTGCCTTCATGCATATATCTTTGTGGACTCTTTGTTTTTGGATATGTATGTATACTTTAGTTTGTATAGGACATACATATACCTTGAAGATTAAATAGTTTTGATGATTTTCATGTTTTCATGAAAAACTATTTTGTTTTATTTCTTGCGTGAAGGATTTCGTACTAGTTAACAAGTTTTTCATTTAACTAGTTCGTATTCTACATATGGTAGAGTTTTCAAGTATAATTTATTTTTCAAACCTATTTTTTGAAAACCCCTACCATCCACGGGAGGATGGATGGGCGATCATGTTTATGTATGCTTTACAATGAAAATCATTTAAAAACTTGAACCATGATTGGGTGGATAGTTATATGAGGTATACCTTGCTATTATTGTTATTTCAATTGGTATCATTAAATTCTTCCAATTGGTATCAATTTTGATCTTCTTGTATACTCATATATGTTTATATGTATGTATGTTTTCAATTCCAATAGTATCAATTTCGATTGGTATTAAACTTTTCATACATATATATTTTGTTTATGCTAAGGCTTGAGTTTCAACTTTGTTTCAATTGATTTAGATTTCAATTGGTATCTTATTTCGAGCCTATGCATGTGTTTAGTTTGTATTTCATAAAGGGGGAGAAAATTCGATTTTCATATTTCAATTGGTATTTGTATTTCCACTCCCTTACTTTATGATAGAAAATAATAATTTCCATTGATATCATATGTGTAAAATGAACATTTATTTCAATTGGTATCAATTATGTTTAATGTCACCCCTTATTGACTTTGTTTTTGTTTTAGACAAAAAGGGGGAGAACATTATTTTTTATTGTTTTGGTTTATACCCTTTTGTTGATTCTTTGTTTCAAACAAAATGAGGAGAAAAATTTATTGTTTTAGTTTTTACCCCTTTGTTGATGATTGACAAAAAAGGGGAGAAAGATTTTGAGTTTTATATATGCATATGTATGTTTTGCATATATTAAGTTTATTTAGTTTAATTTAGTTTAATTTTAATTGGTATCTAGAGCATGGTTTGTTTTTGAACATTTCATTGGTATCTAGAGCCTTTTATTGTTTATGCATGATTATGCATTGTCATCCATTGCATATTTATTGTTTATTTGTTCATGCATGAGTTAAGGGGGAGCTTCTTTGAAGCCTAACTTTAATCCATGCATATATAACTCCATGAGTTTTGTCATCATCAAAAAGGGGGAGATTGTTGGCCCAGAGGCCTTCCACCCTAGTTTTGATGATGATTAACTCATGTAGTTATGTTTACTAAAATTCTTGTGTTTTTAGTCTCAGATCTTATAACAAGATGTTAGATTGGTGATAACTTCAACAAGAGGTGTTTGGAAGCTTCACAAGTGATTCCAGGGCTCAAGCTTCAAGATCACACATTGCCTAGCCCATGGATGGAGTTTTGGATCGGGTCTACTTGAAGATGAGATCGTCAAGAAGACTTAAGTATCCATAGTTTAGATAGTGTGTTTAGATCCATTTGTAAAGCTTAGTATAGTTGATATGCTCAAGTGCACAAACACACACGTTTTATGTTTGGATTTAGTTTTCATGAATAGTAGATCAAAATAAGTTTACTTTGTTTTTATGTATATTAGATGTGCTCTATATACATACATGCTTACATGACTTATACAAACTTATTTTGATATGTCTATTCATGTGTTTTAGGAAAAATCAGATTTCCTATTGAAAAATCTAAGTTTGATAAAATACATGTTTTGGTTTTTGGTAAAAATGATAAAACACAAAAATAGTTCATATTGATTGATATTTGAGCTAAAACTTTTTATCACATGTTTATATATCAATGCAAAATGTTAAAACTATTTTTGGGTATTTTTAGAAAAGATAAAAGATTTTTTTAAGAAATATTTTCTGACTCAGAACTGTGCTGACAGGCCTAGCCGGTCGACCGGGCGGTCGACCGACGTGCACAAACCTGTGCACGTCTGCTGGCACAGCGGGCCGATCGGCCGGGCGGCCGACCAGACCAGAGAGCTTTGCTCTCTGTATCTGGGCGGTCAGCCGGCCGGCCGACCGGAGCAGAAAAGTCTGCTTTCTGTTTCTGGGCGGTCGGCCGGGCGGTCGACCGAGTTTGCCCAACGGTCATATTTATGACCGTTGGCGGTCGACCGGGCCGGTCGACCGCCAGCCTGTCAGGCTGCCAAATCAGCCTAACGGCTAGTTTCTTCGAGAGCCTATAAATACCCCATTTCTTGGGGGTTTTAACTAAGAATTTTTGAGCCAAAATTTTTTGATATCTCCAGTGTTTTAAACAAGTTTTCAAAATAGTTTAAGTGCCAAAAAGATTCATCTATTTGTTTTTAAGTGTTTTGTTTATTTCAAAGAAATTAGGGTTTTGGGAAATAGTTTTTGATCTAAACTTCTATATCTATTTTGGTGTTTTCCCAAGAGAATTTTTTTGATCAAAACACTTTGTTTTTTTCACACTTGAGCTATATCTTCTATCCTATTCTATTAGGATCTTTATTTGTGGAAAAAGGGAAAGAGAGATTGTTTGTGGTTGAAAGAAACCACTTGTTGTAAACACCCTTGCTCTTGTTGTATCCCTCTTTGGTAGAGGTTGATCGGGTGATTGGTTTGCTCCCTCTAGTGAGAGGTGGAGTTTGGTTTGTATCCCTCTTCGGTAGAGGTGGTTGTTGTGGTTGTTTGGCACGGGCCTACCCCTCGGTTGTGAGGCGGTGTTTGAGAGAGGAGTTCGGTACTCCTAGTGTTGTAACAAATCCTCCTCGGTGGAGGTTCCCTCGGTGGGAGTATAGTGGATTAGAAATCCTTCTCGGTGAAGGCGGGGACGTAGAGCTAGGGGCTCGAACCTCGGAACATATCATTATGTTTGCGTTTGATCCACTTGTCTCTAAACTCTCTCTCTTTACTTTTGTGCAAAGCATCATTCATATCATTCACATCATATTGCTTGTGTTGCCTTGCATCTTTCATATTGCTATATCATTATATGCTTGGCTTGATTGTGTGTGTGCCTCACTTGTACTTAACCACAAAAGCTTCATATAGCACCTCAACTCATATCTAGGGAAATCAAGAGGAGTTAGTCCAGAGCCCTTCACAGGGAATTCGGCTACACTTGTGTGTTGTATTAAGTGTGTTGCAAATAGTTTTTAAGCTTCCGCATTTAGCGCATTTAGTTTATAGATTAGCATATCACCTATTCACCCCCCTCTAGGTGATTTCAGCAAGATCACTTGGTGCCGCAACACTTACAAGCTTCCTTACTCGTTCCCGCAAGAACATAAACACACGAGCCTACGCTCGATCAAGATCGCAACCTCCAACAACTCAATTACAAAGAATGAACATTGGTGATTAATATTTGATCACAAACAAAATTATCTTACAACCTCACTTATAGAATAGATAGAAATGAGATCTCTAATGTAGGTGAGAGAACATAAATTGGGAAGTGAAAAGCACTAAAAACTTCAAGAGATCTAGATTTGAACACTTGAAATTTTTTTTGAAAACTTGTTAAGAAAACTTGTCATAAAAACACTCTCTAGTCACTCTTATTTATAGGAGAAGCCTAGAGACCAATTCTCAGTTAATTCCAGCAATTATAACATGTTAGAATATATTAGAATCAAGAAATAGCCGTTGAAAATGAACCTAGACATGCTTGAATAGAAAACTATCCATTATAAGGCAAAACATGTAAGTTTTAATTATTAGTTGTCGACAAATATGTTGGGCTGTCTGCAAGCCAAGTGGCCTGCACATAAGCAAACTTCATACACATTTTTGAAGGTCAAAATGTTAGAATTAGAAAATAAATATATGAAGAATTTTAGATTTTTATGTTATATTTCTAATGAAACAAAAATAATATGAATCAGATATTGGTTAGAAATATATGATCAAAATACTGAAGGATATCAAACAGAAACTGTGAAAATTGTTTTCAACACAAAGGCTAACTTTAAATCAATATTTGATAATTTAAATGTTTGAATCTGAAAATGACCATATAAAAAGATATTGTAGTCCTTTAAGTTAACTTTCTAATGCAATTTGAATCACATCAAAAAGAGATCAGAGTAAAAAGTTATGGACAAAATAAGCAAAAGCTATCACAGACCGAGCTCACTTGGGCTCTGTAAAATGCTGTAGACAGCATAAAGTAGCTATCGAATGTCTTGCTGCACAGTCAGTTTTTAAAATTAATTTTTGAAGCTTTAAATATTATAATTTAGAAATGACTATATAAGAAGATATTGTAGTACTTTAAGTTAACTTTATAACTCATTAAAAATCACATGAATCAAATGTTAGATTATAAAGTTATGATCAAACACTGAAAGTGTGTCATATAGAAAATTATAAAAACAACTTTATAAAAAATAAACTTTTGATAAAAATAAAACAAAACTCATTTCTTGGAGATATAAATCATATAAATATAAGATTGAGTTTAAAATACAACTAATAGAATCTTTTACAAATCAATATTGTTAAACTCAATTTCTTAAAAACTAAAACAAAAAAACATATTTAATAAAACTCACTAAACCAATATAAAAAACTTTTGTGTGTGTGAGCTTGTGGAATCAATTCTACACTATTCTTTATAAAACTTCTAAACACTTACAAATTCTATAAATATGTCTTCATCTCTTTATCTTGATCTTCTACTATAACTTGACTTGATCCAAATACTTGATTCATCTTGAGCTTGACTCCTCCAAGGGTGCTAAGCGTGTCTTTTGTGCTTGCGCACTTGAATCAACCCGTATTAACTTCAAAACTCGATTTTGAGTCTTTTATTGAAGCTAAACACTAATCAATGATCTTTATTAAACCTTAAACTTATGTATCACAAGATTATTAGTAGCTATAACTGCATAAGTTAATCATCATCAAAACTAAAGTGATGGGCCTTTGGACAGAGTTGTAAGTCACCTTGAGGGGGGATGAATAAGTGACAAGCTAATCTAATGTAACACAAATGCATAATTAGAACTAATTAAGCAAATTAAAAAATATTAGGCGAGCACACAATGTACAACCAAAGAGTGTAGTCGAATTTCCGATGAAGAGCTCTAAACTATCTCCTCAAGATTCCTCTAAATTAAGAGTTAAGGTGCCACTATGGCTCTCTTGGTTGAATACAAGTGTGAGCAAACAATTCCAAGCATATATCAATTAAGCACAAGACATATCAAGCATATAAAGAGATAAACAATATAAGCATGCAAGATATATAAACACAAGTGTGAGAGAAAGAGAGATGAGCAATTACAAATACGAGAAATTTGTTTCAAGGTTCAAGCACACTTGCTCTACGTCCCCCCTTCAACACTATGAAGGATTTTCACTAAAACGATCCCGCAAGATCACCCAGTGCCGCAACACCTACAACGAGCTCCTTCAAAGAACTCTTGGACCCGCAAGTCCCTCACTTGTTCCCGCAAGAACAACACATACAAGCACACTAGCTTGCCGAGGTCGCACCTCTACACCGAGCTCCCACAAGAACTCGTCACAATGCGAACCCACAAGTTCGCCTCCTCAAATACAAAGATGAAAATTTTGTGATCTTAACGCTTTGATCACTAAAAACACTCTCACAATAAATGATTCTTAGAGGATAAATATAGCAATGGAAAGCTAAAGTTTGTGTGAGAAAACAAGATAGATTGAGTGGTGAAAAACTCAAGAAATCTCTTTTGAAAACACTCTTAAAAACTCTCCTTTGAGATATGAAAGTTTTAGCCCCAAAATATGTGGAGAAAAATCCTAAAAAAGATGAAAAAAAACTGGCTCTAAAACTTCTCCAAAATCTTGTCTAAAACTGGCCAAAACAGCCCCTTTTTATAGAGTTATAAAAACTAGCCGTTGGGGTAAAACCCTAGGCCAGATCACCTGTCGGTCGACCGACCAACAGTTATTTTTATGACCATTGGGGTTGCCGGTCGACCGCCCGGTCGACTGAACCTAGGTCTTGACCTGTCGGTCGACCGAGGCAAGAACCAGAGAGTAAAGCTCTCTGGCCGATCGACCGCTCGGTCGACCGGGGCCAAATCCAGAGAGTAAACTCTCTAGATCGGTCGACCGCCCAGTCGATCGCCCTGTCGAGCCAGGGCTTGTGCATGTTTCTGTGCACATCAGTCGATCGCTCGGTCGACCGACTTCTAGTGCGGTCGACCGGTCGGTCGGACCATGTCAGGGTATTAAAGGGATTAAATCTTGGTCTTTATCATCCTATAAAATCCCATAAAATCACATAAAATCCATAAAAATAAGTCATTTAAGCACTTGAAATACAAATATGTTTGATCAAAGATCAACCCATATTACAATCAATTTGAACTACTTTTGAGGCATAGAAATTAAGCTTGAAACTAAAACTCGTATTTTTCAAAAACTAAACTTTTAAAATGAAAACCGGATTTTTCCAAAACTTGTTCAAATACAAAAACAAGATATTAAAATTCATTTGAATTATAGTGTGTATGGATATGATCCAATACACATATAAGATGAAATATCTATATTTTTGACAATAAGCTCAAAACAAAGTTTTGATTTAAACAAAACTTAAACACATGATATAGGAACATCAAATAAGTTTTTCTAAATATTTGAACCAACAATGTGTATGGATGAAATCCAAAACACATATAAACTCATTTTAATGAAATCTATTCATGAAACATAAGGATGTATACTTTGAAGTTCAAAACTAAAACGGTATTTTCTAAAATCAAAACTATTATTATGAAAACACATTTTGTATGTGTGTGTATATGAGCTTGAACAATCCACAACTAATCTATCCTTTATATTTTATCTAAAATACAAAATCTTAACACTTACAAAACTAGACTCAAGTTTTGAAAATCTTCTCTTGAAAATCTTCTTCTCCATCTTAACTTGGTGCAAACCTTGATCCAAAGAGCTAGAATCCTCTTGAGTACTTGATGTGATTTTTGAAGCGTGAGCTCTTGAATCAACACGTGCTAGCTTCAAAACTTGACTTCGAATCTTTTGTTGAAGCTAAACACCGACTAAGATCTTGATAGAGAATCTGAAATTATATAAATACAAGATCATTAGTACTATAACTACATGAGTTAATCATCATCAAAGAGTGAAGGGCCTTTGAGCCAATAAGAGTTTCCTTCCTGATAGTTGGGAAACACTTGTGGTATTATTAAGCAATTCAGTGCTTGAGGGAAAGTCTCTATTGAGTACAATGACCAGTAGTCTTCTCAATGAGGAGATCAGGAGGCAAAGTTCGAGACATCACAGATAGGTCTTGGTTACTGAAAAACTAGAGAGATCGAAGAACAAAGAGAAAGGTCAGTGATACAAATCTAGGGCCCAGTTACGATCAAGGAAAGATGAGTGCTTTAACTGCAGGAAGAAAGGGCACAATGCCAAGCAATATAAAGCAAAAAAGAAAATAGTCTCAGAAGAAAAAAGAGGAAAAAAATTGACAATGAGGAGACAATTACAGTCATGGAGAAACTGATTGTTTTCTTTGTAGAGAATCAGTCGTGTATCTGTGTGATGTGTCTGTAAGTTCACCTAAAGGGGGGGTGAATAGGTGATGGCTAATCTAATGGTCACTTAATACCAAATAATGCGGAAGCTAAAAACAATTATGACCAAATAAAACTTTTACACTAAACACTATGTATAACACAAGAGTGTTGCCGAATTCCCCGTGAAGGGCTCTGGACAAACTCCTCTAGATTCCCCTTGAATGGGTTGAGGTGCCGCGTTGGCTCTCTTGGTTGAATACAAGTGTTAGCAAACAATCACACGCAAGTATATATATCTATGAAGCACAATGTATATCAAGCATATAAAAGATAATCACAATAATTGAATGCAAGATATAGACAAGGAGATAGAGAGAGAGAGAAAGTGAGCAATCGCAAACACAAGGGATTTGTTTCGAGGTTCGAGCACACTTGCTCTACATCCCCGCCTTCGACACACGAAGGTTTTCCACTATGAAAGATCCCAATGGATCTCTCCCCGGTGCCGCAACACCTACAAACCCTCGGACTCCCTAGTCCCGTACACACGCAAGCCCCACAAGCTTGCCGAGGCCGCACCTCAAACCAAGAGTTCACAACCGAACTCTAAACAACCGAGTCCTCACTAGGACCCAAAAATAATGCGAACACAACCGTCCGCCTCCTCAAAGAACAAAGATGAACTTTGGTGATCACAACTCTTGATCACCTAAAATCCTCTCACAAAAACACTCCCTATAGGGTAGATATAGCAATGGATAGCTCAAGTGTTGTGTGAGAAAACAAGGATGAGAATGGTGGACGAAAACTCAAAGAATCACTTTAAACACTCTTGATAAAATCTTCCCTTTAGATAGGAAATATTTGCTCTCAAATTTGTGGAGAAAACCTCTGAAAAGGATTGGAAAAACTGGCTCAAAAATACTCTCCAAATCTTGTTGAAAAACAATGACCAAACCCCAAAATATATAGGCTGCCAGAAACTAGCCGTTGGGGTCTGTCAGGCCTGCCGGTCGACCGGGTCGGTCGACCGCCAACGGTCAGAAATCCGACCGTTGTTGCCACGGTCGACCGCTCGGGTCGACCGAGCCACTGGAGCAGAGAGTAGAACTCTGTCGGTCGACCCGTACGGTCGGCCGAAATTTCCAGAGAGCAGAGCTCTCTGGAGCGGTCGACCGTCCGGTCGGCCGTCCTCCAATGCACAAAGGCGTGCACGTCTGTGCACGTCGGTCGACCAATCCGGTCGACCGACTTCAGACCAAGTCGACTATACAGTCGACTTGCTGAAGCCTGGAAACTGATTTTCTGGGATTTAAAACTAAGTCTTTTAATTCACATAAAATCTCATAAATACATAGAAATTCTACAAAAATAGTTTTACCAATATACTTTGATAAACAAACATGCTTGCACAAAATCAAGGCATGTTATAAAAGATTGGACTATTTTTGTAACTTGGAAATATTGGCTCAAATGAAAACTTGTATTTTCCAAAATCTTGTTTTTCCAAAACTCCTTTAAATACAAAAACTAGATAATTTGAACTCATTAAAGCATAGAGTGTATGGATATGATCCACTACACAAATAAGATGAAATATCTATATTTTTGACATTTAGCTCTAAAAATGATTTTGGTTTAAAGATATGTATATGAGAAATACCAAAAACCAAAATAGTATTTTTCCAAAATGAAAGTCTTTTCTAAACTGAAAATTCTTTTATGAAAAGACAACTAAATCAAGTGTGTGTGTGTGATATATACTTTGAGCAATCCACCAACTATTCTATCCTTTACATTTTTAACTAAAACAAAAACAAAATCTTATACCTAGACACAAGTCTTCATCTTGAAGTCTTCCCTTGAAGTCTTCTCATCTTCTTGACTTGGTCCAAACACGATCCAAAGAGCTAGACTCCTCTTGAGTACTTGATGTGATCTTGATGCACAAGCTCTTGAATCAACCGGTACTAGCTCCAAAACTTGACTTTAAATTCTTTGTTGAAGCTCCACACCTACTAAGATCTTGATCATGAATCTGTCACTAATTAAACACAAGATCATTAGTAATATAAGTACATGAGTTAATCATCATCAAAACTAGGGTGATGGGCCTTTGGGCCAACAGTGTCACAACTCAAAAATTGGCTCATGAATTCAGGAGCAACTCATCATATCACTCCAAGGAGAGATATCTTTGTGACATATGGCAGTGCAGTGAAGATGAGAAACAAAGACATATTGCAGATAGTAGGTATTGGAGATGTACATCTTGAGACCGAGACGGATTGACTGATAGTGCTCAAGAATATCAAACATGTCCCGAATCTTGATCTGAATCTAGTTTGCATTTTATAGCTGAACCTTGGCCCACCTGTCTCTTGAAGTGGAAGCTGAAAACTTCAGAGAGCAAGCAGTGCACATAACCAGTTTGATTAAATTCCTTACTTATAGTTTTTGCTTAGTCAATTAAGAAAAAACAAATTCTATTTAAATATGATTTTTTAGATGCAATCACTGTGAAAAAGAAGCACATTACGTAAGATGAAACTTTATACAAATTTGTGATTTAGTTTAATACAATTTTGGTTTAGATAGAATTTCCTATGATAAATTTCAAAAAACAATGGACAATGCCCATATAAAACAAAATTTGAAAATGATACTTTCTTCATTATTATTCAGGCAATTTTTCTAATACAAAATTTGATTCATATTAGGAAACCCATATGTTTCGTTTCAATTTAAATTCGTTACGAATTATGAAAGGTATTCCCTAAGGCAACTAGGACTATACCTGTAATTTTAGATAATAAAAAAACCTTTATTCCAAATATGACTTCTAACTGATATTACATATAGCTGTACAAAGCACATTAAAACATCAAAAATAATAAATAATTGAAAACTTAATTAATATGACCAGAAAAATGTAAATCATCCGACAGCTGAGAGTGTCTCTCAGCTGGCGGTAACGTAGCACAATATGTGCCACAATCTTTGGTAATCTTAAGACGATCCCGCTTTTGAAAATAACTAAAATTATTAAAAGCCCCTGCTATTCAAAAAAGACAGTTTTATTGAGATGAGATTAATTTTATATTCTTTATTATTTTTCCCCTCTTTTCTATTTCTATCTCTCTCTGTGTCTCCGCGCGCTATCAGATCTAGATTTCGAATTCGCAGAGAACGTCGTTCTAACAAAAGCGGGATCAGATATTGATTTTAAGTTTGCAAATCTAGATCTCCATCAAATCTCCATCGAAGATCTCCTTTATATTTTTCTCGGCCTATCTATTTTAATGTAGAGTCCCAACCATAATTCATCTCCCGCCACCCCATCTCGTCGTCGATCCCGCCCCTTTCTCCCCATATGAATATGAATCAGTTATCATTAAGTTCAACTTCATCACAGAATATAGCAAATCCAGCACGAGGGAGATCTTTTGATGCGTATCAAGAGGTTAGTTTTTTTTCATTTTTATTTATGTTATTCTTCATCGCAGTTGTAACTGAAAAAAATATTTGGTGCCCTAGATGAGACAATAACCTAAAAAAAAATTTATAATAAAGGATGTGACTAAGGTCGCAGTATTTAATAAATAATTTTACAATTCTTTTAAACTGCGACCTTAGTTGTAGTCTATAATTGCACTAGGTGTGCGACTTTAGTCACGTCCTAATCTATATGAAAATTTCTATCTATCTTATAGTAATTAATTTTTTAAGGACTGAAAAAATAGTCACAGTATTTAATAAAACACTTTCCGTAATATTATAAACATCCTAAAGGATGTGATAAAGGTCACAGTTTTTAATAAATTTTTTGACAATTCTTTTAAACTGCGACCTTAATCGCAGTCTATAATTACATTAGTTGTGCGACTTTAGTCGCAGTCCTTTAATATATTAAAGTTTCTATCTATCTTATAGTCATTAATTATTTAAGGACAATAGTCACAGTATTTAATAAAACACTTTCGGTAATATTATAAACATCTACAGTAGTGCGACTACGTTCCTCAAATATTTTTGGTAGTGCGACTAAGGTCGCAGTCTTTAATTATTATATTTATGTTGTTTTCCTCAATTATTTCTTTTATTTCAACATAACAATTTTTGGTAGGAAATGAATTTGCATGGTGAAATGCCTTGAAGCGTAGTTATTTTTTTAGGACAGGAATTTGCAAAAGATGATGAAGCATACAACTTCTACAATGGTTATGGAAGGAATATCAATTTTGGCGTGAGAAAAAAGAATAGATAAATCATGAAGGTCTCCACATGAAGTTATTGTAGAAAATACTGTTATAACAAGGAGAGTATGAAGAAGTTGGGTGACAAAAGACAAGAAGGGCTTACCGTCAACCGTCGTATTGATACTAAAGTTCAGTGTCCTGCTTTAATGCATATTCATTTACATTATTACCAGATAGAAGGTTCTAGGTGGTCACCAAGTTTGCTGATTTGCATTCGCATGATTTATCAAGTCCGAATAAGGTCCATCACTTTTACTCTCATCAGACACATTGATCAAAGATGAGCAGAAACACTATGACCAATTTAGCCAATGTAGGAATACGTCCTTCTAATATTGCCCATGTTGTTAATGTAATAAATCATGGAGAAGATTGTGAACAAGTAAGTCCATAACAAGTCATTTTGATTTTATTCGACATAGGAGAAATAATATTGGGTAGCAGTTTATTACTGTCATCAAATATTTTCAAGAGAAAGCAGAGTCAGATCCAGATTTTTTTCTTTGACAGTGATGTTGATCATGCAGGCACACTAAGAAGTATCTTTTGAGCTGATGGAAGAGCAATATCTTCTTATTTAAGTTTTTCTAATGTGATATTTTTGACACAACATACATGACTAATCATTTGAACCTGCCCTTTGCTCCATTCACTAGAGTGAATCATCATTGACAGTTTATTTGGTTCGGTTGTGCATTGCTCGCAGATGAGCAAATGAATACATTTGTTTGACTTTTCAATAAATGGCTTAAATGAATGCACAAAGTTGTAGCAAAAGTGATCATTACTAATCAGGATGCCTAGATAGGCGATGCTTTCAAGATAGTTTTTTCATATTGTCGGTATACTATTTTTGGCATATAAGAAAATATATTGCCGAGCAACAAATTTTCTTGATGAACGAGTATGAAGATGATTTTGCCATTGATTTTAACTTTTGCTATTCCTTCAATGATATAAGCATATGCGAGGAACGTTGGAGATTGATGAAGTAAAAATATCATAGAGATGAAGAAGAAGATAGTTGGTTGGTAAAGATGTACAAATTACGTACACATTGGGTTAATGCTTTTCTAAAGGATATTTTTTATGCTGAAATGATAACTAGTAAAAGGTCTGAAAGTATTAATTCTTTTTTTGACGGGTTTGTGAATGCAAACACAAAACTTGTTGAGTTTATCCACTAATACGATAAAGCTGTCACTGCACATCGTAGAGCTGAATCTCTAGAAAACTTTATGTGTTGAATTATGTGTCTAATTGTACATCAAATTCATATGAGATACAAGTTTCAAAGTTTTATACTAGAAAGTTTTTTCAGTTGTTTCAAAAGGATTGGGCATTATAATGACACTGTTTTCTGAAGAGTTGGAACATGAAGCTCAAGAATAACTTATTTGGTTGGTGATTTTTCTGAATCAAAAGACTATTGGGACAAGGTTAGTTATGAGAATTGTGGTGACCTTTATGTTTTTTATAGCTGTGCCTTATTTAAAACTGAGGGGATCCTTTGTAAACATATTCTATGCATCTTATGACGCAATCATGTTACACATAACCAGAATCTTGTATACTAAAGAGATGAAGATTGGATTCTCTTTACAAGAATGTTGTAATTGAATATGATTTGAAATCTTTTTCGAATCAAGGTATGCGAGGAACTGCTAGATTGTGGATACTTCGATCCAAAATTTATGCAATTCTCAGAATGGTCTTTGATTCAGATATCCATCTTTCCAAGTTGGATGGTGTGTTGAAAAGATTTACTATAGAAACCAATAATGACTTCAAATCTAAGACATTAAACGATCAATCATCGCAGAGTGAAACTAATGTTAGTTCTAGTTCTTCAGTTGTGGTTTTGAGAGACGGTGAGGAATTGACAATATGCGGTCCGCTTGGTCATGTGGCTACAAAGAGGAAGCCTAAAAGTGCATTCAAGATAAAATCTGAATTTGAAGATTCTCTATCACAGGAGATGAACCACCGTAAATGTGAAAACTATCAGCAGTTAGGCTATTACAAGACTGGTTGTCCATTATTAGCATGATAATTTTCTCTTATATCATTTGAATTTTAGTTTGCTGTTTCAAACATTTACATAATCTTTTTTTAATAAAATTTTTATATCACGCATGTTTTTTTTCATTATCACATGAATTGAATTTTTTTATTCGCGAAGAAAATAGTATCAAGTCGCAGCAATCGAGAATGAAAAAAGAGTTTTTTTTTGTATCTTCTGGCGAGGAATGTGACCAAAATCGCAGTGTTAATAAAGAAAAGGATATCACTGAACTGCGATCTGAGTCACAGTTCAATTAATATTATAAATAGTTGTTATTCGCTGCTCTTTTCTGTAGGTTTTATTACATTAACAACTTTTCATTTTATGTTACCAGTTTACTATATTATATTTTTTTAATTTGTTTGAACATAGTGAAACTTTTTTTTAGCACTGCGATCATGATCACATATACGATTGTATTTTTAGTTAACCTTTTTGAACTGCGACATGGTCATTGTTTTTGAATCATTTGAATATTGCCAACACAGCGCTTTGGTCGTGACTGCAATCTTAGTCGCAGTTTTCATAATTTATTATAGAAGATCGCATTTATGTTGAACATGAGCAATCATATTCTTAATTATATGGATAGCGATCACAGTCCTAGTTTTTTACTGAAGATCAAATATTTTTAACTTAAGACAATCAGATAGGATATATTTTCCACCAAATTTTTTTGTTTTTTAAATCCTTTTTTTCGACTTTTGTGTTAGGAAACTTTTGATTTATCATGAATTTTGCAGCGATCTTGGTCGCAATCTGTATCAAAAAATTGAGAATCTTCCTTCAACACAAAAAAAATACGACTATAGTTAACTTCTAACATAAACCTTACAAAAAAGAGCATTAAAATTTAAGATAGAAAAAAATTTATTTATTTAATGGACCTTATAAAATAAATGCATTATGATGCCTACAAAGAAGACAATTGTGATATTGATTATGAAAATAACGGAATATTCTAGTTGTCCTCATTATCACCATCATAATCATCTTTATCTTCTTTATTCTGATTATTTTCCTTTTCTGTCTCGTTTTCCCCCTCTTCTTCCTCCACATCACCATCGCTCTCCATTTTGCTTTTTCCCTCTTCTCAAGGGTACATCGGTTCATCCATAAATTTTCAGAAAGGATTGTCCGTATCAAGCTCTTCCTCCAACCCGTATCGAAGGAACATATCCGAATAATACTCCCAATCATCATTAAAGGAATTACTGCATTCAGGAGAAGAAGGAGGAGAAGACATTTTTAAATTTTTAAAAATTTTGAACGTAAATTTATAAATCTAATTGTGACTGTAGTTTTTTTTAGAAATGAGATCTTTAATATATAATACATTTAGGAAGTTCAAAAGGTTAATGCTCTCAAACGACATGAACATGAAAAAAAATTATTATTTGGGTTTTCAAAAATGTTATTTAGTTGACTGTTGAGTTTTTGAAAACTTGATAAAAAAAGTAAGAAGTTATTTAATTGAATCATTTATGGCGGGAGAACTCCAAAACTAATATTCTTTGAGTTTATTACGATATATTATGACATGATTTGGAAATTAACTTTCTTTTACATTTTTATTTTTAACAGAATTTAAATAACTTTAAGTTATCTCTATTAAAATATTGAATTTCATTATTGAAGATTGCGACCATTGTCGCAGTATTTTGGTATATAACTTTTTAATCAGTGCGTCTTGGGTCGCATTTAAGAACTGCGACTTGGTTCATTCAGCATAGCGACCAAGGTCGCAATACACATATAGTATAAAATATAATGAATTTTCTAAACTGCGTCGCACTCTCAAGTTATTTATATAAAATGCAATCATGATCCCAGTGCTAACTGAAACAAATTTTTTTTTAAAATTCTCTGTGTACTGTAGGTTGTATCGTAATTAGAGACTACGACCGTAGTCGCAGTGCTTAAATGAGAGCAATTTGTTATAATGTAAGTGTATTGTGACCCATGTCACAACTTTGATAGTCAATGCAGTCGGCAGATTTAGTAAATGCGACTTTGGTCGCAATCTTTATTACATTTGCAAAATGAAAAACAATGACTATGGTCGCAGTTCATAACACGTGCAAAAAATGTACAAAATTTTTTTGAAGTTGACTAACAGATATGCTTTATAAATAGTATATTTAAGAAAATTCACATTTTATATTCCGTATTTGTTAAACAATAAAACTCATAAAATAATATTTGTCATGTACATTCATAATAAAAAAAAAATTACATGTCAATCTTCAAATATCATTCTTCTAATTTTTTCTGTTTCTTCATCCCAACTTTTTGCCTTGTCTGCGAGTAGCATGTATGCAAGTTAGCATGTGAGCTTCTGTACAGTCGCATTCGTTACGACATCAACTGCTGAAGGACTTTCAAATGTTATACTTTCAATGTATTTGCATACATATATAACGCAATCAACATTGAAATATATGAAAAATATATATATATGAGATTAAATTTTTTAACTATAAATAAGAAATTAATTTATATAAACTTTATAAATTAAATATACATGTTAGCCTGTTGGGAACATTTTGCATACTTTATATAAGTTTTCTTCATCTTTTTACTGAAATCTTGTTTAAAATTTGTAACGTTCTTTCTTTCTGAATTTACAAAAAATAAATAACATTCAGTTTTAATGTCATTTAATTCAAAGTAAATAAAAATGTAAGATCAAGTTTAACTTATCATTGTTCTAGCATCTGTTTGGTACAGCTTTAAGATGTATATGATTTATCCACAAAAATCAAAGAGTTATTATGTTTGGCAATTGGAAACCAAAAGGGTCCGGTGGAATCCGGCATCATCAGCACTGTGTTTATGATTGATCGGGAAGAACATATAATGTGTATCACTAGTTCAGTCTTTTAGTTTGTTCTTGATGAAATATTCTTCCAGATCTCTATTTTTGATACATCATCGTGCTGTCAAAATAAGACCATACAAACATTAAAAGATTTATAATATAATGCATTATTAATATCTGAACTTATACGAATATAATGTCATTGAAGTATTAAAACACTGTGACCAAGGTCACAGTCATCTTATTCAGGATGAACAATAAGGACTGCGATCAAGGTCGTAGTCATCTTATTCAAGAAGAATAATAACTGCGACTAGGGTCATAGTCAACTTTTTCAGGCTGAATAATAATAACTGCGATCAAGGTCGCAGTCATATTATTCAAGATGAATAATAACTGCGACCAATGTCACAGTCATCTTATTCAGGATGAATAATAATAATTGTGACCAATGTCGCATTGTCTCATTCAAGGTCACAATTTTACATATTATACTATTTTGTAAATGAAAGAAAAATTAAAGATTGAAAGATAGAATTACCTAAGCTTCACTGTGAAAGAATAAGCCTTTCAATCCACCTCTATTTTAAAGATGTCTTATGTAAAAATGAATGAGATTAGAATCTAAATCTTTGTTGAACAGCAGATCCTCTATGTCAGTTCTAACACTATGTATTGTATTATCAGGATCCTGATATACAATAACACTGCAAAAAATAAACATTTTTAAAGTAATACACTATGAATTAATTCTTGATGAATTAAAAATTTGATGATTATATTTAAACTGCGACTTTGGTCTCAGTTATATCAATTTCAACATTTTTTTCAAAAGTTAGAAGAGAAATTTAAAAAGAAAAATAAAAAATTAACTTACTCAGAAGTGGCTTTGTCAAAATTTTTTTGAGGAGTGCTTATTTTTGGGGCTGTAGACTTGTGTAGATAATACTTTCATTTAAATCCCTGTTTTTCGACTGATTGTTGTATTTCTTTGTTGTGTCAAAGTCAGGGCTAGAAATTTGTGCCTCAGCCTGTGAAATAGTCTCTTGAATTGATTTCTTCTTTCTTTTGGATAAACAAAATAGAGTCATCATGATCTCTTTCTGTACGCTTGCTTACTTTGACTCCCCTCTCTATTGATCCTTTAGAGACATCCACAGTTTTCTCTTTAAAAGCTTCTTTTTCAACAAAAATGGAAGTATGTTCTTTACTTTTTTCTTTTGAAGCTTTGCCTTTTGTATATTAAGTATATGTTGAGTTAAATTTAAAGTAAAACTTGAAAAATCAAAACCTGCAATACTTATCTCACATTTTTCATGCTTAATATCCTCATCTTCCTTCCTTTTTTTCTCCTTCTCCTGCTTCTCCTTCTCCTCCTTACTTTTCTTCTCCTCCTCAACCTTCCTCCTCTTCTCCTTCTCATTATCCTTTTTCCTCTTCTCATCCTCCTCTTCCTTTTCCTTCCTCCTCTTTTCCTCCTCTTCCTTCCTCCTCTTCTCTATCTCCTCCTCCTCCTTTTTTGTCTTCTCTATCTCCTCTTCTCCTTTTATTGCTCCTCCTCCTTCCTCTTTTCCTCCTCCTTCTTCTCAACATTGGTTGCTCTTAACAGCTCATCTTTCTCCTCCTTCACCTTCATCTTTTATTTTTTCCCCTTAATTTTCTTTTTTCTCTCTTCTCTAGTTCTTTATTTCCTCTTTTTGGCTTTCTCATTTTTCATTTTTTCAAATTTTCTTTCTAGCTCATAAACTCTACTCTTCAGATAAATATTTTCATTCCTAGTATATGTAGTTCATCAGCATTTCGTCTGGGGGTTCTGGCAAATAACCTGTAATACTTGGTTCTTCTATATGAAAATACACCTAGAGGAAGGTGAATAGGTGTATGGCTAATCTACTGACAAATGATGTGAAATTTAAAACTAATTGCAACTCAATAAGTATAATTAAAGAGTGTAGCCGAATTTTCGGTGAAGGGCTCTGGACTATCTCCTCTAAATTTCTCTAAATAAGAGTTGAGGTGCTATGTAAAGCTCTCTTGGTTCAACACTAGTGAGGCACACAAACAATAACAAGCATATAAGATATGAAATGAACAATATGAAATAATGCAAGGTATAAAAAAGAGAGTTTAGAGATAGTGGACCAATCGCAAACACCGAGATATGTTTCGAGGTTCGAGCCACTGCTCTACGTCCCCGCCTTCACACAGAAGGATTTCCACTAATGCGTCCATACATGACTCCCACACAGGGAACCTCCACTGAGGATTTGGGTAATACAAACTTGGAGTACATAACTCCTCTCGCAAACAACAATAAACTCAACACAAGAGGCAAGACACTAAGCCACACAAGATCAACCTCTCAATAGAGGGATAGACACAAAGCTAACAACAACAATCATCTCTACACTTAGAGGGATAAGGCACTAAGCCAACACTCCAACAATCACCTCTACACTTAGAGGGATACCAACAAATCCAAACTCCCCCACAATCACCTCTACACAAGAGGGATAACACAAAGCAAAGAGGATACAACACTTGGTGGTCTCAACAAACCACAATCCAATTTTCTCACCAAAAATAAGATCCTAATAGATAGGATAGATAGATAGCTCAAGTGTGAGAAAATAAAGTATTTGGAAAACAAATTACAAAGAAAAACTCTTGAGAAAAACTCTAGAATGAAATATAAATGAAGATCAAAACAATTTCCCTAAGACTCTCTTTTTCTTTGAATTTCTAACACTTTAAAACAAATAAAGATAAAATCTTTTGACACAAAAACTTTTTAAAAACTTGTTGTTAAACACTTGTAAAGATGAAAAAAATTGCTTTCTAAAAACTTGTCTAAAATAACACAAGAGGAGGCATATATATAGCCTCCAAAAATTTCTGCATGTTGGCATCAGGAAAGGGCAAAATTTCCCTTCCGGTCGACCGCCCGGTCAACCGGCGCAATGATCATATTTATGACCGTTGTGCCTCCGGTCGACCGGCCATAGTCATCGGTCGACCGCCCGGTCGACTAGCCAGCACCCGAGAGTGGGGTGCTCTCAGTCGGTCGACCGCGTGGTCGACCGGCCTTCATGGTTGTCAATGTGCACGTTCCTTATGCACATCGGTCGACCGTTCCGGTTGACCGACCACTGGTCCAGTCGACAGGCTCGGTCGACCGACAGTTGATCTGGCTGGGGATTAAGGGTATTGAAAACTTGTCTTTTTAATTTCAATTAAATCCCATAAAATCACATAAATTTCGTAAAAATAAGTTCTTATAAGATCTTTGAATAACAAATATGTGTAACTAAAAATCAACACATATTTCAAACTATTTGAACCATTTTTGTGATATAGAAATTAGGCTTTAAACCAAAATCGGTATTTTCTAAAACTTGGACTTTTGAAATGGAAAACCGTTTTCTCCAAAACTCATATGGATACAAAAACATGATATTGAAATAAATTTGAATTATAGTATATGGATAGAATCCAATATACATATAAGATATATATCTATATTTTTGATATGAAAACCAAAACGGGTTAAACCGAAAAACAATAAACTTTAAACTTGTGTGTATGTGAATGATTGGTCGCTAATGTTGCATATTTAATATCATACTTCCATACTTATTTTAGAATAAAAGCCTGCACTGTCCTAATTAAATGCTAAATTTATTTTCAGGCCCAATCCTTAAGGAGATGAAGAGAAATGAGCCCAAAAGCCCACCAGAATTCTGAATTAAATCAGAATTAATTCGCACTCACTGAATCAGGGCAAAATCAAGAGGTTAAAAACCGGTTGAGAAGAATCCTCTCAGAATCGACCGGTTAAAGCCAAGAATCCAAGGCCATTTCGTCAGAATCCGGGAATCAAACGAAGACACCAACTCTAGATAAAGTCAGAAGGATAAACCAGTGTGACCCACCAACAGGGTGTGGCCACCTAGCCACACCCTGGCCGCGAAAATGCGGCCCAAGCCACGTTTCCGCGGCAAAGTTAGGGAGTTAGGGGGAGCGTTTGCTCCCCCGATCTCCCTGGGATCCTGATGGTTAGGGTTTTGCCTATAAAAAGCCAGAAATTGCACTGAAAATGGACGACCATGCAGAGATAGGATTTTAGACTATTTTTCCATTTCTTAGTTTAAGTTTTCTTTTATCTTTATGTAAATTATATGTAAGCTTAGGTTAGATGATGATTCATGTAAGTAAGAGAGAGAGTCATATGTTGAGAGTGACACTGATGTACCCTCCTCCTTTCTTCCATCGTTTCAAGCAATAAAAGGTAACATTTTTATGTTCTTGTTTACTTTCATTTTCTTTTGTTTTCGTCTTCCTCTTCTACTTTACCTCGTTTGTTTTTGTTGAGTTTACAAGTGAATTCCAAAGCACAAGTATAACGATGTTATGTGAGTGCCAACGATAGTTCATGAAGACGTTCTCCTCCTCAAGACGTATCACTTCATGCTTGTGCGAGACTTGATGATATAATGCGAACGGGGACTGAGCGCGGGCTTATGATCTATGCGTTGAACGCCTCCAAAGTAAGGTAGAACGTGCAAAAGGTTCCAGGTAAGTCATCAACCAAACTAGGTGAGTACTTCTTTATCTTTCCTTCTTTTCTTTTTCTTTAGTATAGATCACCCCATCTTCCAAATCTTTCATCACTTCTTTTCCAATTCATTTTGTACATAGCCGCTTTCGTCGTTTTCTGATTTTCTCCACCTTCTCCATCTATCGTTTTCTTTCTTTAACATAACTTTCGTTTCTTATTTTCTTAACTTAAAACAAAGAAGAACTTTCGCTTTCGTTTTCTTCACAAGATTTCAATAAAGAACGTAAACGCTTCTATCGCAAAACCCTCCTTGTGGATCACGACCCGCATAGCCACTTGCTATAGCGGAAGAATTGAGCACTTGCACATTTTTATTATAAGTTCTGAAATTTTGTATTTTTTGTGCAGGTTGTACCTCAATCAATTTTGGCGCCGTTGCCGGGGAGGGTAACGTTTTTATTGAAATCTGATTTTTATTGAAAATTTTTTTTAGAACTAAAACGAATTTTCTTCTCTGTTGCAGGTTATAGGGAAAGCAAAGCAGGAAATTAAAGTTGCAGTAACATATAAGTGGCCTTGGGCCTCTGCTCTAGAAAACAGAGACCAAGTGCCCTCTGCTTTGCCGCGGATCCGCGGCCAAAGCCGCGAAAACGCGGCAAAAAGGAGTGGACTACTAACTGTCTTTTTGCAGGGCTGCTTGCTTTGTAAATTGTAGTTTTCTGTAACTTTACTTTTTCTTATATGCCATCACATAAGCCTGCTAATAATCAACAGTAAAACATTTGTTGCAAAGATAAAAAAATTGATTAGACGTTTGCATTTTAGGCACGTGTCTTTTCAATTCATTTATTTTTACTGTTGAAGAGTGCTGGAGCAAGGTACGTATGCATTGCATTTAGCATAGGACTCACTTCTTGGTTGATTTATATCGCTTTGAGTGAATCTTATTTATCTTGTACACTTGCACAAATTGATTTTAAGGGCACCACCCATTAACAAGATAAGGTGGGGATTTAATCACCCTTCCTTAACCCAAAAATCAGATTCCAAGCACTCACTAACCCAAGCCTAACTAAAAATGAGTAGACGTTGGCCCTAGGGACATCTCGGACTCAATTAGGAGATTATCCTAAGGGGGAAAGGTGTTGGAATTTGACTCTTGCCAAATCAGTGTCTAGGAAAGGGATTAAGGGCCGAAAGCCTGAAGGTTGGTGGTTATTTAATTAAGGAACGTCTTTGACGAAAAACCTCTCACCAACCTTGCCCTGACCTGGCTGATTAGCTTGTGGTCAAAGTCTGCATTGGACCTCCCGTGGACAGTCTAACCAGTTAGGAGTCGTTTAGGTCATAGGTCTACCCTAACTTAGGTTAGAATTTTTTCTTTTTCTTTGTTTGTTTATTTGTTTGTTTTTCTTTCTTTTTGTTTGTATTCCATTGTGTGATATGGCCCATAATAACAATTTTTTCAACTTCAATAATAATCCATATACACATCAAACTCTTTTTCGGATATTACCAACCCGGCATATCATGACTTTAACCAACCTAGTGTGCCGGATTGATCTTATCCGAATCAATATAACCCATGTCCCCCATCGTATGACTATAATTTCCATAACGATTTCAACTCTTCACAGAGTCAGTGGGGATTCACCTACCCCGAGCATAATTTTCAACCAACTTGTCCCCCTTATCCACCTAGTCCACAATATCCCCAAGAGTCATACTCAGTTCCACCAGTCCAAAATAGAAAAACCATCAATTTTGGAAAGGAGTATGCGTGAGTCCAAACAACAATCACAAAATCTGATGGACTCACAATTTCACTACCACTTCCAAGACAACACTTCTTCTTTTCAGCAAAATAATGAATCCATCAATTATGAAAAGATGCTTGAAGCCATGACTCATACTCAAAATGCTAGAAATCGTGACATAGATATGATGGTCGAATCTCTACGTTCTCACCGTTTGACCAGTTCTGATGTCACTAGCCATTCTGTTAGAGCGGAAGAGTCCTGTAGTTTTGGAAATCAAGATTCCATTTCAGAACAACCATTTGAACTTGCCCAAACTCCAAATGAAATTGATAGTTTGGCAAGTTGTCCCTTGACTGAAATAGAACTTGAAAATGAATATGATCATGAACTAGAACTTAGTGATTCAATTTTACTTCCTGATTCAATAATGACTCTGGTATCTACACCTGATTTCAATCTTTTTCCCGAGTCAACATTGGATCCTATGCCAATTCATCATGAAATTGAATCACCCATCTTTGATGATCATATTGAACTTGACAAATTTTATAATCTTGAAAATCCCATTGATAAATTGGCAAGTTCTCATTTTTTTGATATTGAACTCAATGAGATATGTGACCTAGATTCCCAAATCTGTGATCCAGTTCAACTTTCTGAATCAATATTGACTCCTGTTTTATTACCAAACTTGAGTAATATTTTCGAGTCAGTTTTGATTCCCCCACCTATCATTCATGAACTTGAATCACCAACATTAAGTCACATTCCATTGTTGGAAAATAATTGTGGACTTGAGTTTCAATTTCTTAACTTGGACTCAATTCCTGAACTTATTTCGACTCCTGAACCTTTACTTGACTTAAGTCACCTTCCTGAGTCGGTATTAGTTCCTGTCCTTCCTGAGTCCAAGTCAATCATTCTATCTTTTCACACTCCATTCTGAGACGAGGTGGTTGACAAATTTGACTCCGAAATTTGTTATGGAATTTGGAAATTAGATGGGGTCACATACTTAATAAAAATCCTTTATGGACACATCTTTTTAGTGGATTATATTAGAGTAATTTCTGGTGGGTTCTTCCGAACCCAACGAAAAGTCGATTGGGCCACGTTTCGTGGACCAATCAGACCGCCACCGGAACCGCCACCTTAAGGTAACATTTCCTTCCCTTTCGTCTTTTTTCATGCATTATGCATTAATTCATACATTGAGGATAATGCATGAGATAGGAGTGGGGGAGGGTCTAACATAACTTAGGTTTTTCTTTACTTTTAAAACTTTTTGAAAATAGAAACAATATTTTGACATATTTTTTTGTAAGAAATTAAGTTAATTTTAAGGAATAGGAAAATCCAAATTAAGATTTCTTATACTTGGTCAAAATAAGATTATTTGTTTGATTTTTAGGGTTGGAAGAAAATTTGTCAAAGTAATTTAGTCTTGATCTTTACCTTGATGAAATATGCACACTTCATACACTTACACACTTAGGGTTCAAAAACAAAGATTCTTATGCCTTATAAAATATATATATATATATATAAACAAATCTAATTATTGATTAGCTAGGTGCTTTGGCCTAAGCAAGCCTTAGTATTTATGCGAAAAATAATTAGATAAGTTAAAAAAAAATCCTCTGATTAAGCTGGGTATTTGTGCCTAATAAAGCATAAGTATTCACGCCTAAAAGAGGTCCATATAATAAAATCCTTAGTTTTGTGGGCTTATTTGCTCGAGTCCTTAAGTCCTTGGGGTGTTTTCTCACCCGGTGCCTTAAGACCATTTGGTTTGGGAGTCATCGATTAGAGGCTCGTTACATGGGCAGATTAGAAAGCCTAATAGAACTAAGGAATAATACCACACACAAAAAAAAGTATATATATATATAAATAAATAAGGCATAAGAGTTAGAGTTAATGAACCCTTAGTCAAAATTTTCACAATCACAAGGTGCATATGACTTAGGGTAAAGTAATAGACTAGATGAGAAGTACAATTTGACTCCTTACCTTGATTGATAACAAATTTTTGAATAGAGACTAAGTTTAGGAATGAAAAATTCGGTTTTCCTATAACTTATAGATTGCTTAGATCTTACGATTATATTTCAAATATTTTTCTCTTTCAAAATGCTTTTCGAAAATACTAACTCTTTGTTTTCCTTTCTTTATGGATTTTGTGGGTGTAATCCGCTGAAAACCCTCATGAGACAAAACTCGTCCTCTAGGGGAAACCTAGAGGTTTAACGGCTTGTTGCACATGCTCAGTGCAATCGCGCGGCCTGCGAAAATGGTCTAATAATCCTTAGTGTAGTTTAGTTGTTTTGCTCGAGGATGAGCAAAAGATAGGTATGGGGGTGTGATTGGTCGCTAATGTTGCATATTTAATATCATATTTTCATACTTATTTTAGAATAAAAGCCTGCATTGTCCTAATTAAATGCTAATTTATTTTCAGGCCCAATCCTTAAGGAGATGAAGAGAAATGAGCCCAAAAGCCCACCAGAATTCTGAATTAAATCAGAATTAATTCGCACTCACTGAATCAGGGCAAAATCAAGAGGTTAAAAACCGGTTGAGAAGAATCCTCTCAGAATCGACCGGTTAAAGCCAAGAATCCAAGGCCATTTCGTCAGAATCCGGGAATCAAACGAAAACACCAACTCCAGATAAAGTCAGAAGGATAAACCAGTGTGACCCACCAACAGGGTGTGGCCACCTGGCCACACCCTGGCCGCGGAAACGCGGCCCAAGCCGCATTTCCGCGGCAAAGTTGGGGAGTTAGGGGAGCGTTTGCTCCCCCGATCTCCCCGGGATCCTGATGGTTAGGGTTTTGCCTATAAAAAGCCAGAAATTGCACTAAAATGGACGACCATGCAGAGATAGGATTTTAGACTATTTTTCCATTTCTTAGTTTAGGTTTTCTTTTCTCTTTATATAAATTGTATGTAAGCTTAGGTTAGATGATGATTCATATAAGTAAGAGAGAGAGGCATATGTTGAGAGTGACACGATGTACCTCTCCTTTCTTCCATCGTTTCAAGCAATAAAAGGTAACATTTTTATGTTCTTGTTTACTTTCATTTTCTTTTGTTTTTGTCTTCCTCTTTTACTTTACCTCGTTTGTTTTTGTTGAGTTTACAAGTGAATTCCAAAGCACAAGTATAACGATGTTATGTGAGTGCCAACGATAGTTCATGAAGACGTTCTCCTCCTCAAGACATATCACTTCATGCTTGTGCGAGACTTGATGATATAATGCGAACGGGGACTGAGCGCGGGCTTATGATCTATGTGTTGAATGCCTCCAAAGTAAGGTAGAACGTGCAAAAGGTTCTAGGTAAGTCATCAATCAAACTAGGTGAGTACTTCTTTATCTTTCCTTCTTTTCTTTTTCTTTAGTATAGATCACCCCATCTTCCAAATCTTTCATCACTTCTTTTCCAATTCATTTTGTACATAGCCGTTTTCGTCGTTTTCTGATTTTCTCCACCTTCTCCATCTATCGTTTTCTTTCTTTAACATAACTTTCGTTTCTTATTTTCTTAACTTAAAACAAAGAAGAACTTTCGCTTTCGTTTTCTTCACAAGATTTCAATAAAGAACGTAAACGCTTCTATCGCAAAACCCTCCTTGTGGATCACGACCCGCATAGCCACTTGCTATAGCGGAAGAATTGAGCACTTGCACATTTTTATTATAAGTTCTGAAATTTCGTATTTTTTGTGCAGGTTGTACCTCAATCAGTGTACTTGAGCATATCAATACTAGCTATCTTTACACAAGATCTAAACACAAACTAAATAAACCGAAGTCTTCTTGTCTCCAAGCCGAATCGATCCAAACGCGATCCAACGAGCTTGACTCCAACCGAGTGCCAGATGCGATCTTGACGCGCGAGCTCTTGAATCAACACGTGTTAGCTCTCAAAACTCCTTTGTTGAAGCTAAACACCTACTAATATCTTGGTCAATCACTGAAACTATTTAAATACAAGATTATTAGTTAACTATAACTACATGAGTTAATCATCGTCAAAACAAGAGTGATGGGCCTTTGGGCCAAAATACTCTCCTCATCTCTTTTCACAGGTTCTTGTTTTTCGAGATGTCAGCTTCAATATTTTCATCATGATTCTTCTCTTCCTCTTCCTCTCTTCAGCAGTAAGGTCTATCATAATTTTTTCATCATTGAAATATTGGCCATTCAATTTAAAACCTGAAAGTCATGTAAAACATATATCAATATATAACCAATCTTTCAGTATTGCAACTAAAGTCACAACAAAAAAAATGCAAAAGGTGTCCTTTTCATCAAGACCGCGACCAAAACAATTAACTGTCAGGTACAATTGAGTACTGCGACCTTAGTCGCGGTATGAAATTTCATCTTCAAACCATTTATTTTACCAGGACTGCGACCAAAATCGCAGTCCTATTAAAATTTAATACAATGTTTAATTTTCTTTTTTAAACCGCGACTATAGTTGTAGTCATCAAAAAACATCAAATTATTGTGAATAAATATTACTCCAGCTACAATTTTGTTTTTTGAAACAAAATTGCAGACAAAATGTTTATAGTGTTGTTTTATACTAACCTTTTTTTCTTCAATATCTGTAAAATTGATTTCAAGTAGGTCTTTGCTAATATTGTGGGGTCCCATCTCACTGCCCTGAGAGTTTTTTTCTTCATTCTTTTTTTTGCTAAAAAATTTCAGCCCTTTCACATAGTCAATACTGCAACAGGTATTACTATATCAGTTTATACAATCAGTGTCCATATATAAGCAATTTACAATAATTTTTAACAAATATATAATTTATACTTACAAAAATTTGTACTGAACATCCATGCAACTCAAATGTAGTATACCTGAAAATGTCCATGGATTCAAGAAGGAACTGTCACACAGTTTTAGCCCAACAAATAGTCTTCATCAGTTGAATATTAACAATTTGCTCCACTAAATAACATGACATGGTGTATTTGCTATCAGAGAAGAAGAGAGTTGCTGACATATACAGAATGATCAAAGTTGTGAAGTTCTGAGCTGCAAGTCTTTATTTGTCTTTTATAATTTCATTTAATGTCACTTGTTGCTCCAGATGCTCATCCTTTGTGACATCTAATTCACTTCTCCTCCTCTTTTTCACCAGAAGATCATTGAAAGCATTTTCAATGGATATTTTTGTACTCTTCTTAATACTTGAAAAATAATGTTTAATGACACCCCTGTGCTTCAATGTACAAGTCTTATTCATTATAAAATCTGCCCCGTCGATAGGTAGACCAAAGGTTAGGGCAACATTCTCTATTGTTAATTCGATTTGTTTGCCACCGATTGAAAGGTCCTTGAGTTCCTATCATACTGGTTTACAATCTTCAAAACACTGATGTTTGATTTTAGCCCTTTGCCATCTCCAAATTCCTTATTGTAGATAGAATGCCACGAAAATTGTACCGAATGGCGTCTCCTTCATTGCATTGACGAAATCTGGATGTATGTACTTTTTGAATTTTCTAATTAATTCGCACATTAGCTTTCGGTTCGATCTCATTGGACGTACTTTCACTTTTTGCCTAACTACTGATGCAGAAACATTAAAAATATAAGTCAACATTAAACAAAGCCTCAGTCGCAGTTTTTATAAATAACTTTATTAATAAAAGGACCGCGACCTTGGTCGCAACTATGAAAATTAAGTTATAAAAGACTGCGACCAAGTATCAAACAAAACTTTCTTAAAGGGACTTCTGTTAAATAAGACTGCGACCAATCAACTTAATTACTTAACGTATGAGATCTTGGTCGCTGTTTCAAAAGATTGCGACCCTTGTTTTATAAGACTGCGACCATGGTCGCAGTATCTTATTTAGCTTAATTAATAAAAAAGACTGCGATTACCGTCACAGTATCCTATTTAGCTTAATTAATAAAAATGACTGCGACCCTTGTTGCAAAAATAAACAAAAGATAAACAATACTGCGACCAACGTCGCCATGTAAAATAAAATAAATTTAAAAATTGAAATGACGTTAAAAAATAATCCGGTATCGATCGCATTGTTTTTACCAGTACAAAAATTCAGAAAATTGTTAAAAAACTTCTTTGAATCCAAAAAAATATTTTTCACAAATTGCGACTTCGATTGTAGTTTCTGGAACAAAAAATTTTAAAAAAAACTGTTTCAAGTCGCAACGGTTGAATTATGATTAAAACAGCTTTCAAAAATTAAAACAATTGAAAATTAATGCGACCATAATCGCATTCTTTTAAAAAAAATAATTTTCCAAATTTTTTTTTGAAGTTAGAGAGTTCAAAATTTTAATAAAAAAACCCATTTTAAATTGAAATTTTCAATTGAATTTTAATTTTTAGAATTAAATTCAATACTGAAATCCAAATTTTTATAGGGACAAGACAGCGATCTAAAGCGAATTGATATTAAAAAGGTAAAAAAAGTCTATGAATACAAGTTTTGAAAAACTTTCTGAAAAAACCATAAATTTTTGTTAGGGAACCCAATAATCTAAGGTTTTCACGGTTTTTTTTTACTTTTTTCGACGGATACTTTCTTACTCGTCATCTTAATCAGAACTTATTTTTATAAATTTAATTTTTGATGTGGATGATTCAGAAATTTAGAAATCAAGATCTGAAATTTTTTTAGTTTGAAAAACTCAAATTTCAGATTTTTATTTGGGAGGAATAGTTTTCACCATGTTAAAAGTGAAACTGATGCTATTTTAGTTATTCAGGCGGTAAAGTGATTGATGACCTTTTTGGGCAGAATGTTTTGTTTTTTTAGCACCTAAAATTTCGTCAGATCTGTTACTCATATAACACCATGTCACGTCGGCTGAGAAACTCTCTCAGCTGGCGGCTAAGGCACAAAGACCCCTAACATGATTTAGTTGAATAATTATTTTTATTGAGACCAATGAACTCTAAAAATTATTCAAGAGAAAAACATACCATAGTTTGGAAACTTGAAGAGGGGGGTAATTTTCATATCCATATTATGTGATAATATTTTACATTAACTGTCACAGGCCTACCACAATCCTCCTCTTTTATCTTGGCTTGGGACAGACAGTGAACAGTACACTGGTGATTTTCATACAAAAATAAATACAGCTTTCAAAATTAACTTGATTAATAACTGAACAAACATTACAACAAACTTAATAGTCCGAGATAATCCTTTCCTGTAACCCCACACACACACACACACACACACAGTTTATCTGAGCCGAACATGAGCGAGCAGTCCTACCTCAAGCACCGTGCAGAAACTAATGAACTTCTGTACAATAACCGTGTTCAAATACTATGTCAGCTGTCAACATAGTATTTGTGTGTAAGGCCAAGCATGCGAGCAGTATCTATAGAATTTTCTTCAATTCTGGATCATTTCGTGGACATGCTCCCTTCCCTCTGGCATGCTCCACAGATCTTGAAGCATTTTGGCAGGAATGACAGTCGCAGGTTGTGCTAATCAGGCCATTCAACCTGACATTTAAACGGTCAGTGAGCATTTTTAATCTAATCAATAGCACAAGAAAGAAGGGTTTTTCTTTTTCTTTTTGTTTTTTTCCCCCTTTTTTTCTTTTTTGGGTGGGTGGGGTGTCATTTTGAGATCTTAGATGGTTCCATCTTTCACTATCCAAGCTTCTAGTTTCTTTTGATGATTTCTACCATGATCTTATTATCATGAAACTATTCCCAGAATATTGCAAATTAGCATTTTTTTTTTTTTATTTTTTTTTTGTCCTCCAACTTATTATTTCTATCTAATAAAAACCAACAGTGGTGACTGTCTGTGCATCATACTAACAGTGTGTGTTACTTTCCAGAATTGAAGGTATCCCACTGCTTGCTGGCTTCCCTCCCATAATTTAAAATCCAGGTATCCTCATTCAGATTCGAACCTGAGCTTCAGCAGATACAAAGTGAACACTATGTATGATATCAGTAATTAGCAATTCACAAGTCATAATATCTATTCATGTATCTGAATTAATTCAGATTTAGTTGTGTGTCGTGGCATTACCCAAACGCAAACCAGTAAACTGCATCATGTCAACGTGATGAAAGCACTCAATTAGTTGGACCCAAACTCCTGACTGCATTGAATATGAGCGAGGGCCCTGACATAAAACTTTAAAAGCCAGTTGGCAGGTAGGTAGATCTAAATTTTTGGTCTCGCGATTTAAGCTCATGCAACCAATGAACAATTCCAAATTTCCCTAGACATGAAAGGAGTCTAGATGAAGAAGATAATAAAATTTGCAATGGAAAGGTAAAATGATCGCTGGGGCATAAAAAACTCCAAAGAGCCTAAATGAATCCACATTCCCAAATTAATAAACATATTGGGTGAAATTTTCAGATCTAAGACTGATTATTTTCTAATGATCAGGTACCACTTACAACCCAAAGCAGAACCCATTAGCAAATAATTTGCATTTACCTGCGAATTTTCACCATGTTGGTCGATTCAGATGATGAGAAGTGCACGCCAAAGATGTTTCCATCCCTTTTGACCTGCCTCTTGACTTGCCCGTTGGAACCACAAATTGAGCGGATCTTAGCACGTTTGCAGAGGGGGTTCACATTAAAAATACGCACAACAGTTGTTTTAGGAGCATCAACCCTGAGGACAGAGAGCTGCTTTCCTGATACAGAAACTGTATCTTTAGCATCCTTTGCTTCTTCTCACTGCAACAAAAGACATGGACATGAAATACCGAAACCAACATGATCTATATTTTTATTCATGTGGTGTCGAATATTTACTGATATGAAGGGACATACTATATGACATACTAATACTAGAAGGCTAATTGGCATCTCCAAATTGTCTGTGACTTGAGAAAACATCCCAAAAAGGGAAAAAATGATAAATTTGCTATAGCAACTCCTAGGCACACGAAAAGCCAATGGTCAAATAGAACACATTTCCATTCAATTATGAACACACACACACACACACACACACACACACACACACACACACAGAGAGAGAGAGAGAGAGAGAGAGAGAGACTTGGCTACTTCCAGAAAGACTTGAATACAAATCCTTCCCATTCAAATTCCAGATAGGCAACTCAAATGGGAATTCACTCTCATCAAGATGATTTACATTATTCAGAGTGCCAAAAATCAAAAATCAAATGAATCTTTTTTTTAGTTCTCTTGCCTATGCATCATCAAGTAGGCATGAAATAAACAGCTAAAGTGTTATTTAGATCTCCAAATTGATAATCCAAACCTTTGATCCTAATCTAAACACTTTAAAACCCTTACACACCACTCATTCTAAATTATAGATCTAAAAACTCGCTATTTTGTTGGGTTCCTAATGCATAGGAGGAAAAAACTTGTAATGATTCTTTTTGGTTTTGCACTGTAAATGATATATATCGATTTGAATAGTGTATTTTATATTTTCATGGCATACAATTGGAATTGAACGAATAACTCCAAATTGTTTTGGAAGAAACCCTATGAGAACAGTTCTCAAATTAAGTTTCGTGAGAACACGATGGGCTACCTCATGGATGATCCGAACCGTTCATCTTAATTTTTATATTCTACTTAGACTAACCATGAAAAAACAAGCAATTTCAAGTCTTTTTACCACCGCATGAAATGACATATTTGTTCCACGGCTAATATAACATAATTTTTAAAACCACTTAATGCATAAGTAAAAAAGTTTGGAAACGCTTGATTTTTTATGATTAGTCTAATTAGAGTATGTAGATCAAGATGAACAGTTCAGATCATCCATTGGGTAACTCACCGTGGAGTTCTCGTGAAACTTAATTTGAGAACCATTCTCATAGGATCATTTTCATATATATATATATATATATATATATATATATATATATATATATAGCATTTAGGGTGGAAATACTATCACCCCAAATTTAATAATGGGTAATCATAATGCTATATGTGATCTAATACCCATTAACTATTTAAATCAAATTTTGAGAAATTTTGACGTGTTATACTCATGCATCTAGTGGGAAAAATTAGTCAATTTTATGTTGAACTTAAAATGTTAATTTTATCAACACTTAATTCACAAGTAAAACATATCGAAATTACTTGAAATTTAGATTCTAAATAGTTTAGTAGATATTAAATCATGTCCAGCAATATAGATTTGTTATTAGCGTTACCCATTATTAAAATTGAGGTAATAGTATTTGCGTCTCAAATACTATCAATAGTAGCCTAACTCTCACATATGTGCTCTGTTTTAAATATCGACCAATTCGGCCGAGATATCGTTTGATATTTTCTTTTTTCCCTGCTGCCGATACGATATGGGAGAATCGTTCGCCATATCGTTTGTAGCAAAAAAATGGCCGATATTTAAAATATCGGCCGATAAATCGCCCGATATATCGCTCGATATGAAATAACTTATTTATTGCACGACTGCGTGCAAATGTACATTATTTTTTACTCTATTTGCATGCATATTACATCATTTTTATTTGATAGATGATATCTATGACACTAAATCAACTTTTAGTTATCAATATTTCATTATATATAGTGTCTGGGATCAACGTCCGATATGCGCGCGTATCCCTAATATCTCCCCCGATATCCGATCTCCGACATGAAAACCCCATCCGATACGATCCTGTAATCCGATATTTAGAACCTTGCATGTGTGTGTGTGTGAGAGAGCCAAATCCTTCCCACTCAAATTTAATGTTAAGTTATTCAAATTAAAGATCCGCTCTGTTGAAGCTGATATGCATCATTTAAAGTGTTTAAAAACAAAATTTGAAGTGTTTTCGAGACAAATGAACGGTCTAAAATGGCATGTTGCTTAAATCCATGACTTTAGGCATCCAAATTTTTGAACCAACTATTTGACAATGATCTATGTAAATCACCTAGAGGGGGGGTTTGAATAGGTGATAATGCTAATCTAGAAACTAAATGTGGAAGCTAAAACAATTTGCAATCACACTTAATACAACCAACAAGTGTAGCCGAATTTCCCGTGAAGGGCTCTGGACTAACTCCTCTTGATTCCCCTAGATAAGGGTTGAGGTGCTATATGAAGCTCTTGTGGTTAAGTACAAATGAGGCACACACACAAGCAAGCCAAGCATATAAGGATGATAAGCAATATGAAATATGCAAGGCACAAATGCAAGCAAGTATGATATGATGCTAAGAATGATGCTTTGCATAAATAAAAGAGAGGGTTAGAGAGACAATGAATCAAACGCAAACACAAAGATATGTTTCGAGGTTCGAGTCCCTAGCTCTACGTCCCCGCCTTCACCGAGAAGGATTTCTAATCCACTAAAGGAGAACCAAACTCCTCTCTTAACCTTACAATGCCACCGAGGCAATACAACCACAATCCACCTCTACCGAAGAGGGATAAGGCCCGTAGCCAACAAACAAACTCAATCACCTCTACCGAAGAGGGACACAAACCAATACCCTCCGATCAACCTCTACCAAAGAGGGATACACAAATACAAGGAGGGTTTACAACTTGATGGTTTCCTCAACCACAAACAATCTCTTTTCCCACAAATAAAATGATCCTATAGAATAGGATAGATGATAAGCTCAAGTGTGGAAAATTAGGTGTTTGGAAAATAAAAACTTAAAGAAAAATACTTGAGAAAACTCTTGTAAAAGATAGAAAATGAAAACCAAGACAAATCTCCCAAAATACTCTTTTCTTTGATTTTTCCAAAAACCTAAAACAAAATAAAGATAGATCTTTTTGGCACTAAACTCTTTTGAAAACTTGTTTAAAACAGTAGAGAATGTCTGAAAATTTTGGCTTTAAAAATCTTAGTTAAAAACACCAAGCAATGGGGTATTTATAAACCCAAAAGAAAACTAGCCGTTAGGCTGATCTGTCAGCCTGACAGGCTGGCGGTCGACCGGCCGGTCGACCGCCAACGGTCAAAAATATGATCGTTGGAGCAATCCGGTCGACCGCCCGGTCGACCGCCCAGATACAGAGAGCAGAGCTCTCTGGTCCGGTAGACCGGTCGGTCGGCCGGCCCACTGAGCTGCAAGACGTGCACAGCTCTGTGCACGTCGGTCGACCGTACGGTCGACCGGCCCTTTGTGCGGTCGGCCGAACTGACCTGTCAGCCAATTCTGGGTCAGAAACTGGGTCAGAAAAACATGTTAAAATATTTCTAAAAATTCTTTAAAAACTTCTAAAAATCCCCAAAAATAGTTTTATCATTTTGCATTGATATATAAACATGTGATAAAAATTTCAACTCAAATATCAAGCAATTTGAACTATTTTTGTGTCTTATCATTTTTATCAAAAACCAAAACTTATATTTTATCAAACTTGGATTTTTCAATAGAAAATCTGATTTTTCCTAAAACTCATGAATAGGCATATCAAAATAAGTTTGTTTAAAAGTTAAGCATGCATGTATAGAAAGAATACATCTACTATACATAAACCAATTAAACTTGTTTTGATCTACTATTCATGAAAACAAATATTGGTTAAACCAAAACCGAAAAACCAATATCCAAACATAAAACGTGTGTGTTGTGCACTTGAGCATATCAACTATTCTTATCTTTACACATGGATCTAAAACACACTAAACTAAAGTAGGATACCTAAGTCTTCTTGACGATCTTCATCTTCAAGTCGACTCGATTCAAACCGTGATCCACGAGCTAGGCTATGTAAGATCTTGATGCTCGGGCCCTGAAATCACCAAGTGAAAGCTTCCAAACTCCTCTTTTTGAAGCAATCACCAACTAATATCTTGTTACATGATCTGAAACTAAAACCACAAGATTATTAGTAAACATAACTACATGAGTTAATCATCATCAAAACTAGAGAGGAAGGCCTCCGGGCTAACAATTTTCCCCTTTTTGATGATGACAAAACTCATGGAGTTATATATGCATGGATTAAAGTTAAGCTTCAAAGAAGCTCCCCCTTAACTCATGCATAAAATAAATAAACATAAATATGCAATGAATATGAAACATGAAACATGCATAGATATGTATAAACAATAAAAAGACTCTAGATACCCAATGAAATGTTCAAAAACAAAATATGCTCTAGATACCAATTAAAATTAAACTAAATTAAACTTAATATATGCAAAACATAAATATGCATATATAAAACATGATCAAACTCAAAATCTTTCTCCCCCCTTTTGTCAATCATCAACAAAGGGGTAAAAACCAAAACAAAACAAAATCTTCTCCCCCTTTTTTTAATACAAAGAAACAATCATCAATAAGGGGTAAATAAAGACAATGTTCTCCCCCTTTTTGTCTAAAAACAAAAACAAAACCAAATAGGGGTGACAATCAATTAAGATATCAATTTAAAATATGTCAAAGTAGCATCTTGATACCAATTGAAAGTAAACATAGATCAATCAACAAATGGTATATGCGATATACATTCATGAAGAGAAAGCTGTGAAGCTTCCCTACATAGATACATTACATGAAGGAGGGATGACACGCCCTAATTCACATAACGTACACTATGTAATGCATAAGAGAAGATGTGAAGCTCCCCCTACACACGTGTACCACATAAAGAAGAGATTGTCAAGCTCTTCAATACAAGATACACTCATCATGAATCTATATGTAGAAGAGATGTTAAGCTCTCCTTGCATATAGGCAATACAAATCAAAACTTTTGTATTTTTATTTTTTAAACAAAATTTTGAGATACCAAATTTTAAAACGTTCAAATAAACATCTTGATATCAAAAGAGAGTATTTTTCTTTTTAAGTATATGATATCAATTTAAAATTTTTATTTTCTATCATAAAACAAGGGAGTGGAAATACAAATACCAATTGTAAATATGAAAATCGAATTTTCTCTCCCTTTATGAAATACCAATAAAACAATGCGTAGGCTTGAAATGAGATACCAATTGAAAAGCAATTGAAAACTAATCAATTGAAACTCAAGCTTAGCATAAACACAAACATATATATGTATGAAAAATAGATACCAATTGAAATTGATATTCTTTGAAATGCAAGCATACATATACGAAAATATATGAGTATACAAAAAAGTCAAAATTGATATCAATTGAAAGAATCCAATGATACCAATTGAAACGACAATAATATCAAATGTACATCTCATATTATCTACCACCCATTCATGCACAAGTTTAAAAGATATTCAAGAAGGGTATATAAGACATGGTCTCCCAACCAACCGCCCTTGGATGGTAGGGGTTTTCAAAAAAATAGATTTGAAAAAAAATAAAGTGTGTTGAAAACTCTACCAAAATGAAGAATATCGCAACTAGTTAAATGGAAAAACTTGTAAACTAGTACGAAATCCTTCAAGCAAGGAATAAAACAAAATTATTTTTCATAAATATGAAATTCACAAAATAGTCAACACTCATAATCAATTAAGCATAAATATGACTCATGAAAACAAACACATGAGTAAACAAGAAATGTGAGTGTACAAATAAGATGTGAAGATCATAATCATGAAAGATGGACAATAAGCTCAATATTCCTTGAAACATGAAAACATGTAAATCATCAAAACTATTTAATCTTCAAGGTATATGTATGTCCTATACAAACTAAAGTATACATACATATCCAAACACAACGAGTCCACAAAGATATATGCATGAAGGCACGTGGCTCAAAGGATGTATATGTATAACAATAGTTTAGATAAAATGGACATATACATGAAGTTAAACATAAACACATGGAAACATGAAAAACTAAATTTTCATTAAAACAAATTTCATTTCAAGGTATATGTATGATTTGTCAACACAAAAGTATACATACATATCCCTAAACACAATTGAGTCCATATGTATAGATTTGCATGAAAAGCAAATGACTCAAGGGGTATACATGTATATCTTAAAGTTTGGCAAAATAGACATCTACATGAAATGAAAAACACATGATCATAAAACAAAATCAAAATGGGAATACAAGTTTAAAATGCATAGATCATCAAAACTAGACTATACTAGCACATCTAATGGGAACAAATAAGCAATCAAGCATAAACATATATAGATTTATTTGTGGCCCACTAATATGCACAAATATATACCTAGTCTTAATGAAAACTAACGTTTAATCATGTAATCAATGCATGAAGCATAAAAACAAGATATGAATAAATATAAAAAAAAACATAAACATGATTATTATGAAAATCCACATGTTATTAACCCTATGATAAACATGATAGCTAAACAAATGGTGAGAACACAAAAATAATGGTCCATATTAAACATGGGTGTCTCAAAAGGCTATACATGCATGTCAAGAGTCTAATAATCATGGCATTTTCATAATGATCATATAAACATCAAAACATGCTACAAATAATGAACATGAAAAGCATGCAAACATAAATAAGAAGTAAGAGACCGTTACCAAAACCTATGAGTCAACTCTCCATGTCTCCAAAACAAGGTGGTCCTTCCACCAAACTTCCCTTGAAAGTTATGCATCCAAATAATCTCCTTTAAGCTCGGAACACATCCACTCCAAGGTACCGCTACTCTCACGTCATGTGAGAGCCCACACCTACATCATAAACACGAAGGGTGGTCTTTGGTACCCATATCTTATTGGGTCCATGGGGGTTAGTTCCATTCCTAACCCAAATAAATTTATTTGCTAAATTTACATCATGTAATCTGTCAAAACAAAATTTAGCAAGGTGGCCCTTACGTCCACAATGTGTACAAGTGTACACATGAGCATACAAGTGATGATGGTGTCCGTGTGGAGCATGTGTATGCCGTGATGGGTGTGCATGCATAATAGATGGAACTTGTTTCTTTCGAAACAAAGTTTCCAAACGTGTATGGCCCACAACACATTGGCTCAAAGTGGAGCCCAAACAATCAACACTCTTCTTCAAAACATTTATATCATTTTTAACACTTGAAGATAAAGTGAAACATGCAATAGGTGAAGTGTGAGATACTACCCAAGCATGGCAAACATGTGCATCAATCTTATTTTTCAAAAACTCATTTTTCTTTAAACACATATCTAAATCTTTTGAAATAGAAATAATTTTTGTTTTCAAATATTCATTTTCTTTTACAACAAAATTAACTTTTGAAGTCAAGTTTTCATTTTTCTTTAAAACTTTTTCACAATCATTTTTATTTTTCAAAATTTTATTTTCATTTAAAACAAGATCAAGTTGAGATTTTAATGAATCCCTCTCATTAGAAATCTCCTCTTTTTCTTGCAAAACATTGTTAAGTCTAGAAAGTTTTTATTATCATTGTTAATGCCTAGACTTTTCTTTTTCAAAATTTTATATTTTTCAAACAATTTTTCACAAACAACAAATAACTCTTCATTCAAAGCATTGGCATCCATATAATTATGATCATCAAATGAAGAGCTAGTATCAAAACTATCTAGTTGAGATTCCGATTGTACCTCAAGGGAGTCATTCCCTTGGATCATGAAGCATTGTGACTCGGATTCTCCACTAGATTCCTCCTCTTGTTGGATTGGCATTTGAAGCTCGGAGGTGGTGGTTGCTGTCAACTTGTTCCACACTGTAAAGGCGGAATCAAGATTAGAAACATGCATAAGATATTCTTTTTAAAAGCGTGCTTCTAATGGCCTCAAAGGCTTATGCATTGGCCCCTATATGCTTGCTATCACTAAGGAAGGATTCCTTGGTAACGGCAAGGTGAACCTTATATCCTAGGGTTAGTAAATAAGCGGACATCCTAGTCTTCCAAACAAGAATGTTGGAAGGGTCAAACATAGGTGGGGTCATGAAGTCCATGGGTCCAAGCTATATGTGTGCAAACAAGCAAATGCAAATGATAGATTAGCAAATAAGGATCTCACTCCTAGGAAGTTAAGCCTAAGTATCAGGAGCGTAGACTCTGATACCAATTGTAAATCACCTAGAGGGGGGGTGAATAGGTGATAATGCTAATCTAGAAACTAAATGCGGAAGCTAAAACAATTTTGCAATCACACTTAATACAACCAACAAGTGTAGCCGAATTCCCCGTGAAGGGCTCTGGACTAACTCCTCTTGATTCTCCTAGATAAGGGTTGAGGTGCTATATGAAGCTCTTGTGGTTAAGTACAAGTGAGGCACACACACACAAGCAAGCCAAGCATATAAGGATGATAAGCAATATGAAATATGCAAGGCACAAATGCAAGCAAGTATGATATGATGCTAAGAATGATACTTTGCACAAATAAAAAAGAGAGGGTTAGAGAGACAATGGATCAAACGCAAACACAAAGATATGTTTCGAGGTTCGAGTCCCTAGCTCTACGTCCCCGCCTTCACCGAGAAGGATTTCTAATCCACTAAAGGAGTACCGAACTCCTCTCTCCTTACAATGCCACCGAGGCAATACAACCACAACCCACCTCTACCGAAGAGGGATAAGGCCCGTAGCCAACAAACAAACTCAATCACCTCTACCGAAGAGGGACACAAACCAATACCACTCCGATCAACCTCTACCAAAGAGGGATACACAAATGCAAGGAGGGTTTATAACTTGGTAATTTCCTCAACCACAAACAATCTCTTTTCCCACAAATAAAATGATCCTATAGAATAGGATAGATGATAAGCTCAAGTGTGGAAAACTAGGTGTTTGGAAAATAAAAACTCAAAGAAAAATACTTGAGAAAACTCTTGTAAAAGATAGAAAATGAAAACCAAGACAAATCTCCCAAAATACTCTTTTCTTTGATTTTTCCAAAAACCTAAAACAAAATAAAGATAGATCTTTTTGGCACTAAACTCTTTTGAAAACTTGTTTAAAACAGTAGAGAATGTCTGGAAATTTTGGCTCTAAAAATCTTAGTTAAAAACACCAAGCAATGGGGTATTTATAAACCCAAAAGAAAACTAGCCGTTAGGCTGATCTGTCAGCCTGACAGGCTGGCGGTCGACCGGCCGGTCGACCGCCAACGGTCATATTTGGCGGTCAAAAATATGACCGTTGGAGCAATCCGATCGACCGCCCGGTCGACCGCCCAGATACAGAGAGCAGAGCTCTCTGGTCCGGTCGACCGGTCGGCCGGCCGGCCCACTGAGCTGCCAGACGTGCACAGCTCTGTGCACGTCGGTCGATCGTACGGTCGACCAGCCCTTGGTGCGGTCGACCGTGCGGTCGGCCGACCTGGCCTGTCAGTAATTCTGGTTCAGAAACTGGGTCAGAAAAACATGTTAAAATATTTCTAAAAATTCTTTAAAAACTTCTAAAAATTTCCAAAAATAGTTTTATCATTTTGCATTGATATATAAACATGTGATAAAAATTTCAACTCAAATATCAAGCAATTTGAACTATTTTGTGTCTTATCATTTTTATCAAAAACCAATACTTGTATTTTATCAAACTTGGATTTTTCAATAGGAAATCTGATTTTTCCTAAAACTCATGAATAGGCATATCAAAATAAGTTTGTTTAAAAGTTAAGCATGCATGTATAGAAAGAATACATCTACTATACATAAACCAATTAAACTTGTTTTGATCTACTATTCATGAAAACAAATATTGGTTAAATCAAAACCGAAAAACCAATATCCAAACATAAAACGTGTGTGTTGTGCACTTGAGCATATCAACTATTCTTATCTTTACACATGGATCTAAAACACACTAAACTAAACTAAGATACCTAAGTCTTCTTGACGATCTTCATCTTCAAGTCGACTCGATCCAAACCGTGATCCACGAGCTAGGCTATGTAAGATCTTGATGCTCGAGCCCTGGAATCACCAAGTGAAAGCTTCCAAACTCCTCTTTTTGAAGCAATCACCAACTAATATCTTGTTACATGATCTGAAACTAAAATCACAAGATTATTAGTAAACATAACTACATGAGTTAATCATCATCAAAACTAGAGAGGAAGGCCTCCGGGCCAACAATCTAAACACTTAAAAACCATCACACGCTAATTTATGTCATGTTTCAAATATCTACACGGTTAAAATAACCAACTCACTACATAAGCCGTCTGTTTTGTAACCTATTTGATGCAGAGGATAAAAATATTTTGAAAACTTGATTTTTTTTTTTGTTTCTAGGCACTTCTAATGGTGTAGATCAACTTCAATGGAGTAGATCTTTAATTCGAATAGGCTAATACTGAGTTTCAATGGGAAAGGTTTGTCCAACTATGATATATAACAAAAATCATAACCTAAAACTGCTTAATTTTGCAACTATTTTGATGAGCAGATAAATCATAATGAAAATATTTGAAATTTGTTTCTAACTAGTTTTAGTTAATAGATCACATCCAATAGTGTAGTTCTTGAATTTGAGTAGTTTATCAATCAAATCAAAATGGAAGTATTTGCATTCTTAATAGTTTTAAAAGTATCCTAGCTCAACTCATGCACACATGCATATACATATAGATAAATACACACACACACACACACATATACGAGTCCCCGCTGGTAGTCTTGTGGCAAGCCATTAGGTTTGCTTCCCAATTGCCTTTGGGTTCGAGGCCTACGGTGGACATCAAGCCACCCGGAATTACTTTTGCGATTAAAATGGCATGCGTCTGCAGTGGCGGTGGATAGTAGGCCCTAGGGATTAGTCGGGGGCCTACCACTCCTTGTCAGGGTTGTGGGGTCCCATATACCCTAGCTTCAATGTATGTATGTGTATATGAAATTATCCGACGAGAACCCTATGGTGAGAACTTTTGCAAGAACTCCATGTCAGACATGATCTACACCGTTTATGGTGTTCAACACGTCCAAATTAGTTTATGAACGAAGGTTAAACGGTTTTTAAAACTTCCCGATCTTCGTGAATTGGTTGCAAAAATCATGTTATTTAGTCGTAAACAGAAGACAGGTCATTAATGCATGAGTAAAAAGTTTCGCAACCTTTTGAGCTCCCTTACATTAATTTGCATATCGTGAATCAAGATGAATAGTGCAGATTATTTATCTACTGAATGACCCATCTTGGAGTTCTCATAGGAAGATCTCATGTATGTGTGTAGGGAGAGATAAGAGCTAGATTATGCTCCTCTATGATTTGGAACCAACCCCTACCTATTAGAATTAAATAATCGGACATCCAATTTGAGTATCCACTTTGTTGAATTTGATCTATATCATGTGGAGTACTTATAAACCAAAATTTAGACTATTTTGACTTTTCTCACCTATCCATCAAGTAAAACAAAATAAACGGCTAAAATTAGTGAGTTTTAGTTTGATAATCTAAAATATTTCAAGCCTAACAAAAATTGGTGTCTAAGGGTTTTAAAGTATTTAAATCATGATTCAAGTGGTTGAATTTTCAATTTGTTCAAATCTCTCGACTTTTAACCGTCTATTTTTAGATCACTTGATGTACATGTAAGAAGCCTCAAAAAATTTTTAATTTTTTTCTAAACATTTTAAATTATTTAGATTATGTTGAACAGTTTGGATAACCCATAATAGTTGGGATAATATATACTTTCTAAGTGATATGATATATACTCAAATTATATCCATAGGATCATAGTCAGACTATATTATATATATAGAGAGAGATCGGAATGACACCTTGTGTTATTCCGAAAGGATTCGAAGTCGAATCCTTCCCACTCAAATACAACCCTATGACATCCGAATGAAAGATCTATTCCGTTGAAGTTGATCTACATTATTTCAAATAATTAAAAATCAAAAATCATGTATTTTTTGCCCATCCATCAAGTAGGCACAAAATAGACATTCGAAAATAACATATTGCCTAGATCTACGTCTTTAGACATACAAATTCTCGATCTGACCATTTCATCATAATCTAAACACTTAAAAACCCTCACACACTATTTTTTGTTAGATTACAAATATTCTACATCGTTAAACTAACCAACTCACTATTTCAGTCAGTGTTCTAAAAAAAGGTTTAAGCGGTACGATTAATCGTCCGCTTAAATGTTTTCGGCCTGAAACCGAGCAAAACTTAAAGAAGGCGGTCCGATTACTCAGTCAGGTGATTAATTCGCTTAAGCGATGATTAAGCGTCTAATCGGTGATTAATTAGCGTCCATTTAAATGTTATTCAATCAATTTTCTAAATGGATTCGATTTCGAATCCATTTAGCGAATTGAACTCAAACCCAATCCAATAATTGAGGATATAACTTGTCGTGTTGGAGAATTAGGGCTCGCGAGCCCTAATATCTACATCCTCGATCCTCCTGCGGCGATGACGAATCCCGAATCTCATGAAGAAGCTCTCGATGCTCACTGCGACAAGAGAACAAAGATCCCGAAGTCCTAATTTTATCTGAAGCTCTCGAAGCTCACGGCGGCGACGATCCTCCTGAGAAATTAGAGCTCCCGAAGCTCGACGACGAAGAAGTTCACAAAGTGTTAATCCTCCTATGGCAAACTCTCCTTTCGACGATGACCTCCCCTTGCGGTTGATCCTCCCACTGCGACCTCCCTCTTTGTCGACAAAGATCTCCCCTTGTGATTAGCTCTCTAGTCAGCAGCAAAGCGTCAACGACGACCTTCTCATGCGTTAACGACGACCTTCTCTTGGTTAGCTCTCTCCCACCCCTCGCGTGCACGTATTTTGCCCAAATTCTTACCAATGGTCTTTGTTTCTTTTAATAGGCTGATGAGTGCCTCAAGCGTGGGCAGGATAGAGTTCCATCTAGCAGTGAACCAAAGTTGTTGGAAGTATGTTGCTTTTTGAAAGAAATACAGATATTTGTTCATTTAAAAAGCATTTTTTAACTATAGTTGTTGGAGGAGGAGGTACATTGATGTACTTCGAACTGATTGTCAATATTACTTTTAAATTCTTCTTTGTTCTAACAATTTAATTTTTCAAGTTATGTTTACTATATCTTTATGCTTTTTTTAGAGTTTATATAACTCATATTTTCATGTTTTATTATCATATTATTATATATTAAAATAATAATAAAACATGTAATCTGTTTAATCACCGTTTAAACCGTTTAAGCATTATGCGCTCCCGTACCGCGTGCGCACTGAAACCGCTTTTTAAAACATTAATTTCAGCCGTGCATTTTGCGCCTTCTTGATGAATATGTAAAAAGTATTCAAAATACATGATTTTTTTATTTTAAATACTTGAAATAATATAGATTAACTTCAACGGAGTAAATCTTGCATTCAAATGTCGTAGGATTGCATTTGAGTGGGAAGTATTCGACCTTAAATCCTTTCAGAATGACACAAGTCTCTTTCTCTATATATGTGTGTGTGTGAGGAATCTGTACCTCAGCCACCAGCTGAAAGAACTCTCAACTGCGCAACGTGACTGAATTTCAATCACATTTTTGAGTGCTAGTACAATGGTCACAGTTTTATATGAGGACTATGACTAAGTCACAGTGTTTTTATGAGAACTATTGTCATGATCGCAGTCTTTTCTAAAGACTACGACTAAGGTCGTAGTCTTTTTCTGAAGACTACGACAAAAAGTCACAGTCCTAATTACACTGAAAATATATGATTTTTTAGGACTGCGACCATGTTACAGTGAACTGCGACCATATTGCAGTAAGTTTGCGACCATATTGAAGTGACAGCTGAGGTACATCTCTCTCTCTCTCTCTCTCTATATATATATATATATATATATATATATATATATATATATATATATATATATATATATATATATATAGTAGTCTTCGTGTGAGAAATTTTCTCACACGAAGACCGTGAGAAAACTATACAGGAGCTTTCATGTGGGTGATCCGAACCGTTCATCTTGATCTATATACTTATTTAGACTATCATTTAAAAAGTCCGAGCTTTTTTACTCATACAAAAAGTGGTTACAAAACATACGTTATATTCACCGTAGAATAAAGATGCCACTTGATGCATAAGTAAAAAAAGTTAGAATCGTGTGATTTTTATTGATAGTCTAATTAGAGTATGTAGATCAAGATGAACGGTTCGGAACATCCATAAAATCTCTCTTATATGGTTTTCTCATGAAGCTTATTATGAGAAAGTTTCTCATTTGAAAATTTTCCTATATATATATATATATATATATATATATATATATATATATATATATATATATATATATATATATTCTAATAGGTAGGGTTTGGTTCTAAAACCTCTCCGATGGAAGATCCACTCTATTAAGGTTAATATACATCATTCAAAATGCCTAAAACCTGCACTCAAGTGTTTTTTTAAGGTTTTCTTAGTCATGTGTTAACTAGGCATAAAATGAAGGGTTGAAAGTAGTTTGTTACTTAGATCTTGGGAATTGGGCATGCAAATTTTGAATCCAACCATTTGAGTATAATGTAAACATTTAAAAGCTCTTACACACTAATTTAGAGTGCATGAAAAGTGACAACTAAGTTATTTAAACTCCCACCCCCCCCCCCCCCAAAGTAGGCACAAAATGGAAAGTTTACATAGTGAGATATTTAATTTGGAGAGATGGATGTGTGAAATTCTACTCAGGACAAATCAGACAAGTATCCCACATATCATAACTAACAAGCTGTTTTTTTTTTTTTAACAAGATGTTGCTGTTCAGACAAATCAATTTTATGTTAAACTTGCAAGTTGCGTGGTGCATTTATGTGTTTATGAATTCAGCTTAAAAAGGTATTTCTGCTTAACACACAGTTTCCTACTGCTTAACATGTCTAAATATATTTACCCAAAAAAACATGTCTCAATTTATTTCTGTCTGCTTGTACACACATACACATACAGAATAGTAGCTCAATAAAACAGATATCACAGAGAGCAAAGGAAACAAGGACAAATCGATGATGGTACTGAAAATAAATATCACCTTGAACTCTACATAAGCATTAGAAGGGAGGAACCCATGGCAAAGCCAGAAACTTGCCCCCAGACTGAAAGAGCGCCATTCAAGTAATGAAATGATACATCCTCGGGCAATCCTTTAACCACAATCGTTCTAGATGGATTTTTCAGAAAAGCAATGGGGAAATCCAAATCTCCAATTGATTCTGCATTAAAGACTTTGTTGTAGCTTTCAGAGAAGAAGCTGGTTCAAAAACAATATCTGTACTGCATATAGGTACATCTTGTTTGTTTACAGCTCGTTTCAGCCCTTCTGCTGTCTGTCACAATGTTAAGATCCCATCATATCTTCAAGTTATAGTTATCTGACACCAATATGCATCAAAGTTTGAGGCTTGAACCGATTAGGAGTATCATGGAATTTTTGGCGTGTGATTTGGCAATGCGTGAAAATAGTCACATCATAGAGTTTATGTAGTGAACTAGTAATAGCACAAATCACATTAGTATAGTAACTAGTACGTATTAGATATTTTATGTGATATGCTGCTCAAATCTGAGAGGAAATTAGCAAAATTTTGACATAAGCTGGCTCTTCTCAAGGTTCACATGAAAGGTGCAGATCAAATACCAATCAGAAAATTAAAATAGTCTAAATTTCTCAAGACTATACCAGTTCATTTTTGTTTGTTTTCAAGACAATGTTTAAAGAACTATGGGATTAAAAAAAAAAATCACTTAAAGCCTCCTATAAGAAAGAGCTGTATGGAGAAAAAGATTCGTATGGCTAAACCCATTTTTTGGGATGAAGACTTGCTGCTGCTGCTGCTGTTTAAGGACTTGTATGAGAACTTGACTCATTGTATGAGAGCTTTATTCTACCTTCACACATCCTCCTAGTCCCTTTTTCTTCTCGTAACCACAACTAGGACGCATCATATGCTTTTAAGCTCAAGGCCGTAGCTTCTAACTAAAATCACTCGTCTTAACGGTATTTATATAGGAAAATAGGTACCAGCTTTAGGGACAAGTGTGCAAATGATCATGTTATAAAGAACTTAGTTATTATCCCTTGACACACCAATATGGACACAGGATAGATATGGTGTGACATCTGTATGCAGACAGTTCAATTCTATACCCGCATGTGTGTTTTCTTCTTCTCTGTCTAAAACATAAATTGACAAAGCTGACTGTTTTAAAATACAAGAACTCAGATATTATAGAACACTTTCAAGTTACATAAATAATAATTAGCTGAAAATTAAAATTCATCATTGAGAAAGTGGATGAATTATGCAGATGGATTTACAAATGAAATAGAATTGTAAATCCATCATTAGTAACATTAGAACTTTGACTTCTTAGCCTCTGATACGTTCCAATATTTCTAAGATATGTATAAATTTTAGTATATACAAGGAATATGTGACACATATCTTCAATACCCGAGCATCCAGTATTACGTCTCCTTTATCCAGGAATCCCTGCAACGGTCCCTTACAAATATAAACTACCAAAAAGAGAAATATTAACACTACGCTTTGTTTCTTCTTACTGTCTTTAGGTGTTGCAATCAATTCTGATGAGGTATTCTTGGCTGACAGTATGTCACTACAAGATACCTTCAATTATCTCCACAATAAGCCTTTTTGTAGATGCCTAATCTAGGGGATACTTCAACCCAAACCCATACCCCACTCCGTATTACATTGGTGTTCCATTGGATGTTGATATAGTTTCATGAGAATTGTGGATGATAAAAGAAAAGGTAGTCATAATTTTTAAAAGCTTTATCACAAAAGTTAAGAATAAGAGAATAGTGGATGTACCTAAAGTTTGAATTTATTTTCATTTGTGCCCAGCAAGTTTCAGAATTGCATCTATACCAGTGACTGAATATTTTCTATTATACCCAAATTTCAGAAATATAGCATATTTCTCAAACATATAGCTTATTTATCAGAAATGGGCAGCTTAGTTTCTCAAAACGTAGCCTATGTGGGAGAGAGCAGGGGTTGCAAGTGGAGGCAATCTCTCCCTTGACCCCTATCATTTTCTTTACTATATATAATATTCCTTCCAAGCCATTTTTCACATTGTCCCCTTCATATGTTGCGGACACTGAGCTTTTCACTTCTAAAACCTCTACTTGTACTTGCTTTTCACTTCTAAACCTATACTTGCTTTTAACATCTCGTGACATTTATGATGCCAGATGTTGGCACCTACTATAGTTCTTAAAGTTTTAAAGAAATTTTGTTGGAACAGCCTCTTTCTAAATTTCAAACCATTTCTTTTTTCCTTAAAGATAGTCTCATAAAAGTCTCAAAACGCTTAAGCGTTTTGGGCCTGAACCGCTTCACTTAGGCCCAAAATGTTGATATTAATCACCATGCTCACTTGGGCTCACAAAAGTGCACTGATTTTGCAAAAACAGCCCCAAGCTGGCGAAAAATGACCCAAACCCATTTTATTTGTAAAGCTTTGCAATCAATTTAATCCCAACCTGACTTCAAAATATAATAGTCCCATCTAGAAACATTAACCCAAATATCGACAGTGCTTTTGTTCTTTCTCTCTCTCCCCATTCTCTCAGTCTGACGACCGTGTCTCCCTCTCGAGCTAATTGGGAGGTTCCACAACTCTCTCTCTCAAGCTAAGTTGGTAACCCTGCAGCTATCTCTAATAGTCTCTTTTGTTCGAGCTCTCCCACGACATTTCTATCACTCTCGAGCTCATATCACTCTGACAACAATCCTGTTGCCCCACCACATCACCTACACCTCGCACCTCCAGCATCTCTCTGGTCTCCTCCCATCCACCCAATTGATGTCAACAACACCCAGGTAGCACCTTCAAAAACTCTCTGAGCTATTATATATAGATGCTATAATTCATATTAGCCATCAAGGCATATTAATCTTCAAGATTTTCTTTCTATTTTTTTATTTTTTTTGTATTTTCCACATTTTTCAGATTTTTTCTAATTTTTTTCAATATTGTTATTGATTTTTGCTCCTATGTTAATTTTTTATTTAAAAAAATAGACTTGCCGCTTTTTGCCATTTAAACCCCACTAAAGCTATAAAAACCTAAGTTATGTCTTGCCACTTCACTCCACTTTAAATGAACTCCATTATAAGTATTTCAATGCTCTTAAGAGATTACAAATTACTGGGTGATCCTTGAAACTAAGCATTATACCATTGCAGGACCATTAGACAAAGCTGTCAATAGAACTTGTGATTGCAGGCAACTTCCCCATAAACTCATGCCTTTTGGTCCCTTGCCATCAATCTGTTCTTCCTCACCAACTTCGAAGGAGTAGCCGGGGCCTCCCCCCCTGCACCTCTTCTCTTACTCAACAGTCTCTTTTCGGTTGCAGGATAGGCTTCAACATAGTTCAATACTCCTACTCCCAGATTCAAACATTTGTTTATGGAAGGAAGTAATCTTCAGAGGCCCTTCCTTTAACTTCTTTTGAAAGCCAAGCAAGCAGAAAAATAAAAGGTTTAATAGGCATCCTTCAAAGGAGTGGCTCTGAAAGCCCAGCAACCAAGCAGGAAAAAAAGGGTTAATAGTCATCCCTTCAAAGAGGAAACCACTCCGAGCAATAAAGAAAACTAATAAGACATTAAAATTAATCTGTGGAGTATTTGAGAGTTCTTAGAAATGTAACAATATTTCTATTTTAACTTCTAAGCATCCCTTTCACAGGTAATTTGTTGCATTAGTTTTGTAACAATTGCCAAAGTAAAAAAGTTGTGATCTTATCTTTTTCATAAATGCACAAATGGTTCCAAATGAAGAACTAAATGTACTCCTCCCTACTCTTACTCTTCCCTTCCCCCCAACCAAAAAAAAGGACAGTTGGAACAAACGAAGGTATAAAGCATGATAAAAAAAAAAAAGGCTTCTTATTCTGCTTGGAAATGGTATAAATCTGTACAAGTAAAGGAACACGGATTTTATCTTTTAATAATTTTTTTCATATACTTAGTTGCCTCCCCCTCAAACACATCCAAGTTCTGCCACTATGCAGCATATCTTTGATGATATCATTGTTTAAAAAAAAATGTTATATATAATAGAAAAATTGTTATAGTTGTTGGAGAAGTGCTATAATTGATAGGGTAAAGTCAACAAAATATGTTTTATTCACATACAGAAACCCCCTAACGTTCAAATTTGCACACTTTGGACCCTTTCGTCGTTAAAAATATAATTGTTGTTAGATTTTTTTTTTTTACTACCAGAAATATCCTCATCTTACATTTGGTGTTGTCTTCTATATCCCAATCCCTCTCTAACCCATTATGCCCTGACCTAAATCTGACCCATCAAACTCTTTTCTCTCTCAAACTCATCATGCCCTAACCTAAACCCTCTCTATCTCTCTCACCCAACCATGCCTAACTTCATACTCGACCCGTCAAATTCATCCCTCTCTCAAATCTATTATGCTATAACTCTAAATTTGACCCATCATACTTATCTATCTATAACCCATTATGCCCTAACCCAAAATCCGACCCATCAAACTCTGTTTTCTCCCTCTAACCCATCCATGCCTACTCTAAATCAGACCCATCAAACTCGTCTCTCTCTAAAACCTATCATGCCCTTATCGGATGATGCGTTAGGACATGATGGGTTAGAGAGAGAAGAATGTGAATGTGGAAGAAAGCTCCAATTGCATTATATAAAGATAAGGACATTTTAGGGAGTAAACAATTAAGATTTAACAACAGTTATATTTTTAATGATGGACAAGCCCAAAGTGTGCAAATTTGGACGTTAGGGGGGGTTGTGTGGTTTAGTCAAACATTATGGGGGTTTTGATGACTTTATCCTAATTGATAATATAGTCATGTGAAAGCAACCATAATTGTTTGAAAATGCTATATTTGAAACTTCATGGGCATAGAAGAAATTAGTTTCAAACTTTAGGTACAAATGTCCTTTTCCGTAATTATAATAGTAAATTAAAAAAGCACGCCATCTTTTAAAGAATTTCAATGTTAATAAATAAAAAATTTATTATCATCATCACAACCCTATCTCACTAAAATAGAGTTAAGTGTGGAGCACAATTCAAGATCAAGGAAATCCAAGAGTAAGGCAGAATTAGGCGTTGGTATCTCCAAGTAACTCTAGAGCATAACGTATTTAAATATAAGACCATTTAAATTAATTGTATAATATCACCTTCCTCTTCAAATCATAATTTATTTTTTCCATTCAAAACTAAATCATTTGGCTCTTTCAATTATTTTGTCTTAGTAGGTTATTATAGGGTCAAACTGAAAACTTTAGAAGTGCTATCATATAATGATTAATTAAAGAATCTAGCGAGCACCAAAGACATATAATCCATGATTCTAGTGTGTGTGTGTGTGTGTGTGTGTGTGTGTGTGTGTGTGTGTGTGTGTGTGGGTGGGTGGGTGGGTGGTGGGTGGGTGGGTGGGTGTTAAGCCAAAAGATAGGTGTAGGGTTTCATTTGCAATCAAGAAATGATATGATATAGTGTGTGCTAACTACCTTGAAACAGATATAAGCATAGTTGAACCTGTTCTCACTTCTCGAGTTAACAATACGAATATTAGAAATGGACCCACAATCACCAAAAGCCACACTGAGATCATTCACTTTTGTTGTTTTGCATAGAAACTTCACCAACAGGCAGTGCTCAAAACCACTCATTTAATCATTTGGTGTTGCATCTGAATTCAGCCTTTGAGATATGAGATGAATCTAATCACTTGGTTCTGGTTCTGGATAATCAGAAGCCGCTACATCTGGATCACTCTCTTCACTCGAATCCATTGCCTTATCATTTTTGCTTAGCTTAGAATTCCTATTTCCGACCTCATTCTAACCAGACTGTTTCTCTTCTCCTCTACCATTGTTTACTGCCAAATTAGAGCTATTTCCCCCATGAAGCTTATTGCTTCTAATCTTTTGCACCTCAGGTTTCCGAACCTTAGCTTTATTACGCTGGCCACCCCATGATTGTTCCTTGTTCAAACTTGGAAGTTTAAATATTTCGTCCAACGATCCTGATTTTTCAGCTTTCGTTGATACCTCGAATATTCGGTTAATCAGGCCTTGTGTTTCTGGTTCCTTCATATTCAAGGCCCCATCTCGTTCTAGCTTCTTTTCATTGATTAATTTATCTCCTGAAATTTTCTGATTCTTTTTGAATATGTCGACCAAACTAATAACATGACTGTTATCCTTCAATTCTGAAATCTCATGTTTCAGAGCATCAATTTTTGGCCTTGTTAATTCCTTGCCTTCATTTATCTCGCTATTACAAAAATCAAATAAATAAATGCCCTCCTTTTGACATGCTGAAGTTTCGGCAGCTGGGAAATTCTCCTTTGCTGATGGAGGATCAGTTTCCTCTCTCTCATATGAGCTAGTTTTTGTTAGCTTCAAATCAGATGAGTGCACATCAGAAAAAGACACAGTACTTTCTTCTTCCTTGACAACAGATATAGTTGACTGACTTATGTTAGATAGCTGCTGCCCAAGACCTGTTGTAGACAATGCAAGAGCCTCCATTGACAGCTCTGTTTGTTTGGGTTCAGGAAGATCTGCATTATCTGAAATTTTCAATAGATATAAATCCCCTGAACCCTTAACCAACCCCTCTATGTGATTCTCTCGTATCCAACGTCTCTACTGACCGTTCCACTTGTTTGCATTCAGTAAGCTCGGTATTATCACTAATGTTAGCTAATAGTAGATCCTTTGTACCCTTGGCTTCAGTGTTAAGTGGTTTTTCCACATGTAACATCTCCATTGCATGCTCCATTTGTTTTGGTTTAGGAAGCTTTGCATTATCTGAAATTTTATCTAAAGATAGATTCTTTGGATCCTTGATTCCTGTGGTGTGAGATTTTTCCACATTTAACATCCCTGTCAATGGAACAGACTCTTTCTCAGGTCCATCTAACTCGTTGTTATCCCTATTTCCTTCCATCACAGTAGCCTCCACAACAACTTGCTTGTTAATTTGAGAGGCAGGCAACACCTTTGATTTCATTTCTGTTAGAATATCCTTCAGCACGTACCGAGATTCACCCACCTTTTCATGGACTTCTGTTACTTTAGAGGAAACCACCGGGGGTGATAGCTTAAACCTGTAGGAGTAGGGGAAAAGAACATGAAGACTGTAAGTTAATAAGCCACAGGAAATTTTTCAAGAGGCAAAGAAAAAAATCAACATTTGAACAACAAAATATATGATTCTGCATCATCACAGATTCGCTTAGATTAAGTTGAGTACTGTCTGCCACATGGCAGCGTTGATGGCTTGATCAAGGTGATAGAATGAATAGCCAAACCCTACAGTTCCAAATTGCAAGTATTTATTCAGAAACACTGGATGATATTTCAATTGCAGACAACTACACGCTAAGAAACAGAATTTAAATAGAGATTTAGCTTTTCTTATCATTCCTAATGAAATAACCATCAACGCCCGAGAACACTAATCTGGTTTCACTTGTGTGTCTGGACAATAGGAAATTATATCAATTGCATGTTTACATCGATAAATTGCCCAGTGGTCTGTAATGATCCCAGATAGCTTAAAAGTTAGAAACACTGTAGTTCGCAGAGAAGAATAGTAAGCCAAAAGAGTGGCTGACAGGGACTTAAATAAGCCTAGGTAAAATTGTGTATTATGTTGCTCCTGCAACTAAATTTACCAAATCCAAACTGCAAGATTATAAAGCAATGTGTTAAATATAATAAAAAGTGTATATAAAGTCAAAACCTGAAGAAAATTAGTAACCTAAATCTAGGACTTCACAATATCAAGTTCAACAACACCCAGCAGGCAATAATTATTGGGATAACCCCAAACCTAGTTGCCAGCAGAAACATTTAGATTAGCCTATTAGTTCTTTTATAAACTCAAACCAAGACAAACAACTCAAAGCAAAAGTTTTTTTTGATATAGCATCCTAGGACCATTTCCTTGATATTGAACTCAAACTTCCCACAAATGACCTGAACCTTTGTTCTCTAGGAAACATTCTGTGGTCTAGACATCTAAAGTTAACAGAAAGTATGATATGAAACAGAACTGCCAGTTGGAACTGGAGCATAAACCTATCTCGTTTCGCAAGAGAACCAAGCTGGATGTGCTCGTGGACATTATTCTTAAGTTTAAGAAGGTTGTATCCTCAAGATAGGTTCAATTGGCACTATATTCTGGTGGCAAATGGCAATCTCCCATTCGATTCCATTATGACTAAGGTAGTGATCACATGGTAGCTCATCGGTCATCTATGTAGCACAAACACTTCTAACATGAAGTTGTACCCATGTGGGGCATGTTGGCACCAGCGACAGATAGGTTGACACACATGTCGGACTGTTGGATTTGACTCAAAAAAGATTTAAGTATAAGTACCAATTAAATTCTTTGTTTTTATGTTTCTTTTTTTTATGTGTTTCTTTTATATGATTCCTAGAGTAGGAAACCCAAGTTCCTTTAGGATTATGAGTCTGTGTTTGATTAGAAATAGGACTCTCTGGTATTGGTGATTAATATAAATATTGGAGATTATTTTCAGCTTAGTATGATTTTGGGAGAGTTTTTGATAGTTTTTTGGTGGTTTTGAAAAGTTTCATGAGAGTAATTTCGTGAGCTTATGTAAAATTTGGTTTCGTGAGTGATAAAATAATTAGTGAAAATCAATTGCATATTTTGTGTTTTATATTTTTCTCAAATTTGTCTTTGGCGTAACAAATTGGTATCAGAGCAAGTTTTCGATTGGGCAACTTCTTTGATGCAGAAAACAACCTCGACCATGAAATTTGAGGTGAAATTTTTTGATGGAAGAAATAATTTAGGCTTAAGACAGATAAAAGTTCACAATCTTTTGATCCAACAGAGTTTGCACATATCTTTGTAGGCAAAATCTACATTAATACGGATGAGAATTGGATAGTTTGATTTGAAGGTTGTGAGCACCATCCAATTATGTGTTTACAATGTTCTGGGATATGATTCAACAATACAATTATGGAAAAGACTGGAGAAATTTTACATGGCAAAATTTTTGACAAATCGTTTATTCCTCAAGCAGGAATTATATAAGTTGTCGTTGAAAATACATCAATTCATGAGCATCTTAATTCTTTTAATGGATTAGTTTGTCAAACATTGAGTATTGGGGTTAAAATTGAAGAAGCGAATAAGGTAAGACATTAGTTTTGTAGGATTCTTTGCCACCCTCTTTCGAGCATCTTGTCACAACTTTACATGAAAGGGATTCTATAAATCTAAAAGATGTCACTTCAGCACTCTCATCAAGTGAGATGAGAAATAAAAATATTGATGAAGGTTTATATGCTACGAATACATTATATCATGAGGCTTTAGTAGCAAGAGGTAAAGAAAGAGAAAGAAGGCCATAATTCGTGAAAAGGGATTTTTCAAGCTATGAATGTCACTTTTGCAAGGAAAAAAAAATCATGCGATGAGATTTTACAAGCTATTACAAGAGAAGTTACAAGAATTAGAAAAGCTAAAGAAAAATCAGTTCAAAAGGCAGGGATAGTAGTTTAAGACATTGATAAGGTGTTGACATCCATAGCTGGAAGTACTAGTTGCTTATCACCTTTATGGATTTTGGATTCAGGAGCTTCCTATCATATGTGTCTCACATGAATATATTTACTACGTATAAACCAATTAAAGAAGATATGGTATTTGCAGCCAATGATAATTCTTGTAAGGTTGTTGGTATTAGAACAATTAAAATCAAGATGTTTGATAGAGTTGTTAGGACATCAGATGTTCATTGTGTACTAGATTTAAGAAGAAATCTTATATATCTAAATACTTGAATCCATGGGCTACAACAATTCAACGAAAGATGGAATTTTATGTGTTTGGAAAGGTAATCATATTGTTACTGAAGGCAAGAGAACAAGAAGAAATTTATATGTGGTTCGGGGAGGTCCAATGATAATGAATAATTCGAGTTCAAGTAGGACAACATATGCATTAAATATACAGATTTTGTCTCCATCGAGATTTAAAGAAGTTCGTGCTCGTGGTAGTGCTATCATAAAGGCCCCAACATGGGTTGTTCGAGTCAAGATGGAGAATGTTGGAAGAATTTGAGTCCAAGTCCAAATTCAGTTCTTTATTTTTATGTTTCTTTTTTATGTGTTTTTTTATATGAGTACCAGGTTGAGTAGAAAACCCAAGTTCCTTTAGGATTACGAGTCTCTATTTGATTAGAAGTAACAGTAATTGATACTAGTGATTAGTATAAATAATGGAGATTATTTTTACTTGAGTATGATTTTGGGAGAGTTTTTGAGAGATTTTTGGTGGTTTTCAAAAGTTTCATGAGAGCAATTTCGTGACTTTATCTAAAATTTGGTTTTGAATGATTAAACAAATTAGTGAAGTCCTTTTCATATTTTTGTGCTCTATATTCTTCTTCAAATTTCTCTTTGGCGTAACACGAACACCAATCTTCTTGGACACTCCTTGGACATGATCATATACTTCTCAAATATAACCTCAATTATACACTATCGTTTTTAGTTAGATGACTTATTGGATACTTGCCGGTCACATCCTACATTTTGATTACACTTCCTGGACACATGTCCAACACATTACATGTTTAGGATGCTTACATTTCAATATCAAAGACTATATTTTTGCCAGAAAATGCTATCAAAATATTGACTTGTATAGAATTATGATAAGTTTATATATATCTCAACATAAGAAGTTAAAATGCTTGGCTACTTTATACGAAGTTGAAAAGCCCAGGATTATTCCTATTACAAAGTCATAAAGTATGTGATAGGTCATAATCATTTTTCATATTATTAGAAAAATGTTTCTGGACTTTATGATGCATAGACATGTCTATGTATGTAGATGCGTATGCACGGATGTAGCACGCTCTATTATTTTATGGCTTAATTTCAGAAAACCCCTGGACTGACACTAAAGTTAGAAAACCTCCCTCTATTTATAATTCATAACTTAGCCTGATGGGGGGAACAAACAGTTTAATAAATTTAGTAGATTTGAAATTTTTATTTAAATTAGATTGGATAGCTTTGGCTGAGATTTAGGAGTTATTTGAATTTAGATTTGATTAGATTTTGTAAGATTTGATATTATCAATAATTGCACGTATAGTGCACGTTGTATGTATATATAATCATGTAGTGATCTTTAAAAATTATTGAATGATTTTGATTAAAAAAATAAAGCTATTTGTTTTGAGTATTGATTTTAATCCTATGGATTGAATCATAGGCGGTGAAGCCAAGATCCGGATTGCGATCCATAATTATATCTTTCTTTTCTTCTCTTGTTCTTCCCCAATTCCACAAAATCACCACCACAAATCCTAAATCCCCCTCCGTCCCACATCAATTTGGTATCAGAGCCGAATTTCCTACTTTTCCCTTTCACAAAATCTACTTCCAAAAAAAATTATTGTTCTGTGACCAATAACTTTACTTTTCATGGTTATTATTCACTGTAAAGCACAGCCGCAGTCCAGAGTCTATTTCAGGCCCGTTCGGAGTCCGATTTGAATTCCGTTTGAAGCATTGAATGCATGACTGAGTCCTGTAACTACTGGAAAGATTTCACAATAGTTGGATACCAGATCTGACCTCCACAAGCTTCTGTTTGGTGCTGATACTATTCTCGCAGCAGAAAATCGGCATTTCAAACCCTGTTTCTAGTCCGATTTGAGTCCTGTTCAAACCACTGAGATTCTTGGGTAATTTTTGAACTTTTTCTCTGAAAGTTTATTCATGAAATTTTGCCTTTATGAAAAATATATAAATACTGAAGCTGATGGCAAGGAAGTGGAAAGGGATATGTATGCGTCTCTCCCATATTTTTGGGATTCTGATGATCAGTATGGGTATGAGAAGTGGGAAAACAATCTGAAAGATTTTTTTAATTATTTTATTCTAACATTTGAGCAGAAGTGTCGCTATGTCCAAATGAAGCTTGTTGGAAACGCTTATTGTTGGAAGAAAGGCAACCATATCGACTATCAATGTTGGTTTGTTTTAAAAGATCTTCGTGCTTTGTATGCTCCACACTTTCTGTATTCATCTGAGTAAGATTACAAAGAGCCAACAGTTGTTAATGAGGTAGAACCAGCAGGTGAATCAGAGTCAGAGCCAACATTGTTGATGAGCCCAAGCTAGAACCAGAGATAGAAGAGGCCCTTGTAGAGATTTCAGCAGAGCTTGCCATGGAGTTAGTGTCATCTATATCAGCTGTGAGGTTCCCTTACCCCTGAGATTGCTTGATGTATACGATACCTTACAGATCCTTCTAGAGACGACAGGTTCACAGGAGTTCGAATTTCTTATGGTGCAGAGTACAATCGATCCAGTTTTCATCAGGAATAATCTGCCTCGGCATACTGCATATACCTTATTCGAGGTACTATCGACCACAGCCGGTTGGTCATCGAAACCAGTTCTACCTCTACCACCTTGGTTCAGTCATGACGTATCGATGTTGATTCCACGACCACCACCTTGACCCAATTGAGGATTCGTGATGTGATTCAACCCGGTTGTGCTTACTTTCTACCTACCACTACATTCATCGAGGATGAATGTTTTCAAGTCGAGAAGAATGATGGGGAAACAAACAATTTAGATTTAGTAGATTTAAGATTTTTATTTAAATTAGATTTGGATAGATTTGGTTGAGATTTAGAAGTTATTTGAATTTAGAAGTCGTTAGATTTGGTTAGATTTTGTGGGATTTGATGTTTTCAATAATTGCACGTATAGTGCACGTTGTAAACCATATAGTCATGTAGTGATCTTTGAAAATTATTAAATGATTTTCAATGTTCTAAAAGCCGTTTCAGTACGCGCGCGATCTGAGAGTGCATAATGCTTAAACGGTTTAAACGGTGAGTAAACAGATTAAACGTTTTATTATTATTTTAATATATAATAATATTATAATGCTTAAAACATACAAATATGAATTATATAATCTCTCAAAAAAAACATAAAACATATAAAAAACATAATTTGAAAAATTAAATTGTTAGTACTAAGTGGAATTTAAAAAGAGGACTTATCTTTTTGCTCGTCATATAATGCGTTAAATGATGAATAGGCAAATTCCTTTAGAGTGCAAATAATTATTTGTAAATATAAAAAAAAGAGGATCTGTTAGATGATTAATCTATCGAAGTTTAAGTTTACAAATTACCAAAAAAACTTAATGCCATAATGAAACAAAAAACCACAGGCCAACATCATAATCACGAGAAGACATGACGCATCATAAAATATTAGCAAACCACATAAGTACATAACCACAGAAAACCAAGTCCAACATCATAACCATGAGACGACAACATTAGCCATTAGTCTTTTACATCCAAATCAAAAAATAAAAACAAGTTTTTTTAATCCAAATAACATAAATAGCTCATCTCCAACTCCATCTACTCATCCTCATCATCATCTTCATAGCAAAGATCGGGATCTGACTCCTCAGAACTATCCACAAAGTCTTCAATGTCAACACCATCTTCTCTCAAATTTTCATCTTGATTATCCTCAGAACAGTGTTTTAAATGGCGCCGCTATTGCCCCGATATTGCGCCGATATATCGGTTTTGGCAGGCATCCGCAACGCAATGGCACTTCTCATAGCGTTTGGCGTTTTTCCCCCTTTATCGGCGCAATATCGGATTTAGCGCCGATATATCGGCTCGAAAAATCGCCGCAATATCGGCCTTCAAAAAACGCAATGGGCTGAAATAAAATCCGACCCGAACGCTTGACCCGAATGCCCGACCCGCTCTATTTAATGCCAGGTTGGGGATTTTGGGACCCGACGCGAGCCCTAATTTCCCCTCTCTGTGCTGTGACCTCGACGGGCGACGGCGCCATCTCCTCTCTCTCTCTCTCGGCCTCGTCGACAACGACGACAAGTAAGTTGTAACGACACAATTTCGGCTCTCTCTCTCTCTCTCTCGGCCTCGTCGACAGCGAATCATCTCCGCCTCTCTCTCGCTGCCTCGCGACCTCGTCGACAGTGAATCTCGACCTCGTCGACAGCGAATCATCTCCGCCTCTCTCTCGCTGCCTCGCGACCTCGTCAACAGTGAATCTCGACCTCGTCGACAGCGAATCATCTCCGCCTCTCTCTCGCTGCCTCGCGACCTCGTCGACAGCGAATCATCCTCTCTCTCACTGGTCCGTCGGCACAATCTCTCTTGTGAGTCGGTTGTGACTTTGTCTGTTCGTCAATGGTGAATTGGTGCTGATTCATCTCTCTCTGGCCTCTGCAGCACTAGACAACGCAGCCTCTCTCGTGACCCCGTCTCCGCTGTTCCCTCTCCTCTGCGCCTGGCACCTGCGGCTCCTCTGCGCCTGGCACCTGCGGTGGTACGTGGTCAAGAGAGTGCTGCAGGAGCAGCATCGTGGTGCAGGCGTGCAGCGAGCAGCTTCAGCAAGCAACTTCAGGAGCAGGTATCTTTTACAGCTTCATAACAATGTCTAATTGTTAATAAACTGTCATGCTTCATTAGACTGTTTTCATTACTCTACTCATTAGACTTTATTGAATCAATGAATCATGCTTCATTAGACATTTAGACTGTTTTCAGAATCATGCTTGAATCTGAATCCTATTTCATTAGGCTGTCAAAAATTATTCTTGAATTTGGATCATGATCATGCTTCACAATGACAAAATTTTGACAAATAGCTATTGATCGATATATACAGTAACAATTAGATTAATACAATAAGTGACAAAATGCATCTACTGGTACTAGAAAGGCATTGCCGCATTCATGAAAATTTCTATTTTCTTGAAGTTATTCACTGAATGATTTTGAAATTATTTGTGTTTCCTCTGCATTCTTTGACTGTTTTCTGACTGATTATCATCTGTAGTGATCAGCTCCATAATCTGCATATTTAGAAATGAATAGTAGCATTAGTTACAAAAACAAACATTTGTTAGACATAGTATAAAGAAAGAATTCAAAGAAGAAATATGTTATCCATCATATAAAGAAAGAATAAATAAAATACTGTTTGATGTGGCAAGATGTTCAAGAATTGATAATTTGTTTGTGGGTAATTTTTTAAATTTTAAGTTGTGGGAAAAACTATGCAACTGTTTCAAGATATTGATTGCTTCCTTATTTTCCTTCAATTGAATTTGTTTTGTTGCTTGTCTCAATCATTCATGGCTATAAGCTTGGTGCGTTTGTTGTATGGATTCTTCAATATTGATATAATATGAAGTTTTATTTTCTCAAATAAGTTTTTGTTTCCATAAAATTGTAGCAAGATGTCTTCTTCTGAGTGTCCAAAACCTGGAGGCAAAGATCCTTGTTGGCATTATGGAGAGAGGGTGGATGCCAATAATGCAAACAAAGTGCGTTGCATATACTGCAAACAGGTACTTTCCGGAGGGATAACTCGTTTGAAACAACATTTGGCTGGGGTCAAGGGGAATTGCGTACCTTGTTACCAAGTTCCTGCTGATGTGAAGGAGAAAGTTATTGCCATACTTGAAAAATCTCAGATGAAAAGGGAAGCCAAGGAAGTTAGCTACCAAAACTTGATGAGCGATGTGCATGTTGGGGAAGAGGATGAGGAAGATTCAGAAGAATATTATCGGCAAGCCATGTGTCGACGAATGAAGGCAAAAGGCCCTATGGACAGATTTTCCCTATCACCAGAGGAGTTGGTAGATAAATCAAAGGCTAGCAAGCAACCTAACATGAATTCCAAGTATAGGAGAAGGCAAGGGAAGATGCCGTGAAGTACATAGCGAGGTGGTTCTATGAAGCTGGAATAGCCTTTAATACCGCTACACTTCCTTCTTTCCAACAAATGTTACAAGCTATTGGAAAGTTTGGAAAATTCTTGGAAGCTCCAACACCATACGAGCTAAGTGAGACATTTCTTCAAAGGGAGGTGGAGGAGACAACTGAAACTCTAGCTTCATTCAAACAAAGTTGTGGAACTTATGGGTGCACAATTATGACCGATGCTTGGTCGGATAGGAAGAATAGAAGCATCATGAACATCGTTGCGCATTGTCCAGCGGGAATGGCCTACTTACATTCACAGGACGCTTCTGCTGAGAAACATGATGGCAATTATATCTATCAGTTTGTAGATAATGCGATTAAGGAGATCGGACCCGAAAATGTCGTGCAAATTGTCACGGACAACGCATCCAACAATATGTCGGCGGCAAAAACTTTACTCTTAAAAAGGCCTAATATATATTGGACTCCTTGTGCGGCGCACACCATCAATTTGATGTTAGGCGATATTGGAAAGATAAAGCCCATCCGGAGTGCTATTTTAATGGAAGATCGGTGACGGTGTACATTTACAATCATACCAAGTCACTTAGCCTAATGAGGGCTAAATGCGATGGAGATATTGTTAGGCCCGGAGCTACAAGATTTGCTACCGCGTATCTTTCTTTAAGCTCAATTCGCGAAAAGAGGAAAGATCTAAAGCAAATGTTTGTAAGTAATGAATGGATGTTATGCACACTTTCCGAAACTGATGCGGGTAAAAAGGTATATACTTTTATTCTTTTAAATCTATATATATCATTACATTAGTAAATTAATAACAATTGATTGCAATTTATTTTTATTATATATAGTTCATTAGTTTGAAAGTTAAAAACTATTCGTTACATTTGTGATTTATAGGTTGCCGAAATCATCGCTAGTAATAAATTTTGGGACAATGTAGACCTTGCTCTCCAAGTCTTTACACCATTGGTGAAAGTCCTAAGAAGGGTTGATGGTGACAAAATGCCATCTATGGGTTGGGTTTATGGTGATTTAGAGAATGCCAAGGAGGAGATCAAATTGGCTCTTAAAGGTGAAGAGAAGAAGTATCTTCCAATATGGAAAATTATTGACAAAAGATGGGATGAAAAGCTTAAAGGTCCCTTGCATCGAGCCGGCTACTTCTTAAACCCTTATTTTTATTTTGCAAAGAAGGAGTCAATTGATAAAGCCGGTGTCTTTATGGATGGCTTTGTTGATGCCATGCATAAGTTTTATCCCAATGTTGAGGAAGTCATCGATAAAATCAGTCAACAATTGCCAATGTACCAATATCAAAAGGGATCGTTTGGGAGAGAGTTCGCAAAAACATATGCACGCAAGCTTAATAATCCAGGTATTAGTTTTTTGCATTTTACATATTTAAATTTTACATAGAAAAGAAATAACTATACTTTTTTAGTAACTAATTTCATTCATAATGTTGTTAGCACAATATTGGCAATTTTATGGGACTGATGCTCCCGAATTGAGGAATATGGCTATGAGAATATTGAACTTGACAACAAGCTCGTCTGGTTGCGAAAGAAATTGGAGCACATTTGAGATGGTATTACAAAATATATAAAATTTATATTATATTATTCTCTTTAATTGTTTAATTATTTTTTGTTGATGGGTTTGGTTTTCTTTTGTAGGTTCATACAAAGAAGAGAAATAGACTAAGTCACAGAAAGCTACATAACTTAGTCTATGTCAAGTTCAATGCAAGGCTAGAAAATAAGCTAGCTATTAAGGATAGAGATCCTTTAGCCGCTTATGATGAAGAAGAGAAGGTCACTGAGTGGTTGGTGCATCAAAATAATATCAATGCAACACATATAGAAAGCGATGATGAAGTGTTTCCTGGTGAATCATTAACTTGGAGGCAAGTTGCAAAAGCTATGGGTGCTAATCCAAAGAGAAGAAAGAGTTCAAGGACAACAAAGAAGGGTGCAAAGAAGATAAGAGGGGAAGCATCATCATCACAATCAAAGAGGGTTGAGAGAAATGATGATGAGGTTCATGAGGAAGATGAAGACACTATAGGATCATCATCAGATTCATCATCGGATGAGGAAGAGCCAAACATTCCTATAGATGATGATGTTATAGATGATGATGTTTCATCATCGGATGAGTCCGAGCATGGAGAAGAGGAATAGGGATAATATTTATTTGAGCTTTTGTTATTTTGCTTCTAGACTTGACGCATGATACATTAGAGACATTTGCTTTTGGTTTTATGTTGCTTTAGTTCTTGTTTTGCTTTAGCCTTTAGAAATAATTATTGTCTTTGTTACTTCTAAATTCTTGGTTAGTTAATTGCTTGCTTCTTGTATGGACCATCACTTTATGATTTTAATTTGAACTTGTAGACATAATATGAATTTATGATACTTGATTTGAATTGATTCTGTCATTTCTTTGTATAATATTTTATATATTTATTGATTCGTTTTCATGTTTGCATGTTTCTAGATTAGGCATTTGGGTGATTCAAGAGAGTTGGTAATGTGGCATTTGTGAAGAATCTACACTTGGATGGTGATTATGGGTTCATACTTCATAGGTTTAATGCAATTGCAAGTTTCGAGGTAAGTATATCTTTTACATGAAAATATGATGTTTTATAAAATTTTATATGATTTATGCATGCATTACATTATTGAGATGTGATTTAGGACACGAAGACATATATATTTACAGTCCGATTTTCACATCCGATTTTTAAAAATATCCCCGATATATCCCCGATATATCCCCATTCCCGATAAATTTTTCCAGCCGATATTGCCGCTATAGCCGCTATTTAAAACCTTGCCTCAGAAATATCATCAAGTATTGCACTAGACGAGCCCTCTTGTGCACTCATCCCCTCTGCAACTCTTCTCCCTGCAATCCTGCTGCTCCTTCTAATGTGATCTTTATTAGCCCCACTTACCACTGCAACAAGATCCAATGTAAGGCCAGAACCAGGGAAGATCTCTTCTTCCTCATCATTCTCTCTCTCTAACGAGTGTGCTCTTTCAATGCAATGCTTTCGAATCATCTTTACCTACAAGCACATCCTTGTACTCTTGCGAATTCCTCTTTTTCGCAGTTCTCCTTCTCATTTTTTGTTAAATTGCACAAAAAATATATCATTCAATCTTTTGGAATCTAGTCTATTTCTCTTCTTAGTATGTATCTACAAAATTTAGTATAGTACACAAAGAAATAGAGTTTAAAAAATCAATTAGAGTAAAAAGGAACTCCATATTTAAATGAATGAAACTTTAATCTTAGTATATTTACCCCCTTAAACACACTGAAAATTCTCTCGCATCCTGATGAACTACTAGTCAAGTCTAGAATCTTGATTGCCATCTTTCGAAGGTAAGGTACATCTCCTCCAAAAAAACTTCACCAATGTGCTGTTAATAAAATATATCACACTATTTTAGTTACTTAGAAAATTAAAAAATCATAATTAGTGATTTTAAACATCAAGATTACCTGAATTAAAATTGTCTGTGTCATTAAAATCCTTGCGGTACCTTTCTGCCATTCCACTTCCTATAAGTCCCTCCTTCATCTTGTACGAAAGGACCTCACTTGATTCAATTTTATCCTGAATGTCCTCATCTTGGTAAAACATATTAATACAACTCATAAGTGTGATAACCACACGTGAACTATCTTGGATTGTCCTATCCCTATAATAATAATAGGGATTCAAATAGTAGGCAGCCAAATAAAGTGTGCTTTCAAGTCTTCCTCTAAATTCTTTCTCAATTATATCAATTATTAGCCGATAAGTAGTCTCTTTCCTGTTGCAAGCAGCTTGAACTTCATTCTTGACATCTTCAAGTATACCATACACAAAACCCATAGAGGGTCTTCGATCAGCATCGACAATCCTTAACAATTTGAAAAGAGTATACATCTTTAAAAGCTCCCTTGCATTGGTCCAAAAGATATCAGAATAGATTGTAGCCTTATTCACTCTCACCTTCTCTGTCTTCGACCACCTGTTATCATCCCACTTGGTTGAAGACATCATAGCAGCCAACTGTGACTTCTTATTCACAAGACAACTCAAGCTAAGAAAGGTGGTGGCAAATCTAGTGATCCCCGGCCGAACAAGATCCCTCCTATTAGTAAATTCACGCATCAATGCGAGAGTACTATGATGTATATAAAAAAAGGCCGTGAGCGATCTAACCTTCTCAATCACCAACTTGTACTTTGGAAGTTTTCCAATAGCCTCCAACATAAGATCAATTGTGTGGGCTGCACAACTACTCCAAAAAATATTAGGTTGACTAATCTTCAACATGTTCTTTGCTGCCATATTAGAAGGATGGTTATCTGTCACCACTTGTAGCACACGATTTTCTCCAACCTCCTGAATACACTTCTCCACCCAATTGAACATATACTCTTGTGTTTGTATTGTACGAGTCTTCAATAGACTTAAGAAAATGTGTGCATGTCTTGCAATTAACACACAAGTTCATCACACTCTTATGCTTCCTATCTGTCCACCCATCAGTTAGGATGATTCACCCATATTCATCCCATAATTCTTTAGTTTTATCCATATCTTCATCAATTTTCTTATATGCCTTATTTAAAAGAGACTCTAAATTGGTACTGGCTCGGTCCCTTATATCCAGACCCATGGTGCCCCCACACACTCACAGAATAGATCAAATTCTTCATCATCAAATGCATTAAAAGGAATGCCTTTAGCATATGCCCATATGACGCAATGATCATGAGCCAACTCCTTAAACTTTCTCTTCTCGGCTTCATTGATTGATGTTTGCTTCCACTTTTCACTAGCCACAATATTGTTTAATGGACCAACTACACGAGGCCTCTTTTCCCTGATGAGTTCTAGATCCATGGACTCTCTTTCTGCTGAAATGCGCACCTCTTCTCGAAGTCATTCTCAGCTCTCTTCATTTCCACTTTCTTCTTTTGGGGCCCAAACAAAAATTCTCTAACTATCTTCCTGTCTTTATTAGTCTGCATCACGCAAGCTTTAACATCTCCTCCTATCCCAGCAACATGTTACTTAAACCTATAAATTCCTCCCTTAACAATTTTGTGACATTTATTGCACTTCACTTCATTGTAAGAATTTTTCTTAACAAGCTTTCCATAATTCTCCCCAATTTGAGTAGAGCCCAATAGCTTCAGTGGAATCTCATCTTCACTTGATGCACTTGGTTGCCCACTTGAACGTGGGCCACTAATACTAACACTTGCATTGGATGCCAAGGAAAACATGTAGATTGTAATGTGCAATGATCCTACATCCAAATTTATTCACAAAACACAAAATAAAAAGATCAAACACATTAAGATAATAACATAAAATAACTAAAATTAATTAAATTTTTTTCATTCTATTATCAACTACACATATTTATCATTTTTGTGCATTGGATGACTTATTTTGTGCATTTTTATTCATTCTATTATTATTTCACTAATTGAAATTTTGTATTTTTTGTAGGATTTTGGCAAGGAAATCAACTACACATTGTAATAGAATTTATATATAATGACATTGTAAAAGAATGTATATGCAATTTTATCATGTGTGCAGTGTGAACAGTGTGAGCAAAGCAGCATTTTTGTGTAAAATTCACAGCAAACAAATCAATTAACAATAGTAGGAAATCAGCATTAAGTGAACCAGTTTTTTTGCAGAATATTAACAAAAAGATGAAATATCAACCTTCACAATCCAATATCAGAGATGACAGATCAATGAAGCAGATCACAATCCATAGAACAGCTGACTGATGGATTCAATGAGGAAGAGCACAATCCATGACAAAATTCTGAATTAAACTAGCAATCCATAGCATTAATTAAAACTCATAACAAGTATAACAACATTTCTGTTTTTTGTTCTGTTTCTTCTTCTTGTTATTATTATTGCAGTAGTAAACTAGCAATCCAAATTATCCAATAATGTTATGAAAAAAAGAAAGATAATAAATTGATTAGTAGAGGAAAACTAAAAAAGAGGAATTTATCAGTATTGTCTCTACTCATCAATTTATTATCTTTCTTTTTTTTCAGTAGAGAGAATTTATCAGTAAAATAAAGACAGGAATTCAGACAGAAATTAATAATAAATTGATCAGAAATGAGACAAAATTGATTTGATTGCAAAGACAGGAATTCACAGACAACTAAAAAAGCTTCTACTTGAAGGAACTTATTTATGGTGAAAAAAAAGAATAGAAGAAACCAGAACAATTAACAGAAATTCATAATATAATTTTCAAAAATAAAAAGAAAAGAGAAGAAAAATCATACTTGAAGCAAAAGGTGGGAGGTTGTCGCAAGTGGGGTCACCGCAGGGGGATCGTCACTGCAGGTGAGAGGTCGTCGCAGGGGGGAGGTCGTCGCAGGAGGAGGAGGTCGTCGCGGGGTGAGGTTGTCGCAGGGGCGTCTTCGTTGGGAGGCGATCGCCGCGAAGGGAGGTCTTCGTCGTCGGGAATAGTTCGCCGCAGGGGGGTGTCGCCGCAGGGGGAGAGGTCGTCGTCGCCATGAAAGGAGGTCGTCGTCGCCATGAAGGGGAGGGAGGTCTTCGCAAGCCGAGAGATGCGATCAAATTAGGGGAATTAGGTCTTCATCGTCGGGAATAATGCGCCGCAGGGGGGTTCGCCGCAGGGGGATGAGGTCGTTATCGTCGTGAAAGGAGGAGGCTGTCGTCGCCGTGAAGGGGAGGGAAGTCTTCGCAAGCTGAGGGATGCGATCGAATTAGAAGAATTAGGATTACCTAATTCCCAAAATGAGTATTTAAAATGAAATATTGGGTCGGTTCGGATAAGTAAGATACAGGGTCGGGTTCGCATGCGGGTTTCGTGTACACGATCGTTTTTAAAAACGATTATGCGATTAATCGCATTAAACGCCTGTCCGTGTAATTGGGCTGTTTTCTTCGAAATCGACTGGGTTTTGGGCCGAAAACGCTTAAACGAGCATTTAAGCGGCCGAGTAAAACGATTTTTAGAAGATTGATGATTTTGATTAAAAAATGAAATTACTTGCTTTGGGTATTGATTTTAATCTCATGAATTGAATTATAGGCGATAAAGCCAAGATCTGGGTTGCGATCCGCGATCAGATCTTTCATTTCTTCTCTTGTTCTTTCCCAATTCCACAAAATTCCTACCATAAATCCTAAGTTGCCCCTCCGTCCCACATCATAGCCCCCTTAATGTTTAAATTTTTTATCTCACCCACATTTTCTACCTATTTTTGGTGCATGTGACATCACATGATGATGAATACATTGTCTTTTATCAAAATACCCTTTTCTACCTTTTGCAAGAATGAGTAATAGGTTAGGGTTCTTCTCATTTTCTTTTATATTACAATTACAAAGAAAATAGAAGAAAATCTAAGACAAAACTAAGGGGTAATGATTTAGAATTTCTTTCTTTATATTTCAATTTTGGTTCGATGATCTTGCACTACAAAAGCTGGTAGAGTAGTAGCTGATTACTTTGAAAACTTTGAAAGATTATAGGAACTTTTCTCATTATGGGTTTCAAGGATACATAATCATTTATGGAAAACTACAATATATGAATTTAATCTCTCATTAGGGGTATTGAATTTTATAGATAGAATAAGAGGGTGGGAAAAGGAAAAAAAGAAAGGAGAAAAATATATTTCTGGTCCAATTAAAATGGTAAATAAGTCTTTTAAGTCAAAAATTAGCGCTATTTTTCCAACCGTCAATATCTAGACTTACTGACGAAATGTTAGGAGGGCCCAATAATGAACTATAGAGGGAGGTTTTCTAACATTAGTGATTAGTTCAGGAGGTGTTTTTTGAAATTATGCCTTATTTTATATACATTTTAGTGTGATATTGCTTTGCTCTGTGCCTTAACTTTTTAAAGAATTATTCGTGCATGTGGATGTGTCGTGTCTGTGTCTCATGTTCGTTTCCATACTTCTTAGACAGTCACTATGCTTTAGCCAAACCTGAAACTTATTGCTTGTTGAGTTACACTAGCAAACTTCTAACAAATGGAAGTGTGGCATATCCATCTATAAAGAAGATAGGGCCATTTCATACTACTTCTTTAGGACTATCTACCTACTTTATATGAGTTGTAGACCTTTCTCATGCATATCTCATTCCATAGGTGTAGGATGTAAACTATGAAGTAATGAAGCTCAAAGGCAAAGTGAGTGACCGATCACCTTTCATATCTAAGAATGACTTAGTCCCGTTTTTCTCAACTAAATGGGTCTATTGGAATGTAAGAAACCAATAAAAGGTTTCTCAATGGTCATACAAATTGACAAACGATGCGGAAAAAGAGGAAGAAGAAATTCGTTTCTCGAGATACAGATAGTAAGTTATTACGCACGATAATTTCAGAATTTGGCTTTTTTGTTTGGTGTGCCGATAGCAAGGTTGTGATGAAGGGCACCCTAAAAATGGATCCACTGAACTGAGATAGCAAGCAACGAGGGCTTCCTAAAATAAAGAGCTAGACAAAGAAAAGGAGTCATAATCCAGAATTGTGCCTCCGTTCGGCATTCAACGAAGTTGTTTTTAGGTGCACGTGGAACAGATGGTGTGATCTTTTGCGCTGGAGAACCTCGCCTCAGTGGTCACGGCTCTCGACAAAAAAAAGCATGGCGAACAAGTCGACGGTTCACATCATGGTCTAACCTCAAGCGTCCGAAAGCATCCAAAGGCATTGAAAATCCCGATTTCCAGTTATCCAGTAAAACCAATGGAAAGACTCCAACTTTGAGAATCAAGGGCTATATATTAAAGTAAATAGAAAGAAGAAAAAGAAGAAAAAGGATTAAGATAAGTAAAGGATCCACACCTTTTTGTGCCATCACACAGGATGCATCATACCACCAGGGTGGACCCACATACAGGGCGGACGCCCACACTGGATTTTATAAAATAATAGAATAGTACATAGAGTTTGTAACTTTTTTGCATATAAACTCTTCTTTTTAGATTATTTTTACTAGCATAAAGATACTTTTGAACTTTAGGCTAAGTGGTAACTTTTTAAATCTAAGTTATTAGAGGTCACAAGTACAAATCTTGATGAGCTCAACATTATTTTTTTCTTTTTCTCTCTTGTCATATTACATTTACGCCATACAAAAATTTTTATCACATTTACGTCTACATTGGAAAAAATTATGCGTCCGCCACTGCATACCGCCACAAAAATATCACACATCTCCATCACAAAGAAATAATTTTCAAAACTTTAACTTTTCATCCTTCCCCAATTTCTTCTACTAGATTTGTTTATCTTCTCCAACGACTGCCAGTAACCAGCATTACTTCAGTGCAATCAGCAACTAACAAGTGAAGAACGTCCCTTGTCATTCTTCCCCTCACGAAACAGAGGGGCATCAATTCACATGAATAATGCTAGCACTATATGCAACATGTTAAATGCCTTGGTATAGAGAATGACATGCTAATAGAGAATATATGCAGGAAGGGACATTTTAGAAGGGTAAATGAAGAAGTGGAGTATCTTGCTCGGTCAAAGGTCTCTAAGAAATTATGAAAAATGAAAGGTAAGACAAGAATCGTGCAAGCATTTGCACGGCTAATACCATCAAAGAAAAAGAATGTAAATATAATCAAGTAGGTGTAAAGTCCAATCTTCCTAAATGAAGGTATAGAGGCATAATTAATTTTTTTTGCTTCTTATATTAGATGACTGGAGAGGCAATTGACGCGTCTTATTTAGCTATAGAGACAGATCATAATAACTATTTGAACATTTCGTCTGTATGAGAGTGGCTATCTGACCTTTATATCTATAATAATAATATTTGAATCAAAATATACCATAAAAATATATAGCTTAACAGTAAAATGATGAAATGAGAAGGAGGTTTGATCATATTTCCAGTCAATGTTGCCCTTATCTTTGAGTATCAAATTGTATCATGATGTGCGTCAATTTAAGTAGAAAACCAAAAGAGGTTTCAATATATTATGAAATGTGAAGTGTTGCAGTTAAAGTGTAAAACCTAACAATTATAAATATTATAAATTAATTTATCTAAAAGGTGTAGAAGACATAATCCTTTTGCTTCTTCCTTACCTTCTTTCTGACAAGTAAAGAATGAGGACAATGAAACTAGCGATTGAGTAAGTAGTACAAGCCCTCAAAAAGCAGCCACATGACCACTTCTCCTACATCCCTCACAAACATGCACAACACAAACAATAATGATATCTTGTCACCATCGTCGATCCTTGTCCAATGCCCCAAATATTTCAGGATGGTTCATATAAATCCATCTTTATCCATCATTCCTATCGAGAGCATCACTTGATGTCATAGCCAGCTCATTCTAACCATGTTAGCACCAATTCATGTTACATTGGGCCTTCCCTTCTCTTTACTAAGTTGTTTAGCACATACACATGTATATCCTTATTAAGGCATAATCAGGTATCTGTTGTACATGATTTCCCTCAAGGAATTCCTGAGCTTCCTCAAGTTATACATATTTTTTGATTTCTAGGGTTCGCAGCCTCTCTCTCCTGCAAACGTCAACTTCATCAAAGTATTGAGTTCCCATCAACATTTACCACTATGAGTGGATTTGGCCTAAATTTTAGTAAATATCAATATTTTAAAAGGAAAATACTGTTGATAACCATAGACCCTACTCTTGTCTCAGATTTACCTCTCAACTCTCCTTAACAAATAAAATGACAAAAACCAAAGTTGCCCAGAAAATTTTATCCCATCCTCCAGCTCAATGTGAGTCATTCCGACATCCCATTTTCTTTACTAATACTTAAATTTTACAAAACTCAATAAGAAATTAAACAAAATTTACTAAAAAGCAGCAACATTCAATTAAAAAAAACCCTTTGATGAAGGACTTGGAATCTACTGTGCTCTCCTCCTTCGCTGCTGTGGTTTCCTTCGAATCCTTATTTGAGGAGGAAGAAGGGGGCAAAGGGGGTTCAGAGCAAAAACATCGTCGAGGTTCCACAAATCCTGGTTCCAATTTCAAACCAATCTCAGCAAATAAAATGATTCTATAGGAGGCTAACTGTAAATTAAATGGTAATTTATGCAAATTTGAGTTATGGGAATACCTTTGATCCTCAATTGGAGTCGACGCATCGCCATGAGAGAGAGAGAGAGAGAGAGAGAGAGTGAGTGTGAGGGAGAGGGCTTCAAGGGTTTTTGGGAAGAGATGAAGAAAATGCTACCCAGCAAGCTGAACCAAGAGTTGGGTCCGGCCCAAACACAACTTTGGGTTCAGTTATGTGTGTCCTTAGTAATGTAAAGAATTTGGGAGGAGTAAATTTCTCTCCGTGCGAGTGTTATTTACAAGAAAGAATATATTGGACTGTTTGCGACGGGCAATCCTTACCAAAGACCAGTTCTCCCTCTCTCTTTAGCTCTTCGGGCAGGCACCAGCGCTTCTCTTTTTCCTTTCTCATCTCTTTTGTCCATCATCTCAACTGAGGATTTTTTCTTTGTTTTTTCCTTCTCATGATCTCTTTTGAGGGTATATGAACTTTGGTGGCATACAAACTAGTGAGCCTTATGAGTTGGGTCTGAACGAAATGCACTTCAAGAAACATAACCTAAATAAGGTCATCAAATGAACGGAGGTCAAAACCGAGACCGGGACTGGACGGTTGTGGTAAGCCTCAGCTAAGGCCGAAAAGTGGGTAATTTTTTTACTAATTGTTCTTATAATTTTAACTCTAAAAATAAACCTCCCAAGATTTTAAATCCAAAAATTGACCTCCCTGTTACCGTGTAGGCACCATGAATGTATCGGTGCAACCGCCCCATCTATATGACATTTATTTGTTCTAAAGTTGGTTGTTTTTAGGTCGACCCAGAACTCAAAAGTGACAAATTTAATATATATTTTTTACACGCAACCCCCCCCCCCCCCCCCCCCCCCCCAAAACCCCAAGTTGAAAAATGGTAATAATAAACAGTAATTTTTTTTAGACAATATTTGACTATGTTATTTAAGTTATAGGTTACCGGCATAAATTATAGTAGCCAAAACCAAAAAATTAGAAAAAAAAAATTTTAAAAAAATCCACGTAAATGGGGTAGTTACACCAGCCCACCTATGTGTCGAGGGAGGGGTCCCTCTTCTTAAATTAAAATCTAGTAACATCCCTCTTTATAATTAAAATCCAAAAATAATTTAAAAAAAAAAATTGCCCCTTAAAGGTAAAGTCCGGATCCAAACCAATTTGTAACGGAACCACAGCCTTGACTCGGGGCTTTTTCTTGGGCGGGCGAGGGCCCCTAGAGCTGGCCGCTTGAAACTGCTGCAGCTTGATTGGAGAACATACAAGCATAAACTTCAATATTTATTGAATACCAGTTAACTTACATGTTAATGGCATGAAATTTAATGAAATTTTATGCAGTAGCTAATACAACAACAATGACAAAGCCATTTATCCTCAGACAGTGAACGATGCACTGACAGAGTTATGCAGTGGCAAATCATAGTGATAATATCTGTAAAGGTTTACGCACACAAATTATAGCTAACACACGTTAACTTCATAGAATTTGTGGATATTTTTTAGAATTTGTACTAATAATCAACATAAAACAATACAACAAATAACCAACATCAAAAACATAGCAGCAACAACATATCTGATCCACTGATCAGTTGCAGAGAGATGAATCTATAGAAACATTTTTAAACTGCAACATAAACAGAAGTGCAATAGTGAGGCACTGAAAGTAAAAGGCTGCATGAAAACAACACAAAGACAAAACAGGCACATTCACAGCAACACAACTGCTAATCCCACCTGGCCAACTTCCAACACAATGCTGTCTCCAGTACCAGATCAATAACCAGAAGGAAAAATTCCCTAGTAAAACTCAGACGCCCTTAAATTCAATACATCCCATGATATCAAAATCCAACATGCATGACTCATCTTCAGACAATGTAACGATAAATCTCGCAAGATTTAACTCAAGTTTTGCCACCCAGAGAACGGGACAATTCAGTAGTACCAAAATCGTTATACAAGATGGGAACAAAAAATATTCAGTACAAGCAACACTCCAAAATTACGAAACTAAATCAACTAAGGTCTAAGCTGAACTTTGCTTCTTGAGTTTGCCAAGCTCCTGCCGGATAGCAGCTCCCCGCTGAAACAACAATGGATCATAGAATTAACATTGGAATTAACATAAGGAAATAAGTGAGGCGTATTAGGATGAAACTTTATATTGGCAAAGGAAAAATATATCTCACCTTAATCTTTGCCAGCATCACCTTAAACCTGTCAAAGTCAGTTAAGGAAGCTCTCCTCTTCTGAACAATCAGCTTCCTTCCCCACGAGCTGTTCTCCCATTTGTTCTTCACGTCTGCAACCAAAATTAAGCGGTCAGAGAACAAATCATAATAGAAAACGTACTTCTTGCTCATAGTCGGGTGGTTATGAAATCAAATATCCTCACCGGCAGCTTCCATGGCAGCTATAAGGGACTTCTTTTTTGGAATTCTTGGAATGTCAATCTTTATGTCCGTCAGGGTCAGCCTCTTGAAGTTCATCTGCCCTCTAACCATGTCCGGAGCATCAACTAGAGCCTGGACAGTTTGAAGACAAGAAACAAGTACAAAATCAGGAACTCACAATTGAAGGAATTAAACAACAGCTTCACAATCAGAAACACCATCTTAAAAAGGAAAAACGGTTGCCAGACGTTCACTGAACTTCCGAGTTTGTGAGCTGAAATTTTAGTAGCAGTTGACACAAACAAATATACGAAAGGCAAAATTTTATAAATTTGCATAGCAAAAGAGTGCAAAGAGAAAAAAGGAAATAAGAATACTAACAATTTCATTCTTAACTTCTGTCCATGAAAAAAAAAGAAGCAATAAGACAATAGCAGGAAAATGCTGATAACCATTATAAAATAACGACATATAAGAACTTAATGCATCCACTTTAATGTGTATAGTCAATCAAACATGGCACTAAAAATAATACACGTTCAGTCCTCCAAAGGGCAAATTAACTAGGCAACCACCGCAAATAGCATTTCAAGAATAAATCTCTCTTCTGTCTATTTTGGGGAAAAGGAAGGTGATCCTTAAAATAATCCATCTAAAAATAATCCTCTCCAAATAAATTTAACAAAGAACTTCATTTCTACAAAATTGGTCAATCCATGAAGGTATCATTCCGATGAAATCTATATATTTTTTTCATATACAAAAAACTACGTTCTCATATATTACCTTACAACTCAACTATGGAATATTTACAACAGCCTCGCCAAACAGTTGTAGGTTGTCCCCCAAAACAATGAATGGTTCTATCCACCATCTGTCCTCATCCCAAACCATACAATTCATACACACTGGTGATTTAAAGCATTACCAAATCTCTCTCCTTATTACCGTTGATAATTCTTGTCAATTCATAGTTTATTCTTTGGTGTCTTTGTTAGCTTATTAAATTGTCAGGTAAAGTCATTTCAAAAATGACAAAAGGTCTTCATTAGCTCATTCAATTGTTGAGCAAGTACGCATTTCTAACCCTTTCAAATAAACCTCATCACAATTAGAAATAGAAATAATCAGCAACAAATAATTGTTTATGAGAATATCTCTTTCTCAACAGTTGATACTCATCAACATATTTCTCATTGTTCCACAGAATCTAGGACTATTTAACTTAAAAAGTGACGAGTATTTTACTGTTTGTTTAGAGAAGTGGCCATAACTAACCAAACTTATTATCAAACGCTCCATAGATTTTGAAACATTGTAAAGTGCCTTGTCTAAGAAACAAGTGAAATAGAGACAGCAGAGATGTCAGAAAAATTTGGATAGATTCTTTAAAAGAAGATATGATTATAAAGAAACACAACCTCTAAATTTGATAGTTTCAAAGAAAACTAAAATTGTTGGTGGTTATTTCAGGATAAATTGTAAAATCTACAGTTCTAACTTAAGATATGGGCTAACTGAGAGTGCATGTAAAGAATAATGGAGAAAACAAAGAAAAATCTTTTCTTTTTGCCAAAAAAAAAGCAAGTTTTTCACAGAAAACCTGTGTGACAATAAAATGAGAAGGGATAGACCCTGTATCACTCACCTTTTCTTTTTTGACAGGTACAGGAAAAACAAAACAAAAACTAAACTCAAAGCCTCTTTAAAATCTGAATAGATTATTGATATTTCCAGAGGATGATCATATATCATAGGTACAACGAAGTTGGCTACCCAACAAAAATCAGGCAAGTCCTCGTTAGAATTTGAGGGCAAATGATAATCATAGGAAACTTAGTTGCAACACGAAAACTATACACCCCCACTCAATCAAAGATCAATTTCTAGAATCTGGATGGTATCCATGACAAAATCATAGAAAATAAAATTAAAAAGGGGACAGAGCTTAAATTTCATAAACTTCAAGGCAAATTTGCTCCTTGATCTATCACCCCTGAGAATAAATAAATAAATAAATAAATATCCAAATAAGTTATCTGGAACGACCCTACAATTAAAGGTCCCACCAAAATGGAAATAGATAACTTAAACCTATTGCTTGATATGTGAATAAAAGACAAAAGATCTTCTGGAACTTCCCTGACGATCTTGCTACCTTTTAAGGAAGGTTTCCCTAATGCAACTTCAAAAATGTGAATAATAAGTTCAAAAAGTTTTCATATGATTTAGTAAGAAGAAGAATTGTCTGTTGGAGTTAAATTATTTCAGTCAATTTCATACTAAAGGTTGTATTTAGAAGATGCAGACGACATTGTGGTTCTAGAAACCAATGAACAAACCATAATACAATACATTTAATTGATACTTTATGCATTTTCCAGAAGTACAAAACACGAGTCTCACGCTCTTTGACATGTAAATAAATATTTCATTCAACACAAACCAGCTGATAAGATCTCACAAGTTACAGAAGTAAACTGAATAGAACTTGAAATAATTATTTAATTTGCAAAAAAATATGAGATTTGTGCAACAATTACAATAAGCAAGATAACTTCATAACTGACTAAATCCAATACAAAGGCCTAATTAAATCGTGATTCATCACGATATTTTATGGACTGGAAAACACTCTACCATGGTCATTTTCCTTGATTGACACTCCTATCCATATTTGTAAACATATAATGTATCATTCATACACATGAGATAAAAACATGAGAATAAGTACATAAAAACTATGGGAAAATAGTCTTTAACCCTGTGAAAAAATGGCCATGTGAAAAACTCCCTATATTTTGAAACAGTGTGAAAATTATCTTGTCTCCACCAAAAATCCCATATTGCCCATATTGGCCATTTGCCCTTGATTGAATACCTTGTCAGAGTTGATTTGAACGCCCCGCATGACAGGCATTTAATGTTTATCACGCGCTAGTCGCGTGTGCCGTTTGGAAGCTTTTTTTGTCCACTTTTTTTTAAATTATGTCCACCTCAAGATAGACATTTTTTTTTCAAAGATAATTTTTTTGGCATATATGTTATATTTCTGTCCACCCTTCTCTTAACTTCTGTCCACCTTCTCATGTATTTTGTCCACTATCTTCAAAATTTTGTCCACTTTATTTAATATTATGTCCACCTATTCTATTTTTTTTAATATTATATCAACTTTTTTTAACATTATATCTCCAAATTTATGTCCACTTTTTTTAATATGACTTCTTTCATATTCTATCCACGTTTTCAAACTATGATGTCAACCTACTCTAGTATTTTGGCTATCTCGTGAATGATTGTCTCTACATTCTCAACAATTTGTTGAGAATGTAGACAATCTTCAGCGGCCCCGGGGGGTGGCAGGTGGCGGAGACCACACCTTTTTCTCCTTTTATGTCTGTCTTACTCAACTTCTGTCTATTTTTTATAATTTCTATCCAACTTTTGTCTTTTTTGTCCACCTTCGTCAATTGTGCTACGTTTTTTATATTTATGTCCAACTTTCACCTTTTTTGTCCACCTTCATTAATTTCTGTCCACTTATTTATATTTTTGTTCAACTTTCGCCTTTTTGACCACCTTCGTCAATGTGACAATGTCTGTCTACTTTTTAATATTTCGGTCCAACTTTCGCCTTTTTGATCACCTTCGTCAATTTCTTTCTACTTCTTTATATTTTTGTCCATATTAAAGAAAGCGAACATAATTTTGGAGATATAACATTAAAGAAAATTGCTATAATATTAAAAAAAATTAGAATAGGCGAACAAAAATTAAATAAAATGGACAATATTTTGAAGAAAATGAAAGGAATATATGAGAAGGTGGACAGAAGTTTGGAGAAGATTGGACAGAAATATAACATATATGCAAAAAAAAATCTCTGCAAAAAAAATATCAATCCAAAAAAATTTATCCACCAGGTGGACAAAATTTAAAAAAAATGGAAATAAAGATATCCAATCCGGCCACACGACTAACGCGCGTGACAAGCATTAAATGCCTGTCACGTGAGTTGTTCAAATCAACTCAGACATGACATTGAATCAAGGGCAATATGGACAATATGGGATAGTTTGGTTGGGACAAGGGTTTTTTCACACTGTTTCAAACTATAAGGAGTTTTCCACATGGCCCTCTTTTCACAAGGGCTTATAGACCATTTTCCCAAAAACTATTGGCAGTATGTCTCAAGTGGGATAGAGAAAAACCAGGAGTGAATTATTAAATGAAGATAGTTTTATAAGATTAATCAAAATTTTTACATACTACATTAAGCACAAAAGTTCTACGTCATTCACAGATTTTATTGAAGACAAGCTGACAGCTAATATATCCAATCAACCTATATTATGATCTAAGACTGCCTAATCATAAATAATACATGAAAACGATCACAAATATGATGCATAACAATCTTAAAAACCCAAAATCAACATTATAAATTTTCAAAACCTGGGAAAATATTTATACGATGAAGAATATTTGAAATCCAACAATATCATTAAAAATGAATTTTATTTTCAAAAAGCAAAATAAAAAAATGTTATCAGTAACATATAAACTCAACCCAAATACTACCTAAAAAAATCATTTAGAACAGTAATAACTACAACAGATTGAATCCTACAAAGTGTCAAAGCACGAGATTTCATATTTCATATCCATAAAACCCTAAAAAATCTCATCAAAAGGAGTAATCTTTAGCAACATCTGTTCACTAAAACTACTCACCCTGTTCTGATCGATGACATCGACGATGACGACGAGCCTTCCGTAATCCTTCCCATAGTTGACGAGAGCGACCCGCCCAATCTCCACGTAACGCTTGAAAGGCTATTCGATTCCAAAAAAATCATCAACGAAAAAAGAAACCTAGTTATTAGAAAATCCAAGCAAAAAGAACCCAAATTAATTGAGACAAAAAACTGCATTTTTATTTTTTTTCTCCTCACCATTTTCGTTGGTCGAGGTCGTCGATTAGGGTTTCTGCGCTGCTTCACATGGACTGTGGTTTCGGTTGAACGAAGAGAACTTATACCGATCACATCTACCGTCGGATCTCGGGTTTTGGATTGGTTCGGGCTGGGCCTTAAAAACCGTACTCTTTTGGTTCTTAGCCACAGCCCATTTAGACCGACTCCGGTCTAATGACGTGACATGAGATCATTTTTATTTCATGACACAACTTAAAAAAGATTCATCAATACATTATTGTAAACATGAGCAAGGGTTTTGTTTTGTATCTCAAGTATTTGGATAAAATATATGCATCGTTAAATCTCTGCTTTATTGATGATCATAGACGTGTGTCACAAACAATTTGTGAAAGTGAAATATTGAAGGAAATAAACATTTGGATACCTTGCTCTAATTTTTGTTAAATTAGTTGGAAGAAACTGAAATTAGGCATTGTTATTGACAAGAGCAATGCTCAAATATATGTCATTACTATTATATGATAAGAAACTTTTACTCCCCAACTTTTATCTTCTTCAAGTCACTACCATAGTCAGTAACAGCTCCGTCACTTAATTTCTTAATTCTCTTATGTAAAAGTTATTCTCCTTTTGTGAAAGTTGTACAAGCACTGCAGATCTCACTACTATGTACGCATACCAGCTACTAACCATTCCAAGGCAATACCAAGTTTAAGGGCTAAGTTCCACACTGAGACAACCACACAAACACAGACCCCATGACACCCTTCACTTCAAGATTTTGAGTCTCTGTGATTCAAGAAAAGACACGATTGAATGCACGATATATGAGAGTTTTGACTCACGAAACTTAGTGATGGAGGCAATACACAAAATATGCATTGAATCCTAATTATCCCGGTGTCAAAATAGACAATGTGATTCACTGACTTGTTGTAGACCATGATATTATCTTCGCCTTTGATGTTACGAGGGAGAAGTGAAAGCTGATTTCATTACCGAAGTTGCTGCAACATGAAGATAAAGTGTGGAAAGACAATAAACTTAAGCTCTGTCAGTCAACTGGAACTTTTCTCTATAACTAGAACATTTTCTGGTAGAATATTTTATGAAACCAGTGTTGATTTCTGGGATCAATCTGACAATTAATCAATATCACTGAAATATCAACAATCTAATTGGCCAGGTCGGTAAATATCAGATGGGAGGTTTTCCGTTCAATAGAAGGTTCCTTAATTTAAGAACCACCTTTCAATTTCCTTCCTTAGTTAAATACCAATTAGACTAATATAAATCAGTCTCAATATACTGAATATCAGTATATCCCCTGTATGAAGAAATTAATTCACTTATACAGTACTTGGAGTGAGGTACGCTTAAAGCGAATCTCCTTAAGACAATTACGTCCCTCGCACCGGTGCTAACGAGTTACTGGACGCTGGTCTCCTAAGATACAACACTCCTTCACGGCATTTGGATAGCACTACCAAATTACCGTACGGTCGAACCGTAGTTAACCAGTACCTTCACAGGATTATTGAAGCAGCGGGACAAAGATAAATTTCGGGAGAATATTTGCCTTTACTTTGGAGGAGCATCCACTGTAGAGGAAGAAGGAAGGTTGAAAAATATTCTTCTTCAGAAGTCCTAGATTCAGACAATAATTCTATTAAAGAATCTGTTGAATTTTCTGAGCCCTCTTTTAGAACGAATTTTGCAGAATCTCTTTTGGAAGTCGCTTTGGAAACTAAGTTGCAGAATCCCCACTTGCTTTCGGAAACTGGGTTACTGATTTCCCACTTCCTGTTTGGAAGTCACTTTAAGACTGAGAGAGAGAGAGAAGATCTCCTTCAGATTTCTTGTTGTTGGTGTGTTTTGTTATGTTTTCAATTGAGAATTCGGAGCGCTATTTATAACGCTCCGGGAGGGGCCAACTGCTCCGAACCCAACGAATAGTTGCAATGATTCGGTCTGAACCGTTGCAACGGTTCGACCCAACCACCGCAACCGTTGGCCGTCCAACTGTCGCGACAACCGTTGGCGAAGCGGTCGGATCCAGATAGCGGAGCGGGTATGCTTCGCGTAACCCATACCCGTGAGACCCAGTTCAAAAAGAACCAGGCCGGGTAGGGAACCCGAACCCGAACCCAGACCCAGTCCAGGACACGAGCCCGGCCTGGCACCGGCGCCAGCGGCGGCACGTGCGCGCATGTGCGGGCATGGTTTCCTCCCAATCGCGCGCGAAAACTCCAAGTACCCAAAGGGCACGCCCTTTGTTCTCAATTTTCTCTATTTAAACACTACAAACTTCCATCCTATGGCCAATGTGAGACTAAATGCTTTTAGCTACCTTTAGTCCCATTTTGGCTTTGAATTAGGCAATCTTTAGACTTGAATATCTCATTCATTTGAAGTCGGAATTGAACATGTGAATATACCACGTTCATCCCCAATAGAAGGAGAACACACTCCAACCATCATCCAATTGATTCGATCAACAGATCTCGCCATAATTCAATTCAAAGATTCCATATATATATTCTTCATATTCCAACAATCCCCCACAATGAATGGAGATTCAAGGAATTGACACACAAAGAGACTGACTCTATTGTGAAAGGTACTTTAGAAAAGAAACTGCATCAGGATAGGTAAACTAGGTCTTGAACCTTCCATAGCGAAAGTTTTATCGGACTTACTGGATAATCAGTGAACTAGGTCTTGAACTGTTAGCCGTTAGTGTAAGCTAAATCAACAAGCTTCACACAGTGACTTTCCAAATCAACTTTGGTTCTCGGTTGTGTCCGTTTTGGCCCTGGACATTCTTGGTTTCAGAGAGTATCTTTAGGGAATAACAGCCTCTATAGAAATTCCCAAAGAGCCGACCCAACTCTATACTCACATAGGTGATCGTCCTATTAAGAGTAGTCTACTCTACTCCACTTTTTAGTAACAAGATATAGGCATCATTAAAAGCGTTAAGTTTATCTTTAATCCACTTGTAGAAAAGCACTTATGTGCACCTTAGGAATGGATTGGAGTCAAGCTCCCAAGTGCTTACTTGCTAAGTCAATTATAACTAGTTTTTCCTCTTGAACTTAGTCCGTGGGATCTCCAATTGCTAAGTGAGGTTTCCATTAAGCTGACTCAGTAAGGTTAGGATTTTAGATTCATTCCCCTCGATGCACAGTTTATACGCTCTCCACTTAAACCTTTAGTAAGCGGATCCGCTAAATTATCTTTTGACGAGACAAAGTGAATAGAGATAATTTCATTTGAGAGCAACTGCTTAACGGTATTATGTCTATGACGAATATGTCTAGACTTACCGTTATATATAACATTTTTTGCTCTAGATATAGCTGCTTGATTATCACAGTGTATACATATAGCGGGCACTGGCTTTTGCCATAATGGTATATCTTCCAAAAATTGTCGAAGCCATTCTGCTTCTTCTCCGGCCTTATCTAAGGCTATGAATTCTGATTCCATAGTGGAACGGGCAATAATGTTTGCTTGGAAGATTTCCAGGATACCGCTGCTCCTCCTAGAGTAAATACGTATCCGCTAGTTGATTTTGATTCCTCAGAATCTGCAATCCAATTAGCATCACTGTATCCTTCAAGTATAGGTCGATACTGTCCATATCTTAAGGCATATTCCTTGGTATATGATACGTAACCCAATACTCATAGTAGAGCAGTCCAATGTTGATCACTAGGATTGCTAGTGTATCTGCTTAACTTACTTACAACGTAAGCAATATTGGGTCTAGTGCAATTCATCAAATACATTAGACTTTCGATAATCTGAGAATACTCCAATTGGCGTATTCCAGTTCCTGTATTCTTATGAAGGTGGATGTGTGGGAGAAAAGGATTAGTATTCTCTTTTATCTCATGATCCTTGAATCTTTCTATCATCTTCTCTACGTAGTGAGATTGAGATAGACTAATTCCATCTGGTGTTCTGGTAACTAATTCCAGGAGGCAAGTTTGTCAATTTCCAATTATGATTACTTAGTATGGATTCTATTTCGCTATTTATAACTTCTTTTCACATTTGTGCTTCTGGGGTTGACATAGCCTCTTTAAATGTTTGAGGTGCGCTTTGAATAGCGTATGCTATGAAATTTGGATCAAAAGATTTTAAGATTCTAGATCTCTGACTTCTTCTTGGTTCAATTTCCGCATTAACAGTCAGTTCCTCGGGGCTTTCGTCCTTGAATGCCATCTCATTTGTTCTTTTCCCAGAAGTCTTATATGCTTCCCGTTTATATGGAAAAATGTCTTCAAAGAACACAGCATCTCTAGATTCGATAATCATGTTTACATGAATATCTGGTATTTCTGATTTATGAACCAGAAATTTGTAGGCACTACTATTCAAGGCATAGCCTATGAATATGCAGTCCATGGTTTTTGCTCCCAACTTAGTCTTTTTAGGTAATGGTGCTAGCACCTTTACAAGGCACCCCCACATTTTGAGGTAATGGTAGGAAGGTGTCCTTCCATGCCATAACTCAAATGGTATAAGATCAAGTTTCTTGTGATGTATTCTGTTTAAAATATAATTTGCAGTTAACAGAGCTTCTCCCCACAAGTTCTGCGGAGCTCCAGAACTTACGAGCATGGAATTGACCATCTCCTTCAAAGTTCTGTTCTTCCGTTCAGCAATTCCATTTTGCTGAGGAGTATATGGTGCTGTTGTTTGATGGATTATACCAAATTTAGCACGTAACTCACTAAAATCACTTGATTCATATTCTCCGCCTCTATCGGATTTTAGAATCTTGATATTCTTGTTGAGTTGATTTTCAACTTCGGCTTTATATGTTATAAACATATTTATTGCCTCAGCCTTACTGTTTAAAAGATATACATAACAGTATCTTGTACAGTCATCAATAAAAGTAATAAAATACCTTTTACCGCCTCTAGTTGGCATAAGCTCTTTTCCAGATGTCCACTTCAGGATGACCTTGCCTTTTCCTTCAACCTTTGAGATGGCTGAGTTTCCCATGAATAGTTGCTCATCTTGCTCTAGTTTTTAATATTCAGAGAATAATAATTTCTCAGAGCAGATGTGCTGAGTAGCCCCAGTGTCTACCCATCAATTCTTATTGTTGGTTGTCAGATTCACCTCTGACACCACAGCTGAAAGGCTTGGCGAGCATGGTCGGTCAAGTTTGCCTGTGGATGGCTTTTCTTGTTCTTTTTGAGACTGCTGCAACATTCATTCGCCTTATGCCCTTTTTGTTGCAGATGTAGCAGGTTCCCTTGAAGCGTATGTTCTTACCTTCTTGGACTTTGCCTTTGTACCCTTGGGAAGTCTTCTTCCGCTTTAAGCTTTTGGAAGTAGACGCTTTCCCCTTTGAGTCTTCGATCACATTGGCTTTTGCTTCATAGGAGCTCTTACTGCTCCTTTTCTCGGACTTTCTGTTGTCCTCCTCGATTCGAAGCCTTACAATGAGATCTTCCAACTTCAGCTCCATTTGCTTGTGCTTCAGGCAGTTCTTAAAATCTCTCCACGCAGGTGGGAGTTTCTCCATGATAGTAGCAACCTGAAAGGTTTCAGGTAGAATCATACCTTCGGCTTCTATCTCGTGCAAGATAAGTTGGAACTTTTACACCTGACTGATTACAGTCTTGCTGTCTACTATTTTATACTCCAGAAATCGTCCTACAATGAACTTCTTGGTACCAGCAACCTCAGTCTTGTACTTCTTGTCAAAACTGACCCATAACTTCTTTGCCGTTGTGATAGGACTGTAGACATTGTAAAGAGAGTCATCCAGTCTATTTAAAACATAATTTCGACAAAGGAAGTCACCTTGAGTCCATGCATCGACTGCAAGGACTGAGTCCCGATCAGTTCCGGGTTCTGGTGGATCTTCTTGCAGGAATTTGGCCAGATGAAGAGTGGTCAAGTAGAAGAGCATCTTCTGTTGCCACCTCTTGAATTCTATGCCTTCAAATTTTTCTGGCTTCTCCGGCTTCGGGTTAGGAAGTGGAGTAGGCATCAAAACTTGTAGTTGCTTGTTTGGTGCCTTGCTTGAGCTATCTTGATTAGTCTCAGACATTTTCTGTAAGTTCAAGCAGAATAGAAGTAAGAAACTTCAATATCTATTTGTCTTAAGAATCTTGATTTCTGGGATCAATCTGACAACTAATCAATATCACTGAAATATCAACAATCTAATTGGCCAGGTTGGTAAATATCAGGTGGGAGGTTTTCCGTTCAATAGAACGTTCCTTAATTTAAGAACCACCTTTCAATTTTCTTCCTTGATTAAACACCAATTAGACTGATATAAATCAGTCTCAATATACTGAATATCAGTATATCCCCTGTATGAAGAAATTAATTCACTTATACAATACTTGGAGTGAGGTACGCTTAAAGCGAATCTCCTTAAGACAATTATGTCCCCCGCACCGGTGTTAACGGGTTACTGGTGTTTTCCATTGATTTGCAAAGGGGAAAACTTACAAAAAAAAGAAAAGGGTCGAGGAGCTAAATTATAAGTAACACAAAAGATTACAAGTAGATCTCCTCAGAGATTCTGGAGAAGTGTGCCGGTAGGAGTCTGGTTAGCGCACGACCACTTGTCCCTTTGACGATGCGAGCGATAAGATTCCCTTCTCGCCTGGTTCGGGGAATCAGAGAACAGAAGGTTGGTAGAACCCTCTTGTTACTTCTCAAAATCGCCTTCACTTAGTAATTCCTTTTCGCCTGGTTCCGGAGATTCCTTGAGAAGAAGGTATTAGGGTATCAGCACCCTGATTAGAGAAGTGATTCTTTGAAGTCTCTGAATTTCTGGAAGCAAGAGAATAGATCTCTGTTTAGCCTCTCTATGCGCGCCTTGTGCAGAGTCCTCTCGTGCATGGGTCTCTTTTGCGTATGAGTCTCTTCTTGTGGAGCTCCCTCTCCTTGTGCCTCTGGTGGGCTATTTATAGGGAGAGTAGGGGTATAATTGTCCCTTAAAAATATGAAAACAGATTGAATCAAACCTGTTCAAATCTGAAAAGTAGCCTTGCTGCGAGGCTAGAATCAGCTTTTGCGAAGCTAAAATAGCAGGTCGGTTGATCCTCTTGATCTCTTTTAATCCTTTTCATATAGTTGGAAGATCTCCCTTGATCCTCTTACTCGTTTTAGGAGAGTCAAGAGATTATGGCAATCAACTGCCAAATTTGATCTCAGATTTGATCTTGATTGGATTTGATCTCAATCCTGATTAGATTTGATCTCATATGGAGATTTAATTGGTCAAAGGTTGACCATAGCAGACCCGCAGCGGAGTTGCCCGCGTTGAGCTCGCAGCAGAGCTAGAAGAAACATCTGACGAAGTCAGAAGACAGCTCTTCAGCGGAGCTAGATAACGTTTGTGGCGAAGCTACCGAACATTCTTCTGCTTCAAGCGAAGCTAACTCTCTGCGGAGTTAACTGAGCACTTCAGGCGAAGCTATAGGTTAGCTTCCTGACAGAGCTGTGAATGGCTTCAAGGCGAAGTTGGATGATCTTAGCCTCTCAGGCGAGGCTATCCCTTTGGGCTCATGTGATGCTAAGTGCTAGCATCTTAGACCTGCTGAGGTCTGTTTAGAGACAATCTGGGCTTACTGTCTGTTTCACTGGATAGTAGAGTCCAAGTTGATGCTTTGTCCCTTGGGGATGAATGAAAACTGGTCGTCAGCTTATCTGTCACTTGTCTTTTGTAAATGTCAACAAGTACAGAATTGGTCGTCAGCTTGTCTATCGCTTGTCTTTTGTAAATGTCAATAAGTTTAGACATTGTTCGGACCAATCAGCCTATCATTCACTTGTCTTTTGTAAATGTCAACAAGTTTAGACATTGTTCAGGCCAGTAAGAATCTTGTCTTTTTTAAAATGTCAACAAGACCCCCTTCAAAGTTTTTGAAAGTCTGCAATAGTATGGCTCAGACTTCAAAATACTTTGAATTGCTTTGATCGGTGGTATGTGAAGTACGAACGTCGCCATGGTGGTTGAGTTCAGCTTTGCTTTCAATCCTGCTTTGGGATAGATTCGCCGAAGAATCGTGTAGATTCGCGACTCTGAGTAGCTTCACGTCTGGGTAGCTCCGCATCTGGGCCTCCCGGAATAAGTTCGCTTTAGAATGCTGTTCCTTTCCGAGGCCAACTGCTTTCGGCCAGTTACGAGAAGGATTGCTCCTTTTTTGACGTTAGAATAACCTCTCTTGCATTAATCGAGGGAGATCATTCCTCCTTTGTGCGCTTCTGAGGGAGAATATTCCCTTTCTCAAGGCTTAATTAATGCCTTAATGAGGGAGATCATCTTTTCCTTGCACGGTTTCGAGGGAAACCGTTCCCTTTTTCAAGGCTCAATAAATGCCTTAAATCCGCTCGCGCTTCTATGCTTGAAGCGGCAGCGCTCAGGCCATGAGGCCTATAAATAGGACACCTGAGGTCCTCTGAAGAGAAGTGGTCTGCTCTTCTCTTCTCTTGGTTGTTAGAGAGAGATACTCAGATCTCTGAACTAGTGGGGATGCCCACTCTGGTCATTACCCGGCCAAGAATTGATAAGTCTCGGTCATCCAGAGACTTTACCAATGACTGATAACTTTTAAGGAGTTTATCTCCCTTACTTTAGCTTTAACAGCTGCCTCAGGGATTGATTTTTCTTGTTCTTCATTTTGTATTGGACTGATCTGCAGAGAAGGGTTTCAGCCCAGCTTCCCAGCGAAGCTATCATTTTGACTTGATCAAAGAAAGATCATTGCATGCTTGCCTGCTAAGTTCGCCACACAGGCAAAACTTAGGACTTAGTCTCTTCAAAGTTGAGACAGCCTTGCTATATAGGTGGGGTCAAGACTGCGTCCCTCAGGATTAGTCTGGCTTAGCCATATAGGCGAGGCTAGGACTTGGCTTATGCTGAGCTAGCCCATCATCACTGTGCAAGCGAGGCTATCTTCTGCTTTAACTGAAATCAATCCTTAACTGAATCGAATATAAATTGCTTCGCCCCAAAGAATTTGACTTAGCATTTCTTGGCAGCTTTTCCTTTGACTTACTGCTAACTTGTTTCAGTTTGCATTGCAGTGAGCTATGTTCGCCAATCTTTCGACTTGATGAAAGAGACCAAGAAGTTGCCTCTTGCTTTCCAGTTGAAACTTTAATCCTAAGCAGGAGGAACAAACTGGGGCAACTGATGTGTGTTCCCAGAAGAGCTTGGCAGTCGCTTATCCGAGATGATCCACTTCGAGGTGAGGCTAGTAGTCGCTTATCTGAGATGATCCACTTCGGAAAAACGGACATCACCTGTAAGGTCTCGAATCCTCCATTGCCAATTTCATCAAAAAAGATCCAGCCTTCTGGTGGCAATCGGTCCTTCGCCAATTTTGATTACAGAAGGTTCAACTTCCTGGTGGCACCATCTGCCATTATGCGAAGGATTACGGCCTTGTGTAGAAGGAAAGCCTTTCGTGTCCAATTGGTTTGGCTTGAAAGTAGATAGGACCACTTGTATGCCTTTTGAGCAAATGATTCTGTTATACGAAACACAACCTTGATGTAATAGTATCAATATACCTTCCCTTTTAAATCAATGAAAGTTTATTTTCTGCTTATCTGATTCGCTTCTCCTCCATTTCCGTTTGAGAACATTTAAAGTGGACCGGCGGAGTTAAACTTCATGCGAAGTTAAAGACAGGATCCTATCTGAATCAGGAACGAGCTTCCAGCGAAGCTAGCATGAATGTTCCGCGAAGCTCGGACTGTGCTTTTAGCGGAGCTAAGGCATGTGTTTCGGCGAAGTTATCGATACATCGCGCTAAGTCAGCACTTGACTTATGGCGGAGTTAGCCCTTAACAGGGCTTAATCAGCGCTTCTCGGGAAAGCGCTTTAGGCACCGTTTCAAATTAATTCGAAACGATAGCTTGTGCTCTTTTCGAGGCGTCGTTTAGGCGATCATCAGCCTATAAAAGCCTGATCGGGCTGAGAGAGGGTCATCACTTCTCTTTGAATTTTCCAGAGCATTTGACTCTTCTTCTTCTTCCTTCTTCTTTACTTGAGAATTCAAGAACCTCCACTGTTCTTCAATGGCTCCCAAGAGACGAGCAGGAAAAGAGGTCGCAACCTCTACAACGGAGGGTCCTTCTCCTCCTCCGGTCATCGAACGACCGATCGCCGGTAGGGATCTTTCCCTTTTGATTAGAGATTGTCGTCTCTCTTTTAAAGCCGATTTCTGGCTATCTTTAGATGAGCCCAAAATGATCAATTATGATATGCTAATCTTAGGGAATTCGACTCCCTAAATTTCCTTAGATTTCTTAACTGGGAATATTAGAACCGAAGGGTCTCTTCTTCAAGCTTCAAGGCGAAGCTATCCCTTAGGCGGTTCACATCCTGTTGAATGACAGGATGCGAAGTTGTCCTTTGAAGTGTAACTGAAAAGGACTTTAATGCCTTTAGGCAATAACCCCCTTCTGACGAAGTTAGCCCTTGGGGCTTTGTAGCATTTTGTTGTTCAAGGCTAAGCTTCCAGAGCGAAGCTAACACTTGGATATTTTCCCGCTTCTTGCCTTTGTGTGGAGTGCGGAGTTACGCTGCAGCTGCGAAGCTATCATTAAGCCAGCTTCGCTCGGAGAGCGAGGCTATGCCTTAACAAAAAATTGCATTTTTGTTTTATCTTTGTTTGGCTGATGAACTAATCATAGTTTTTTCTTTATTTTTACAGTGCACTATACTCCTGTTCCTTTGAACAGTCTATTTGGCACGGCCAGGGGGCTAGATGGCAACGTCAGCCTGCAGTTCCAAGGGCATGCTTCTTTATTCAGCGAGCGAAGCTCTCATGCTCGAGATACACTTATTCATGGTGGATATCAGCGCGCCATGAGAAGCATCTTAACCACTTCTCCCCTTGAAGATTCTGACCGACGAATCTATCGGAAGCCCGGCTTCATGTTCGGAGATGCGGCGCCAGACCATGATCGCCAGCTGCTAGCTAGAGAGGGGCAGTGGATTTTCCAATTAGATGGCGAGAAGTTCTATCTCCCGTCTAGCAAGCGACATTTTCCCTTGTCCTTCTTTCAATACGTGACGAGGGTTCGAAAGATGCAGTGGCAAGTGAGTCGGACTACTGAATCCGTTCACGTAGGGAAGTTGATAATTCTCTCACCCGGTTACAAAAGAGCGGGGCCTCCTCGTTGCATAATGGGTCTCCACCCTGGGAATGTACTCCCAGACATCCCAGTGGGAGAAAATCCTGCGGTGGCGCAGACCTTTGGGAATCAATTCTTTAAGGTTCGTGGTAACTATCCAGCCACTGACTTCAGGACTCCAGGGTGGATTCACCCACCGAAGGCATGGTGGAGGGATTTGACTCTATATGTCCTTGCTCATTTCGAGGAGGATCTGGAGAGGCTGAATCTTTATGAGGCCGTCAGGGCGACCTGTTATGGCATTCAGATGAGCGTAGCGAACTTCTACGCTATCTTTGAGTTATACTGCCCGGCTACATGGACCTTCTTCACCCCTATTGGCGAATTGGGCATGGCTCTGCACGAGATGTGGGAAGTCTCTGCCCTGCCTTTAGGATCTCTCCCATACGAAGAATATTTCTCATGCGAGGCGGAATTGGCACTTCTGGAGAAGCAGGAGCCTGCCTTGTTTGAGACCTACTGGGAGTTAATGTGTCACTTGTACATTTGCTCCAGCATGCATGGAAGCAGTAAGGGAGCTTCATGTAGCTTGAAGAACTGGGAAAATTATTTGTTCCCAGATATGAAAAATACTCCTGAGGCGGCTCATTGTGGAGTTGCTGATGAAGACATCTTTCGCCGGATGCAAAAGCATTCTCAAGGGGATCTAATTCTAGACGAAGATGACGGCCCCTATGAAAAAGGCGATATTCTTTGGAGTTTCCACCATCAGGCTCGTCAGCCGACGTCTCGGAAGGCACTTCTGGCTGGTTTCTTGACGGTCTGATTGAAGAGATGTGTGGTGCCGTCTTCTTCGGGCGACGTCATTCATCCGACTGTCTTGTTGCCTGCCGCTCGTCTAGTCCATGGTCGTTCTTTTGGACTTCTTCCGGCCATGGTGTGCTATATTCAGAGAGGCCTTCTCGCATTGATGGAGGCTTTCTGTAGGCCACCAACGACGAAGCGGGGAAAGGAGACTATTTTGTCCTGCGACGGACCAAACCCCAGAATAGGTCTGCCGCATACTTATTTGATGGCGTGGTTTGCCCTTCACTGTCCCTCCATGATCGAAGCCGGAGAGGACCCTCCAGAAGGTGTTCGAATGGCGCTTCTCCACCGATTCGAGGGATGTTCATGGCTGAAGACTTATGTGGCTGCGGTCCATAAGTTGCTGTGCCGCTATGACGTCTATAGCCTTTTCCGCTGCTTCCCCTATATTCGGGATGCGGGCTATGGTGAAGAGTTCAAGGACATGGGGGAAGGGCAGACGTCATTGAGCCGGGGAATTTTTGAATGGCTGGTCGGCATTCGGCCCTCACATTTGTTGTACAGAATCCGGGATACCTGCTACTTGGAGCCCTATGTTTCAAGTCGGTTTGCCTGTCAGTTTGGGTATGACCAACTGTACGTGGGTAATCCAAACAGCAATCTGACTTAGGTCGATGTCAATGTCCCTTCCTAGGACTCTAGACCTAACTCGGTTTGCCTCAAAAGAATAATTGGCATAAAAATATGGCACGAGAGAAGTATAGACTTGTTCCTTAATGGTCACGAACTCGTCTAGAGAGTTGTTCCTCAAGATACGGGGGATGTTTAAATGTTCAAAATCCTGAAGAATGACACATCTCCCTGAAATGATCGATCTTTTGGAAAGTTGAATGAAACAGTTTTCAGCAAGATCATTTATGAATGGACGCTTAGGTTTAGGGGTATAGGAAGATGTATGAGCCACTGATTTTCCCTTTTCAGACCTTGATCTTAGTCATTTTGGTGAAAAAAAGGATGATTTTAGGTTAAACAAGTTAGGGCTTGATCTAATCAACAAATAAACCTAAAGATCTTGACAAAGGTTTGATGAACTTAAAACTAGATATCAAGAAAAACAAGAAAAATGTGATTTTTACCTGAAATGAAAATCACAAACCCTAGATCAGAGAGGACTTTGAAATTCTTCAAAATTGATGGAGAAGAGGCCCTGAAACTTGAAGATCCAACACCAAGAGAGGGAATCAAACTTGGATTGTGAAGGAATTTGAGTGGAATAGAGATTTTGAAATTTTGGGAGAAAGAGGGAAAGAGGATCGCCGGTTGAAAGTGAGAGAGAGTGAGAGAAACAGTGTTATAAATAGACAAATTAGGGCATGAAATCGACGCACGGTCGACCGGGTCGGTCGACCCACAAAACCTGAGAGCTCTGTAACACAGAGCGGTCGACCCAGAAAACCCGAGAGCACTGACAGATCCAGCGGTCGACCGTACGGGTCGGCCGGCAACAGAGAAGAATAAAAGGCTACTCTTCCAGGCGAAGTCGGTCGACCGGGACTCAGAGCCGGTCGGCCGGCTTTGCCAAAAACCTGTCAACAGCAAATGCCCTAAAAAAATTTAAAAGGAAATTTTAACAAATAAGTAGGATATATTTAACATACAAGATTACAGCAATATGTTTTTAAATCTTCATTAAGTTATCATATCAACCAAAAATTCACACAAGACATTTTAATTTTTTTTTTCATACAAAAACAAAGTTTTTAGAGATGTTGAAGCCGAATACCCGGTGAAGGGTTCTGAACTTCATCCTCTTGATTCCTCATGAATGAGTTGAGGTGCGCAATTGCCATCTCTAATGTATTTACTTTGAATATGAAATTTTTACAAAATTTATTTCTAGTTTTGAAAATACAATGTGTATATATAGATATATAATCTAGGCTAGACATGTGGACATTCAATAAATATGGTATAAAAGACAAGATATCAAAGTTAAAACATCGCATATACACAATCATGATAGAGATGTAGGTTTACACTAACATATATCAATGTAGCATAAAAGTAAACTAACAATCCTATGCATTTGTATATATAATCAAAATTAAAAACTTTTAAATGGAGAGGTTACCAAACGAGGGCAATCTCCAAAATAGGTGCCTCCATGATAGCGATGCAAGCGCGATGTGTTCTTTGAGCCTTATTGCTTCCACCACCCGGGCACCATCTCCCCCTAAGTCTTGGAGGATGAAGATCCACCTGTATCATTTAAATTTGGTGGGTCTTTTGGTACCCATGTTTTCTTGGGTTCTATAGGGTTAGTACCGGGGCGAACCCAAACATGTTTACTTGGTATATTATGTTTAGCATAACAAAATTTTTCTAAATGGCCTTTGCGGCCACAATGCGTGCAAACATAAATTCTACCACTACCATACATGTATGCATGCTTATGTGAGTGTGCATGTTTTCGTGCATGTGTATGATGAGTGTGTTTCCCTTGGGTTACTCCCTTGGGAAATCTTGATGCAAATTTATTTAAATCAAATGCACATTTTTTAAGAGTTGAATCTAAAACATCAACCCTTTTTTGAATTTCCAAAAATTCATTTTTGTTACATGATGCAATGGGGGTTTTCCCTTTACAAGCTAGTTTATATTTTTCAAAATCAATTTTTAGATTCTTAAAAGCCTTAGCTAAATCATCTTTTTCTTTAACTACAATATCAATTTTATTTTTCAAAGTATCATTTTTCTTTTTAACTTTTTATTATGAGATTGAGAAATCTCATATCTATGTTGTAACTCTTCAAAAAATTGAGCTAACTCATCCATTGTTAACTCATCATCATCTATAGAGTTGTCGAGAGTTACCTTAGTTGCATCCTCCCCATGTGCCATGAAGCACATGTGCGCGGCGTCGATTTCCTCTTCGGATTCTGACTCCGTGTCATCCCAAGTGGCCACCATTGCTCTTTTCTTCTTTGGGACATTCTTGGAAGTGGTTGCTTGGAGTGCGGGGCAATCGGCAATAAGATGTCCGATCTTCTTACAATGGAAGCAAGGACCGGGTTCTTCTCTTTTCTTTTCATATCTTCCTTGAGGTTTCCCTCTCCAGAAGTTGCTTTGCCTCCCCTTGTTGTAAAACATCTTGCTCACCTTCCGGATGAGCATAGCAAAATCCTCATCGCAATCTTCCGATGAGTCATCCTCTTCATGAATGGTTGGAGTGGCTTTGAAGGCGAGTGCTTTCTTCTTTGGCGCCTCCCTTTCTTCTCTTACTTTCATCTCCATCTCATGTGTCTTGAGATTTCTGATGAAACTGGAGAAGTCCATCTCCTCCCTATCGTTGAGCTCCTTGAGGGTGATAGCCTTTACTTCCCAAGCTTTGGGAAGAGCTCTAATGACCTTCCTTATCTTTTGGTCATTGTCGATTGCGTCACCTAAAGAAGATAAGGCATTAGTAATCTTGGTGAAACGCGTGAGCATGTCATCAATGCTCTCATTATCAAACATATAGAAGTTCTCATATTGAGAACGCAACAAGTCAATCTTGGATCTTTTGACTTGTGACGTTCCTTAATGAGTCACAATCAAAATATTTCAAACTTCAAATACGGATTTGCAATTAATGATGCGAGCTAGGTCATCCTCATTTAGGGCTTGGGTCAAGGCATATTGGGCTCTAGCATTTGCCTCATAGTCCTTGGAGGTGTCCTCGGACCATGAACTCTCATCGGTGAGAGGTTCTACAAATTCTCTAGTTATGGCCCTAGCTACTCTAACACCTAGGAACTTTAGAAATAGGTTCATCTTGACCTTCCAAATAGGAAAGTTCAAGCCATCAAACTTAGGTGGGGACTTGATGCTAGAAAAGTCAAGGGATGCCATGAATACAAATGTGAATGCACAATCAAATATAAATGCAACAAATATATAGCCAAATGAATGGATCTCCCTAAGGTGGTTAAACCAAATAGTAGGGTTAGGCTCTGATACCAATTGAAATCACCTAGGGGGGTGAATAGGTGATGGCTATATGAAATATGACAATAATGCGGAATTAAAAATTCTACTTAACAAATTGCTCAAATTAAAAGACTAGCAATAATAAACACAATAAGTAGTGCAAGAAATAAAGGAGTTTGAGTTTAGAGAAAATTCGAGCAAACGCAAACACGAGTATATGTTTCCGAGGTTCGAGCCACGCTCTACGTCCCCGCCTTCACACTTGAAGGATTTTCACTATTGTTGATCCCACTGGATCTCCAATACAAGGACACACTTGTCCTATCTCTCGTGATGCCGCAACACCACCCGGAGCACACTCGCTCGCTTGAGGCCGATGCCTCTACAACTTCGCTCAAGAAGAAAGATGATCACACTTGATCAAAAATAGCTCACTTAGCACAATCCTATAACCAATATGTAGATGTAGAATTTGGGATTGTGTAGTGCAAATATCTAGAGTGAAGTAGAGGTATAGCTTCAAGAGGGTATTTGGAAATTTTGGCTTTGGAAATCTTTTTCTAAAATGAAGACTTGAAAAATCACTTGTCAAATGTTGTAAAAATTGTTGTTTTATCATGTTGAAGTGACCACCTATTTATAGGGGATGGAAGACAGGGTAAAACTGGTGGAGAAATTCGTTGGGTGGAGATCCCAACAAAAACAGTTAGAAAAATATAGCTGTTGGAGTCTGTCAGACTTTTCTGACAGCTGCCGGTCGAACCGGACGGTCGACCGCCAACGGTCATATTTTTGACCGTTGGGGGACATCGGTCGACCGCCCCGGTCGACCCAAACAAACAGAGAGCACTGTAAAGTGCCCGGTCGACCCGAGCGGTCGGCCGACGTGCACACATGCACAGTGGTGCACGTCGGTCGACCCGGACGGTCGACCGGCTTCTGTCAGATCTGAAAAATCAGACTCTGCAGAAACCAGAACCTGGAATTTTGGGTTTGATGTTTTGGATTAAGGTTTTGAATCTTGTAAAAATAGGAGTATGATCATAAGTCACTACTCTAACATGTTAAAACATTTTGATAAAGATCATCTTTGATAAAACCTTGTTTTCCAAAACTTTAAACTTTCTAAAACTAATTTCCAAAAATATGTTAACTCTAGAACTAAGTTGGAAATAGAAGTTGAAATTCTTTTTGAAGCCATGAACAAAACTAAAAAGTGTGTGAAAGTGATAATCCCATAACTCTACTTCTAACATCTAGGTTTTGACAAAATATCTAAAAGAAAAGTAAAAATACAAATCTTGGTATTGTCTTGATCTTGACTTGGTCTTTTCTTCAAAGTCTTGTTCCCAAGGCTTTCTAATGTGCTTAGCTTGGGAATGCAAATCTTTAGCGGTATCCAAACTTGTGAGTCTTGATTGTGGAGCCGTCAAATCAACCTGTTTTAACCTGAAATCCTTTTAAACAAAAAATTGTTAAATAAATAACTAAATATGGTTTGTTATCATCAAAATATTCATCGGGATATTGGGCTAATGGCCTTTGGGCCAACAATGTATACATTCACGATGCATTGAGGACAATGCATGAGATAAGTGTGGGGAGGATTTACGAACATAGTTAGTTTTCTATTTTCTTTCTTTTACACTTCTTTCTAGAAAGTTTTTAAAATTTTCTTTTGTATAAAAACTCTTTTTTTTCTTTTTACAAAACATTTTGAAATAAGAGAATTAGTTTTGATTTATTTTTAAGAAAATTAAGATTATCTTAGGAGTCAAGAAGACCTAAAATTATGAATTTTTAAACCAAGTCAAAATAATAGATCTTGTTTAAATTTTAGGATAAGGAAGTAAGATTGAAAAGATAATTTGATCTTGAATTTTTTGCCTTAGATTTATGCACTTTACACTTACACAATTTTTGGGATTGAAACAAAGATTGAAAATGTCATAAAAAATGATGATAAAATCACTTATTGAAGTTGGATAATTATGCCTCAGAAATCATGATTATTTAGACTTAAAATGGTGGACAAAAAAATAAAATAATCCCCTTTAGTTTTGTGGTCTTGTTTACTCGAGTCCTTAAGTCCGAGGGATGTTTTCTCATCGGTGCCCAATAATTATTTGGTTTGGGAGTCACCGGCTAAAGACTCACTACCCGGGTAAATAAGAAAGCCTAAAAAAACTAAAGGAAGAAAAAAATATACACAAATGAATGGCATGAAAGTTTAAGTCAATACCCCAAAAATCTTCACTGTTCACAAAGTATATTTTTTCAAAGAGTTTTATGAAAGATCAAAGAATCAATTCAATTTTAAATTTTACAATTAATTTATAATAAGATTTTGCATCTCGACTTAGTTTAAATAAGAATAATTTCTGGTTAACCTATGACCTTGGATCACTTAAATTTTCACAAAAATTTTTTAACATTTTTCTCTATTTCAAAATGTGTTTTCAAAATACTAACATATGATTTCTTTCTTTATGGATTTTGTGGGTGTAATCTGCTGAAAACCCTCAGGAGAAAAAACTCCTCTTCTAGGGAAAATCTAGATGTTTAACGGCTTATTGCACATGCTCAGTGCAATCGCGTCACCTGCGAAAGTGGTGTATTAATTTCCTTAGTTCTTTTTATTTTGCTTGGGACGAGCAAAAGATAAGTGTGGGGGTGTGATTAGTCTCTAATATTGCATAATTTTCACCCCATCTGCACATTTATTTTATATAAAATACTGTTAATAATGGTTTGCTTGTGTGATCCTAGATCCATGGTGTGCAATGAAGAAGAAAACCCTAAATCACTATTTAATGGGAGATTAAAGGCCTACAAAGTAGCCATTGACCTTAGGAGGTGATTCTGTCAGACCAGGAGGCTCAAATCAGAAATTCAGAAGGTACAACTGATAGGGGACCGAAGCGACAGCGCACAGCAAGCGACGCTGCGTGCGCCGCTCTGGTATAGCCGCGAAAATGAGGCTTTGGCCGCGTTTCCACGGCCGTACTGGCGCGGCCGCGCCAGCGCTTTGGGCCAGGGTTTGTCCCCCTTGCCCCCCATTCTCCTGGTGCCTATAAATACCCTCCCTTCGTGTTTTACAGAGAAAAAATTCAGAGAGTTAGAGTAGTTTTCTTCTCCATGTTATAGTTTAGGGTAGTTTAAGTTAGTTGTTCTTCTTCTTCCTTCTTTGTATTTTCCATTTCTTATAGATCTTATAACAGGAGAGAGAGTGGCACATGGTTGGAAAGTAAAAGTGCTTGTAATAGAAGGTGACAATTTATGAAAGTTCTCTCTTTACCTCTCTTTATTTTCTTCTCTCTAACTCCTTTTATATGTTTAGTTAATTTATCTCATGACAACTAACTACTAACCACTAACTTGCTAACTTTTACTTTATAATCCATATGAATCTAATAGCCTCTACTTGGCCTTACTCTTGCAAGAGCCATTTATGACTCATGATGATGGATTCTAACAATCTAACATCCTAACTCTCTAACAAGCTAACATTACTTTATTTCATTCTTACTCTTATTTAGTTTTGATGGTTTAAGTGTAACTTGAGCTTGTTTGTTGAGTTTGAATGTGATTAGTCAACATATGAGTCATGCTTTGAAACGCTCTTGAACCAAGGACTAGTGATGGCTAATGATACATATGAGGCAACTATCACTAAGAGGTTAGCATGATTAGTGGAGCCATTAGTAGTTAGTAGCCATGGGTTTTCTTTCTCTTTTTACTTTATTTTAGAAATACTATAAAAAATCACAAATATCTTATCTTCTATGTTCTCACTTCTTTGTGTTTCACTGTACCCTTCTCTTTTCATTCTTTATTTTTTTCTTTTCATTCTTTAAAATATTGAAGAAACTTTAACACACACATGAACAATCCGGTAAAGCTTCTATCTCTTCCCGTCACTGTGAATTCGACCCGTTTAGCCTCTATGCTATAACGAAAGTATCGAGGGAGCCAAAGCACACACTTTTAACTATTGATTTCAAAACATATACTTTTTGTGCGTGATTTTTCCGCGATCAGTTAACTGTTTTCAATTCTTCTAAGGCGGTGTTGTTTATATCGATGGAGTTTGTGTTGGACTAGGATGATCTTAGGAGTCTATAAATACCCCTTGGGAGTGACCATTGAAGAAAAGTCAAGAAAGTCTGGAAGAAATCTAGTTTTCACTATTGAAAGTTGTGTGAGAGAAAATTCTTTTAACTCTTGTGATTTTTTTCTCTATTTTCAGTATAATTTCTCCCCTCCTACTGTGGATATAGGCACACTTACTGAACCACATTAAATTTGGTATTCTTATATTTTGTAGTGATTAGTCTTTATTGCTTTCTAGTGGTAGATCGCTTTCACGCTTTCATTGACGAGTCTCTAGGTATTTTCTCTTATTGTATCGACATTTCACAACAAGTGGTATCAGAGCAAGTATCTCTGAGGTTCACAATAATTAGTATCAGAGCGATAGCTAGCAAGACGACCACAACAACTAAGTTCGAGATGCAGATTTTTGACGGGAGGTTAAACTTCTTCTTGTGGAAGATGCGAGTAACGGCGTTGCTCGTGAAGGAGGGCACACACAAGGCCCTTCTTAGTGTTGAAAAGAAGCCATTGAAAATTGAGGATGATGAGTGGAATGATATCGAATTTCGTGCAAAAGCGATGATCATACTATACATATCAGATGAGGTCCTCTACAACATCATGAACGAGAAAATAACTGCTGGACTTTGGTGTAAGCTGGAGAGCCTTTACATGATGAGGAGTTTGTCGAACAAGCTCTTTATGAAGAAGCAGTTCTACAACCTTCGGATGAAAGAAGATACACCTATTCTACAACATCTAAATGCTTTCAATAGAATTTTGAGTAACTTGTTGGCTCTGGAGGTTAAGCTAGAAGAAGAAGACAAAACTCTTTTGTTACTATCTTCTTTTCCATCAAGTTATGACCACGTGATACTACAATGGGGGAAGACTAGCATTCTAAGTGAAATTGCCCAAATTCTTATTGTAGAGTAGAAGAGTGATGCATGTCAAACAAATAGTCCCACATTGGCTAGATATGGGGATGGTCTTGGGTATATAAAGATTTGAGCAACTCCACTTAGAAGGCTAGCCTTTTGTGATGGTGCCCCAAGTCCTTACAAGTGGTATCAGAGTCATGCCCGAAAATTAGTCGTGTGTGTGGATGTTGTTCGAAACCCAAGGGCGCAAAAGGTGTAGTAGGCCCCTATGAAGTTAGTTGGGCTCTCGAGGATTTGACAACAGTGTTTCTTCTTCACGTAAGGCGTGAACCTCTAACGCTGTGAAGAGGAGTAACTGGCAGCAATTTGTGCTTCACGTAAGATGTGTGTATCCAACACAGCAAAGAGGATCTTGATGGAGCACATGATCTTCCAAGTGTGAAGATGGTCTTCCAAGTGTGAAGATGGGCTTATGATTGTAGTTTAAACCTGCACACAAAAATACAGAATTTTAGAACTTTTAAATAAAGAGTGCAGGTGCTCAATTCTACCGCGATAGTAAGTGGTTATGCGGGACATGATCCACAAGGAAGGACTAGCGATGGAAGCTTTTTAAGCAAGTTCTCTTTTATGATACAATTAATGGTTAAAATTCTTCTTTTAGTTCTTAAAAAGAAAAGAGAAAAATGGAGTTAAAGTCAAGTTAGGAAGAAAGTGGTAGAATGAGAAGGTGGAGAAAATAGAAGTGATATGTATAAAAAAACTGAAAAACAGTGAAAGAGATTTGGAAGATTGTGGTGTTGATAATTTACACTAAAAGTTAAAAGAAAGAAATTAAAATAATTACTTACCACCTTTGATCAAAAGCTTACCTTTAATCTTTGGCGAAGATGTTACCTTGAAGTAGAGGCAATCAGCGCATAGCCCATAAGAGTTGATTCTCGTCTCTTTCACATTACATCATCAAGACAAAACAAGCATTAAATGATACAGACTAAGACTAAAATCCATCGTCATGAGTTATCGGTGGCACTCGCAAAGGCAAGGATCTTTCAATGCTATAAGACTCACTTGGATAGCAATTGGTACAAGAAAGAGAGAAGTATAAAAGAAGAAGAAGAACACAAAAACAAAGTATATAAAAAAGGTAACTATAGATTCGATTTTATAACAATAAGAGAAAAGAAGAACAACTTACACCAGTGTCATTCTCAGTATAAGCTTCATTCTCATTCTCCTATGAAACTCTGATCTCCTCTAAATTACATAAATGAAAACTGAAAATTATATAAAATAAAAACAAAAACCTACACTAAAAAGAATGAAAAAGTAGACTAAATTCTATCTCTGTATCATCATTCTCCTGTACGCTCTGAAAAACCCAGTATTTATAGGCAAAACCTAACGGGGAGGGGCATACGAAGATAGGGGGAGCAAACGCTCCCCCAACTGTTGCAACAAAGCCACAGAAACGCAGCTTTGGCCACGTTTTCGCGGCCTGGGTGTGGCTAGGTGGCCACACCCAATTGGTGGGGGTCCCTGGTTTCGCGACATTATTTTATCCGGTTCTGGATTTCTCGTTTCAGCTCCTGGATTTGACGAAACGGCGTTTGATCGTTGGTTTTAACCGATTGATTTGAAGAGATATGTCTTTAAGTGATTTTCAACCGATCTGAACCGACCTGATCTGCTCTGATTTACTAACTTCGAATTAATTCTGATTTAAATCAGAATTTGATAGGCTTTTGGGCTCGTTTCTCTTCCCTCTCCTTTAGTAATGGGCCTGCAAATAAATTAAACAATAATTAGAAAAAAAGCAGAGTTTCTTCTATAATAAGTATGAGAATATGATAATAAATGTGCAATATTAGCTATCGATCAGCTTACAAAGAGACTCTTTGTTCGAGGGGGATTGTTAAGCGGAAGCATGGTGGATGTCAAACAAAAAGTCCCATATCGACTAAGACATGGGGATGATCGGGGTATAAGGATTTGGGCAACTACACCTAGAATGCTAATCTTTTGGGATAGTGCCTCAAGTCCTTACAAGGATATGTGATGATTTGTGAGAGATAAAACTCGGTATAGGGTGGGGTATAGAGAAATAAAAATGTTTTGTTTAAGTTGGGAGACAATATTGAAATATATAGTAGTGCATTATACAAATAATTGAACTTATAATCTCATAAGCCAACTAAGATTATAGAAAGATTTGTTAAAATAGTATTATTAACTAAATGTAATGCTTGGAAGTATATATCCTTTGAATAGAATAGTCCCTTTTAAAAAAGAAAAAATTCTCTTTTTTTTCCCCAGAAAGTTTGACCACTTTTCTTTTAATATCGAATTGTAATATTATTGCTGAGAAAAGCTCGTAACTGTAGCATGAAAGAGATTCAAACTTTCCAGACCTCCTCAAAATCTAAACAAAACTAAGATATATTGTTCTTCATTTCACGCAAAATGGGTTGAACCCACACTCAAAGAACATGGCAACAAACACATCAAGAAGACATTTCTTGACAACAAGAACACATAGATCATGGAACAACATACCATGGCAAGGAGAAGATTCCTTGGGCTGTGGTACTGGTCCCAGTCCCTCTCCTTCGCGAACTCCTCTAAGCTTTTTTGATAGATTTCGAGGCTAACATCCTCCCCTTGATAAGCTCCTCCTCTCCTCTGATCTCCACACTCTCCTCTCTTTCCATTGCTTCTCTCTCCTTCTCTTCTTGTTTAGTCTGTGGAGAAGAGAAGGTTTGGTTTGGCCAGTTTATATTGAGTTTTGGTTTTGTGTGTGTGCTCGCGTTGGAGGGGGTTGTTGTTTGGGGTTTTGTAAGGAAATAGGTAAGTGATTAATGGCTTGTATGTTTGAGTAAGTTTTTTTTTTGGAAAACAGCGCCCCACTTAATTTTTTTCAAGAAAAATAGAGTGGTGGGGTTCATTGATAGTAGATTTCTCCCATTTTCTCAGCCACTGAACGCTCTGCCTCTGAAATGTCACTGTTTATGGGGCCTATTAACATTTTTTTTGCTTTTTGAATTTGGTCACCCAAACACACTAAGTGAAAAAGTCCGCGAAACTTCTGAGTGAAAGTTTCTCAAACAAACATGCCCTAGGTAAATCAAGAAAGACATCCTAATGAGATGTTGGTTAGTTAAAAAGGCAAGCCAAAAAGTGGATTGTTTAATGGCACTGCGCAAGCAAGCACAAAGAAGCTAGCTCCACTGCCTAAAAATGAGATGGGAATATGTATACCGCAAAGGCCACCTTTTTAAGGGGATGCATGTTGTTACGCCCTGCTTCTCAAAATATGTAGAACAGAGCTACGACGAGAGTTGGCGATGTATATACGTGAGGAGAATACCTCACGTATACACGCTAAGCCTAAACTAACCTCAACAAGCTATATAATCAGTATGAATAATCAACATCACTGCAATAAAATATATAATGTCTACACATGATAACAGATGAATAAACAAATGAAACAAGATTGAGGCTAATGCACAGAATCATGAAAGCAACAGGAATAAAGAAAAAGAAAGAAAAGATACCGAAACTGGAGAATCAAGCAAAGAAAAATCTGGTCCGATGAGGTGTGGTCCTCTCCAAAAACCTGATCAGTAAGATAATCATAGACCTGGATATGCAAATTCAGGGAGTCAGAACTCCTAGTGAATGTGTAAGAATAAAGGGGAAGGTGCACGTGCACATAACTATAAGCATATGATGATAATAATGTATACTGGAATAAGAAATGGCATGAATAAAGTAAAAAAATAGTAATGTGGATAGCACACAGTAGAGTATGTGTTAAGTAAGTATATAATCAAGTGTCAGGTGTCTATCACAGTCTATATATCAGGTGGGTAGAGTCTGTCAGTTAAGTGCAATCAGTCATAATATACAATAAATAGTTTATTATTATTGATTAAGTCAGCGAGCACCTATCACATGCAATAGACGCATCCCACACTGCGCTTACCACATGGGCCAATCAGGATTCTAAGTTATTGAAACATATAGGTTAGAGACATTGTTTATGCTTTAGGTGGGTCCCGTATATACCTGGGACCACGGTCTCAGTTTCCTGGCGCTGAACCAGGTCGTACCACTAGGTACTTAGTAATAGTAATAGTAATCTCACTGTGAAAACAGTGAAACAGTAGACTGTACAGATGGGATATCAGTCATCCCCAGGGAACCTTACAGTGGAACACTCAGTTTGCTACGCAACCTGTATCCTTGGTCCACCTAAAATACAGATATTGTCTCCTCCATTAGTTTTTCTAATCCCAATATAAGTTGCCTTTTTACATTATATTTAATTCAGTTAAAACAATCAATATCATGTTATCTAGAATACTAGGATGATATAGTGGCAGTAACAGTACAGTAACAGTAAAGGTTAACCTTACACACGGTGAACAATAATAAGGACAGTAAACAGTATCAGTAACTGTATATACGATGAACAATAGGACTGTATATGGTGTTACGGTCTAACAATACTTTCTCAGTGGTTTCCAGTAACATGAAATAATATCAGTAACATGTATAAACACTGGTTCCTTATAATACAATCTCATCTAGATGAATCAATATCTCATCCATCGATACTACGAATATATCTGTAACTAATCCATCGACTTATAATCACAATAGTCATCTAGATCATTAAACACTAAGTTGGCATCAGACTGTCCATACTTTAAACCACCAGTCCGATAAACAAATAATTTTTTCCTCATCGCTGCCAATTTCTATTATCCTTTAAGTCACTAATAACTGAGATAGTCAAGAACCAATCATGAAATACATAATATTCTCGAGATTAAATAGATTAACAAATACTGAAATTACAAATAAAGAGGGGAACATCCTCAAGATAGACTTATCCAATGAAAATCAGGAACATAAATAAAGAGTGTAACATCCTCGATCAATATGGAATCTAAATCTGTTGGCCCAGAGGCCCATCACTCTAGTTTTGATGATGATTAACTCATGTAGCTATAGTTTACTAATAATCTTGTGATATTTAGCTTCAGATATTTGATCAAGATTTTAGTAGGTGTTTAGCTTCAACAAAGGTGTTTTAGTGCTTTCACATGGTGATTCAAGAGCCCGCGCGTCAAGATCGCATCTAGCACTCGGTTGGAGTCAAGCTCGTTGGATCGCGTTTGGATCGAGTCAGCTTGGAGAAAAAAGACTTCGGTTTGTGTTTAGTTTAGATGTTTAGATCCTGTGTAAAGATTAGATAGTATTGATATACTCAAGTTCACAAAACACACACAAGTTTAAAGTTTATTGGTTTTTGGTTTTCGGTTTAACCGATTTTGGATTTCATATCAAAAACATAGATATATATGCTTTATATGTATATTGGATTCTATCCATATACAACATGCTACAAAGTTATTTCAATATCATGTTTTTGTATTTACATGAGTTTTGAAGAAAACGGTTTTCCATTTCAAAAATCTATTTTTGGAAAATACGGTTTTCGTTCAAAAGCCAAATTTCAATATCAAAAAAATGTTCAAATAGTTTGTAATATGTGTTGAATTTTAGTCACACATATTTGTATTTCAAAGATCTTATAAGAACTTATTTTTATAGAATTTATGTGATTTTATGAGATTTAATTGAAGATAAAAAGATAAGTTTTTAATCCCTTAAAAATAGTGACCTGGCCTTCTTCCGGTCGACCGGACGTCGACCGAGGCAGAAGTCGGTCAACTGATGTGCACGAACGTGCACAGGACTTATAGGCTGGAGGTCCAGTCGACCGACCCGGTCGACCGCCAGAGAGCTCTGCTCTCTGGAACTGGCCCTGGTCGACTGGGCGGTCGACCGACAGAGAGCATCTGCGCTCTGTATCCAGGCCTGGTCGACCGGGCGGTCGACCGGAGGCACAACGGTCATAAAAATGACCGTTGGCCGATCGACCTGGCGGTCGACCGAAAGGGTAATTCTGCCCTTTCCAGACTACCAACGGGTAGAATTTTTGAAGGCTATAAATATGCCTTCTCTTGAGTTGTTTTAGACAAGTTTTTTAGAGAAATTTTTTTCACCTTTGTAAGTGTTTAATAGCAAATTTTTAAAAGAGTTTTAGATTTAAAAGATCTATCTTTATTTGTTTTAAAGGGTTGAAAATTCAAAGAAAAAGAGAAGTCTTTGGGAACTATTTTTGTTCTTCATTTCTAATTTATCCTAGAAGTTTTTCCAAGTATTTTCTCGGTGATTTTGATTTCCAAACTCTTTATTTTCTCACACTTGAGCTATCTATCTCCTATCTATTAGGATCTTGTTGTAGCGAGAAAATTTGTTTGTGGTTAGTGAGACCACAATGAGTTGTAAACCTTCTTTTATTTGTGTTCCCTCTTGTGTAGAGGTGATTGTAGAGGTTGTGTTGGTATCCTTCTAAGTGTAGAGGTGATTGTTGTTTTGCTAAGTGCCCATCCCTCTAGTGTAGAGGTGATTGTTGTTGTGCTTTGCCTCTTGTATAGAGGTTGTTGTTTGAGAGAGGAGTTGTGTACTCCAAAGTTGTATTACCCAAATCCTCAGTGGAGGTTCCCTGTGTGGGAAGTCCTGTGTGGACGATTTAGTGAAAATCCTTCTGTGTGAAGGCAGAGATGTAGAGCAGTGGCTCGAACCTCGAAATATATCTTTGTATTTGCGATTGATCCACTATCTCTTAACTCTCTCTCTCTCTTATTTACCTTGCATTGATTCATAATGCTCATATTATATTTGCTTGGTATTGTTTGTATGCCTCACTTGTGTTGAACCAAGAGAGCTTTACAGAGCACCTCAACTCTTATTTAGAAGAAATTTAGAGGAGATTGTCCAGAGCCCGTTACCAGAATTCGGCTACACTCTTTACTTACACTAAGTGTGTTGCAATTTGTTTTTAATTTCGCATCATTTGTCATTAGATTATCCATGCACCTATTCACCCCCCTCTAGGTGTACTTTCAAAATCATCTCTACATCTAATTGTAAGTTCACCTAGAGGGTGGGTGAATAGGTGATGGCTAATCTAATGGTCACTTAATGCCAAACAATGCGGAATTAAAAACTATAATGACCTAAACTAAACTCTTACACTAAACACCACGTATAACACAAGAGTGTTGTCGAATTTCCCGTGAAGGGCTCTGGACAAACTCCTCTAGATTCCCCTAGGTAAGGGTTGAGGTGCCGCGTTGGCTCTCTTGGTTAAATACAAGTGTTAGCAAACAAACCCAAGCAAGTATAACAATTAAGCACACAAGGTATATCAAGCATATAAAGATGAACACAATAAAGTATGCAAGATATAAACAAGGGAGACAAAGAGAGAGAGAGAGTGAGCAATCGCAAACACAAGGGATTTGTTTCGAGGTTCGAGCACCCTTGCTCTACATCCCCGCCTTCGACACATGAAGGATTTCCACTATAATCAATCCCACCAGATCACTCGGTGCCGCAACACCTACAACTCTCGGACTCTCTAGCCCGTACACACTGCAAGCCCCACAAGCTCGCCGAGGCCGCACCTCAAACAAAGAGTTCACACACGAACTCAAAACAATCGCGAACACACTCGTCTGCCTCCTCAAGAAACAAGAAAAGATCTCTTGGTGATCTAAACACTTTGATCACCAATAAACACTCTCACAAAAACACTCCTATAGAATGAATAGCTCAATGGGTTGCTCAAGTGTTTGTGAGAAAAACAAGGATGAGAATGGTGGTGAAAAACTCAAAGAATCACTTTTAACACTCTTTATAAAACTCTCCTTTTGATTGGAAATATTTGCTCTAAAATATGTGGAGAAAACCTTTTGAAAGGATAAGAAAAACTGGCTTGAAAGCTCTCTTAAAATCTTAATCAAAACAGCCCCCAAATGCCCCATTTTATAGAGTCTGGAAAACTAGCCGTTGGGATCTGACAGAGCTGTCGGTCGACCGCCCGGTCGACCGGCCAACGGTCATATTTCAGACCGTTGTGCCATCGGTCGATCGGTCGGTCCACCGAGCTAGGATACAGAGAGCAAGTCTCTCTGTCCGGTCGGCCGCTCGGTCGACTGGGGCCTTTCCAGAGAGCAGAATTCTCTGGACGGTCGACCGGGTCGGTCGGCCGGCCCTCCTGCCAGAACTGGCGTGCACGTCCGTGCACGTCGGTCGACCGCCCGGTCGACCGGCTGAAGCCAGATCAGAAAACTTAGGGATTTAAAACTTGATCTTTTTGGTTGAAATAAAATGCCATAAATTACTGAAAAATGTACAAAAATAGTTTTACCAATATACTTTGATAAACAAACATGCTTGCACAAAATCAAGGCATGTTATAAATGATTTGGACTATTTTTGTAATATGAAAAATTGGCTCAAATGAAAACAGTATTTTTCCAAACTTGTTTTTCTAAAACTTATCTTTTCCAAAACTTCTCCAAATACAAAAACAAGATATTTAAATAACTTGAAAGCATAGGGTGTATGGATATGATCCACTACACAAATATGGTGAAATATCTATGTTTTTAACATTAAGCTTTAAACTTGGTTTTGGTTAAAACATGTATATAAGAAATACCAAAAACCAAAAATGTATTTTCTAAAATTGAAAATCTTTTGTAAAAACAAAACTATCAAGAGTGTGTGTATGTATATGTACTTGAGCAATCCACCAACTATTCTATCCTTTACATTTTAACTAAAACAAAATCTTCTAAAAACAAACCTAGACTCAAGTCTTCATCTTCTTGAAGTCTTCACTTGAAGCCTTCTTGACTTGGTCCAAACACCGTGCTAGCTCCAAAACTTGATTTCAAATCCTTTGTTGAAGCTATGCACCTACTAAGATCTTGATCATAAATCTGTTACTAATTAAACACAAGATCATTAGTAAACATAACTACATGAGTTGATCATCATCAAAACTAGAGTGATGGGCCTTCGGGCCAACAATCTCCCCCTTTTTGATGATGACAAAACTCATGAAGTTATATATGCATGGATTAAAGTAAAGCTTCAAAGAAGCTCCCCCTTAACTCATGCATAACACATAATCAATAAATATGCAATGTATGCTCATAAATATGTATGCAAATCTAGGAGATAAACATGCTAACAAGCATAAAACAAATCAAATTTTTTCTCCTATTTGTAAAACAAAACATATATGCATAAACAATCCTTTTCCACAAACAAAACATGCATATAAATCCAAAATCTTTCTCCCCCTTTTTGTCAATCATCAACAAAGGGGTAAAAACAATCAACAAAATTTTCTCCCCCTTTTTGTCATAAACAAAGAGATCAATAAGGGGTCAAATCAAACATATCAATAAAAGGTTATATGCGATATACATTCATGAAGAGGAAGATGGTTAAGTAACTTCCCTACACATGTACATTACATGAAAGAGGGATGGACAAGCCCTAATTCACATAACGTATAATATGTAATGCATAAGAGGAGATGTGAAGCTCCCCCTACACACATGTATCACATAAAGAAGAGTTGTCAAGTTCCTCAATATACAATACACTCAATATGAATCTATGTGTAGAAGAGATGTTAAGCTCTCCTTGCATATAGGCAATACAACTCAAAAAATTTTGAATTTTTTTCTTAGAAAACAAAATTTTGAATTTTTCTTTCTTAAAATAAATTTTGAGATATCAAATAAACATAATTTATTTTAATTTTGATACCAATTTTAAAACATAATGCATAAGCTTAAAAAAAATTTGAATTAAGCTTAGCATAAACAAAGTTTGTGCTTTTAAACATGTAAATCGAGTTTAACTTAAGCACAAAACAAATTATATATATGTATGAAAAATGAGTATACCAATTGAAATTGATACATACATATATAAGAAAACAAAATATCAGTATATACAAAAATAGAGTCAAATTGATACCAATTGAAACGATTCAATGATACCAATTGAAACAATAATAGAATCATGTGTATATCTCATAAACATTAAAGAATAAATAACTAGTTAAATTAATTTTTGAAAAACTAGTTAAAGATCCTTCAAAAACATGAAATCAAAACATATGTTTTTCATGAATCATACCAAATACACAAGAGATGACACTCAAAATCGATTAAGCTCATAAAAGTGTTCATGAATCAAAGTCATGACAAAACAAATGAAGTATGAGTGTACAAGAATCATGTATATAGCATTTTCATGAAAATAGTCATTAAGGCTCAAAATGATCAAAACAAATTATTCATTTTATTTTATCAAACAAAACATGAAAATTTATTTTTCATTAAAACAAAACAAACTTCTAGGTATATGTATGATTTATCTAAATTTAACAATATGCATACATATCCCAAACATAAAACGAGTCTATTAATAGTATTTGCATGAAGGCAAGAGACTCAAAAAGGATATACATGTATATTTATTAGATTTGAATAAAAATTACATATACATGAAGTAAAAATATGAAAATTGGCAAAACAAGTGTAAATGAGGAAATCATCAAAACTAGCTTATACATGTGCATATAGTGGGTACAAATGAGCATGAAATGCAAACATATATGAAACAAATGTTGCTCACTATTTGTACATGTATAAATACAAGTTTTGATAAAAACTACATTTAAACTCGTATTTACCACATGAATCACATAAAACAAATAAAACATGAACAGATGTATATGATATTACAAATGAATAAGCATGTAAATAAACTAGGAGTTTAGAAATAGTTACCAACTAAGGAACTATGTTCCAAATCTCCAAACATGGTGGTTAACCCACCAAACCTCCTTGATAGTGATGCATCCATATATGTGTCCATCAAATCCAAGTGCATCCACCATCAAGGCACCATTTCTCTCACGTCGTGTGAGAGCCCTCACCTACATCAAAAACACAAGGTGGGGGTTTTGGTACCCATTTTCTTTTGGGTCCTTGGGGCTAGCTTTGTAAGGCACCCAAACATTTTTATTAGCAAAATTTAAATGATGCATTTTATCAAAACAAAACTTTGCTAAATGACCTTTGCGGCCACAATGTGTACATTTGTACACCTTAGGATGCTTATGTGTATGTGTATGATCGTGGCGTGCAACATAAGCATATGCATGATGAGGATGATGTGCATGAACATGTGGAGCTTGTTTCTTTGAAAACAAAGACTCCAATCTCTTATGATTAAATGCACATGAGCTCAAAGTTGAGCTCAAGCTATCAATATTATTTTTCAAAAATTTAATCTCACTATCATCAATGGTGGCATGTAAAGCATGGTGAGAAATAGAATCATGTTTCTTATTCTTTTGAAAAACATTTTCTTTTTCTTTTTCAACAAATTTTCTTTTTAAAGAGTTATTTTCTTGCAAAATAATTTTCTTTTATTTTTCCACCAAAAAGACTTTATTTTCGAAATAGTGTTTCCTTCACAAAGATTATTTAATTTAGACATCAAGGAAACATTTTCATTTTTCAAATCTTTATTTTCCTTTTTAATCATGTCATATTTCTCAAGCAATAGTTGACAAAATGAAGTGAGCTCATCATATGACATGTTATCTTCATCTACCTCGGATTCGGTAGTTACCTCAAGGGGGTTATCCCCTTGGACCATATAGCACACGTTTGAGGTGTTGCTTCCAACGTCCGAATCGCTCCCCGCATAATATAGACCCTTTTCGCCAAGGGAGCTGATGATGTTCCAAACTACAAAAGCCGAATCAACATTAGAAACCCTAGATAAATAGTCATCATTTAGGGTTGACTTTAAAGCATGTAGGGCTTTTGAGTTAGCCTCAATATACTTGCTATTATTAACATAAGAATCATTAGTGGTAGCAAGATAAACATGTATGCCTAGGGCTTTGAGACATCTTAACCTTCCAAATTTGGATGTTAAGAATGCCAAACATGAGTGGTGACATGAAATCCATGGTGTGTATACAAAAATAGTGATTAGCCTAAAAATGAGAGGATCTTTAACTCTAGGTTGTAAGACCCAAATTCAGAGCACTTGGCTCTGATACCAATTGTAAGTTCACCTAGAGGGGGGGTGAATAGGTGATGGCTAATCTAATGGTCACTTAATGCCAAACAATGCGGAATTAAAAACTATAATGACCTAAACTAAACTCTTACACTAAACACCACGTATAACACAAGAGTGTTGCCGAATTCCCCGTGAAGGGCTCTGGACAAACTCCTCTAGATTCCCCTAGATAAGGGTTGAGGTGCCGCGTTGGCTCTCTTGATTAAATACAAGTGTTAGCAAACAAACCCAAGCAAGTATAACAATTAAGCACACAAGGTATATCAAGCATATAAAGATGAACACAATAAAGTATGTAAGATATAAACAAGGGAGACAAAGAGAGAGAGAGTGAGCAATCGCAAACACAAGGGATTTGTTTCGAGGTTCGAGCACCCTTGCTCTACATCCCCGCCTTCGACACACGAAGGATTTCCACTATAATCGATCCCACCGGATCACTCGGTGCCGCAACACCTACAACTCTCGGACTCTCTAGCCCGTACACACCGCAAGCCCCACAAGCTCGCCGAGGCCTCACCTCAAACAAGAGTTCACACACGAACTCGAAACAATCGCGAACGCACTCGTCCCCCTCCTTAAGAAACAAGAAAAGATCTCTTGGTGATCTAAACAATTTGATCACCAATAAACACTCTCACAAAATACTCCTATAGAATGAATAGCTCAATGGGTTGCTCAAGTGTTTGTGAGAAAAACAAGGATGAGAATGGTGGTGAAAAACTCAAAGAATCACTTTTAACACTCTTTATAAAACTCTCCTTTGATTGGAAATAGTTGCTCTCAAATATGTGGAGAAAACCTTTGAAAAGATAAGAAAAACTAGCTTGAAAGCTCTCCTGAAATCTTAATCAAAACAGCCCCCAAATGCCCCATTTTATAGAGTCTGGAAAACTAGCCGTTGGGGTCTGATCAGAGCTGTCGGTCGACCGCCCGGTCGACCGGCCAACGGTCATATTTCAGACCGTTGTGCCATCGGTCGACCGGTCGGTCCACCGAGCCAGGATACAGAGAGCAAGTCTCTCTGTCCGGTCGGCCGCTCGGTCGACCGGGGCCTTTCCAGAGAGCAGAGCTCTCTGGACGGTCGACCGGGTCGGTCGGCCGGCCCTCCTGCCAGAACTGGCGTGCACGTCCGTGCACGTCGGTCGACCGCCCGGTCGACCGGCTGAAGCCAGATCAGAAAACTTAGGGATTTAAAACTTGGTCTTTTTGGTTGAAATAAAATCCCATAAAATACTGAAAAATGTACAAAAATAGTTTTACCAATATACTTTGATAAACAAACATGCTTGCACAAAATCAAGGCATGTTATAAATGATTTGGACTATTTTTGTAATATGGAAAAATTGGCTCAAATGAAAACAGTATTTTTCCAAACTTGTTTTTCTAAAACTTATCTTTTCCAAAACTTCTCCAAATACAAAAACAAGATATTTAAACAACTTTGAAAGCATAGGGCGTATGGATATGATCCACTACACAAACATGGTGAAATATCTATGTTTTTGACATTAAGCTTTAAACTTGGTTTTGGTTAAAACATGTATATAAGAAATACCAAAAACCAAAAATGTATTTTCTAAAATTGAAAACCTTTTGTAAAAACAAAACTATCAAGAGTGTGTGTGTATATGTACTTGAGCAATCCACCAACTACTCTATCCTTTACATTTTAACTAAAACAAAATCTTCTAAAAACAAACCTAGACTCAAGTCTTCATCTTCTTGAAGTCTTCACTTGAAGCCTTCTTGACTTGATCCAAATACCGTGCTAGCTCCAAAACTTGACATCAAATCCTTTGTTGAAGCTATGCACCTACTAAGATCTTGATCATAAATCTGTCACTAATTAACACAAGATCATTAGTAAACATAACTACATGAGTTGATCATCATCAAAACTAGAGTGATGGGCCTTCGGGCCAACACTAATAGTCAACATCAATACGATCATCAATACTCAAATAATATAATCAGGGTAAATCTGAAAATCTTTGCTTCAAAAATCCAAAACCAAGATCATATTACACATCGATATCAAAGGTAAAACATACACACAACACCTGATGATAATCCAACAAAGTCAATCTCATCTATATACTGATTAAGTTCTAATATAAATCTCAGGTAAACTACAACTTTAAACAAATAATAATAATTCTAGTATCAGTAATTCAATCTATTGATAAAGCAACATGTAATCTAAGCCATCCTTAAGATCTAAAGGAGTTCCGATCAAAATAATCACCAAACAATAGTCGATAAATATTTCATATAAAATATGCCATCTAAAGCCTTAATTATGAACCAATCAATCTCAAGATCAGTTGAATTATATTCTAGAAATAATCACAACTAGGTCAATTACAAGATCAAGTCCGGTCTAAGTTGTATCAATACTGCGCCTAAGCCAACAATGATGAATTACTAACACATGAAATGACATCGATAAACACTCATATCAACTATATAAATATGATGAATGCTCACTGATGTCTCATAAAGTGATCCAGGTAATCATACCGATAAAATAAATTAGACGATCACATGAAATAATACGAATAGATACACAATTACCTACTGGCAACAGTAAATAAGAAAATACATAAGAATAAATGCTCACATGAAATGACACGATTTTGGATCTGATTCGTCTTTTGGTCTTCATTGCACGAACCAATATGGATCTCTGAATCATCTCATGTATCGGTCTTCGAATCGGCAGTGTATCGAATCCACAACGAACACAAATCTGGATCGGGTCCGGATCTCCTGTTACCGGTTTTGGATCATACGAACGAGTCCACAAAACTGCAACACGCAACCGAACACATGAACTTACACACATACATTCATACACTTACACGTGCACACAAATAAATGTGCACACACAAACAATACACATGTACTAACGTATACACGCCCATATATATAAATATACACTCGCATTCACATACATACACATATATACATACACATACACACACACACACACACACTCTCACATTAACAAATATAATTACATACAACACTCACATACTCACGCACACACATTCATGCACGCATTATACATACATACATTTAAATAAACATACACACACTCAAACTACATGCATACACTCATATAAGTAAGCATACAAACACTTATGTGATTAAACACAGAGAGAGTGGGAAGGGAGGAAGGGACTCACAGCCGAGGTGATGACTGTCGATGGCGGCGCTCGTCGGAGAAGGTGGACGATGGCGGAGGAATGGGGTGGCTTTGGAGAGGTCGCGAACTGCTGGAGGACACGGCAGAGCTCACCGGCAGAGGAGGAGGCTCGGCCGTGGGATGCTCATGCTGGGAGGCGCACAGGGGCATGAGGCGCGGCTTGCTGCTACTGAGGATGCTGAGATGGTTGTCGCGGAGGAGATCGTAGGCTGCCGGAGTGCTTGCGAAAATGCCGGAGGGATGGGGATGTGTTGCAGTGCATGCAAAGAGAGGAGAGAATGGCCGAGAGGGGGTGGCCTGGGTGTGGTGCGACAGTGGGTTTATTAGCCTGGTGGAGTGCTAAATGTGTTAGCGAGAGGGGGTGTTGATGCGGCAAGGGAGGAGGAAGCCCGGAGGGAGAGGGAGCCCAGTGGTGAGGGTTTGTGCGTGGAAGAGTGACAGCCATGGGGGTTGCGGGGCACCTTACAGGGTTGCTCGGCCGGTGGGCAAGGGCAGAGGCGGCTCAATCTCTAGGGAGGCCTTAGGCAAAAGTTTTAAATGGGCGCTTTTAAAATATACTTTAAATAAGTAATTAATATTAACTAATATTTTATGTAATCAATATTTTATTGAAAAATAATTTGTCTAGCTTTTGAGATGCAAAATTTATAATCAAGCTTTTGTATTCAAGTTTGGCTAATGTATCTTTTTTCATAGAGTAGCTGCAGGCCATGTCGTCAGTCTGGGGCCTGGGCGACGGAGGCGGTGAAGAGCATGGCAGCACAGAAAGAGAGAGTTTTAATTTTGAGAAATTCTCTAATTATAATTAAATAGTTAAGGAGAGTGGAAGAGACGATCTGAAGAAGTAGAAGAGACTCCTCTAATTATAATTAAATAGTTATAGGGAGTGGAGGATATTAGCTTGGGAAAGTGGAAGAGACTCGTGCTTTTCCTCATAGTATAAAAAATGAAGGGAAAAAAGCAAAAAGCGTGGATTCTAGTTATGCCTGATAACCACTCCGGCACGCCCGGTTGAACAAACAAAAAGAATTTTGTATATTTTATATTTCTTATTTTAGTAAATTCTAATTTACACTATTATTTAGGAGGCCCCACTATATTTGGGGCCCTAGGTGACCGCCTCGTTCGCCTAGGGGTTGAGCCGCCCATGGGCAAGGGGGGAGTTGTCGACCATGTAGCAAGACGCCAGGGCTGATGGGAAGGTGCTGGCATGCCGCGAAGGGTGATGGCGCACATGGCTGGGGACTCGGCCAAGAGGGATGCGCTGCTGCTATGGGATGGAGGTGAAGATGATGATGGGGTGTAGGAAAAAGGGGTGAGGAGTTTAGGTTGGAGAGAATAATATATCTAAAGGGGAATTTAGTTTACAGTTAATACTAGGATTAGAAAATAATAGCGATTAGGGGATTAATTTAGATTAGTTAGGATTAAAATCTAGTTAGCTAGGATTTTGATTTAATTGTTAGGATTTAGATATTGGGTAATGGGTTTAGAATAAGGTGAATGGGTTATAGGATATGGGTTGATGCTAATGGATATGGATGAAGATGAAAATAACTAAAACAATAACAATAATAATAATATTAATAATAATAACACATAATAATAACAATGTTAGTACTAATAATAACCACAACTAATATTACTAATAGTAATTAATAAAAATATTAATCATAGTAATAATTAACAATTATATTGATGATAATTCTTATTAACAATAACAACTACAATAATAATAACAATACTAATAGTAGTAGTAATAATAATACTAATATCAATAATAGTCAATAACAACTACATTTTAATAACTAGTTAAAATAATTACTAACAACATATAACAATTAATTATCAAAATTCACATAAAATAATAATAACTTTTAATACAAATCATATATACATATTAAAATATTATTATACATATTAAATCATATATTATGCATTAGTGATATTACACATGTTGGTGTTATCATTGGAAAGAATGGTGTGATTAATTTAATTTAATCTATTAGTTGTATTTGGTCCAATGTGGTGACTAGGTCTAATTCAATGGCTTGAATTGGGTGGTTCCCCCCAATCTATGGAGTAGATGACATAGATAAGATTATGTGGGGATTTTAGTGGATGTGTGTCATATTACTCTTCAGGAATATGAGAAAGGCAATATCACTCTGCCTTATATTCCGTCAGAAGCTCAGTTAGCTAATTTATTCGCCAAGACGCGGATCTCTTATCAGTTTTACAAGATTTTATTCAAACTCTCGATGTTTGATCCACTGTAAGTTTGAGGGGAGTGTTAATATACATTGTATCTGAATGTGCATAGTTTCCTTATTTATCTCTCCACACTTGTATATATTAATGTAATTGCTTGGTTAATCAACATACATAAATTTTCCTTCTCCAAATTATCAACATATAAAACTAATTTTTTGATATATTCTCATAAATACATCACAAATCCAAACAATATATCTGTCAATAATAATCTCTATTTAATACTTTGAAATATACACTTGTACAAATTCATGGATAACAATCTCTATTTACATTTACAAATGTAAACTTTCTCATATATACCTTGCACTATTTTAGAAATCCACAAATACATTTACAATTTGTAGCTTGATATATTCACAATTTGGAGCTCATTGAAGTTCGATACATTCACAATTTGGAGCTTGATGACTCTTGAGTTATACATATAAGAGTTTTTGAAGAAAAGTCTCTTCAATCTATCACAAATATTCTCATAAATTTTTATTTCTACACTCTGAAGCATCATACTGAAATAACATCAAATACACCATCTTGAACTAAAGCATCCAAAGAATCACTCTTATATGTGTATTAGAACCAATACAAGACTTAATCAACCACACCTTGTGAATGTTTCAAACTAGGCACCAAATTCACCATCAATCTCACTATTGCAAGCAAATTTTGCATTGTGCAGCAGTAAGAAATTCTCACCAAACTCAACCAAGGAGTGCTTGTGGTTGTTCAGTTTAAAATCAGTGAAGAAATTTATCAAACAACTTGGATGCAACATAATAAAAAGAGTTAAACCTGTGTGAATCAAATTTTAAAATTCAAAATCCATATCACCTAATACCTCACTCTTAAGACTCGAGAAAGATATTTAAGTAAAGAGTTGTATATTCTCTTCTCTCTCATAGACTCATTTAAGTAAGAGAAGGACAAAGCCACAAGAGACGGCAAGGGGGTGGCAGCAAAGTGGTCTCCACGAGAAAAGGGCCCTTGGGAGATCTCTAGTCGCGCAAGAGAATTCGAGCAAAGGAGATCATGCCACGAAGAAGATTAAAATCACTGCTAGCGAGGAAGACCAGTAGGCAGGCGATGGCTGCGAGAGAGCTCAAACGCGAGTTTTTGAGGTTTAATGGCACCACCCAAACAAGCACAAAAAAGTCAGCTCCACTGCCTAAAAATGAGATGGGGAATATGTATACTGCAAAGGCCGCCTTTTCAAGGGGATGCATGTTGGTGTTATCATTGGAAAGGATGGTGTGATTAATTTAATTTAATCTATTAGCTGTAATTGGTCCAAAGTGGTGACTAGGTTTTATTCAATGGAATTGGGTGGTTCCCCCTAATCTGTGGATTAGATGGCATAGATTAGATTATGTGGGGATTTTCGATTATTTTGGATTTTGGGCTCGAGCATCGGTGGAGCGAATGTTAGTGATGGGAGATTGGATTTGAGCATCAATGGAGCGGATGTGTGTGATGGGAGATGTTACAGTCTCATGCAGATCTAACCGGTCGATTAACATGTTTAGATGAGTTTTTTCTTTCATATTTAGAACAGAGCTTAAAATTATCTATCTTGTTAATTGATAATCGTTGTAAGCAGGAGAGACAAGAATTATTAGCTCTTCATAAAAAAAATGTTTGCAGGTGGACATACTATGGAATTAAACTTTTATTTTTTAGTTCCCTTTACTTTCTTTTTACCGCCGCCGTTACCAAATCCTTCTCCAAGTAACAGAAAACTCTACTAGACAAGAAATACCCCAACAACACTCTATTGGTGCATTGTGTATTAGATCAAAGATTAAATCACAAACAAGTGATCTCAAATTGTCTTCATAGTTAATTACTATGTTAGTTTCCATCACTATGAACTACAATAAAGAAGAATGAGAAAGCAGTATCATTCAGGGCAGTTCAAGATTACATGACACAATATATTGACCATAAAAAATGCTAGAAAGGGACAGAAATTACAAAGGGTGGTGAGGAATTAGGATCTGTTTGTTAGTATTTGAGGGTATTTCAAAATTATGCAGAGCTCTTTTAGTCCCACATTGGATAGAAAAAGTACCTTATGGTGTTTAAATATGAAGTCTCTCTTATGATGGGTTGTATGGGGCTAGAAATTAGGGATACTTGCGCGTAGACAAGCTCAATGAGGCCCAGTGAAGAAAAATGGGCATCCGGATCCAGAAAACCTTAATATTATATGTATGTATTTGTGCGCCCACAGGGGGTGCAAATCCGGGTTCCAGAACCTCGCGGGTGTCACCCGAATATTTGCAAATTTGGACAGAAATAGCTGTTGAGATTCGCATTATTTCCATGTCCTGTCACAAGATTTGGGTCGGAGTTAGCTATTGAGAGCTTTCTGCCCAAGTTCTGCACTGAACTCTGACCAAGGCAAGATTCCTTCCTCTATTCAAGGATTGTGTTCTCTGCCCAAAAAATCTCTGCTTCCAAAAACACAATTGAACTATCTTCTTCCCCTTCTAAATTTCCCTGAAAACTCTTTTGTGCTTCCCTGCAACTCTGGATGAAACAAAACTGAGCTATTCGAGGGCATCAACCTGCTGCACCAAGATACTCTCTCAGAGGGGCGCGATCTACTCTTAAGGACAGTGCTCCGCATGTCTTGATCAAAATAAAAGAAGTTCCTTCCTTCTTAAAGGTTTAATTTTAAAATTAGATCTTAGTAGTACTGTAATTTTTTAAACAATCTTAAGAGTAGATATGGATACTACTATGGTTGATGCTGTTAATGTTAAGTCTCTACCTGACATCTCTAAGATTGAACCGTTTAATGGAACCCACTTTAAAAGATGGTAACAAAAAGTTATATCTACACTTGCTATAACTAATTATTTTTTTGCTACAACTGATCCTAGACCAGAGGAAAAGAGACATGCAAAACTGAAAAAAGACCAACAAAATTTGTAGACACATTATTCTCAGCACACTTAGTAATGTACTGTTTGATGTTTACTGTCTTTATAAGAATGCAACTGAAATTTGAGAAAGTCTTAATAAGAAATACATTTTTGAAGATGCTGGAACTCAAAAATTTGCTATTGGAAATTTTTTGAATTCTGTCATATTTGATGAAAATTTTATTTTCTCTCAAATTCACAAATATCATGTTCTGATTGATGATCTTAAAATAAAAACATCACCCTACCCGAAGTCTTTTTGCTGGAGCCCTAATTGAAAAGCTACCTGACTCATGGAAAGAATATAAGAAAAAACTGAAGCAAAAAAGAAAACAAATGAACCTTAAAGACGTAATAATTCACATTAGAATTGAAGAGAAGAACAAATAAAGAGAGAAAATAGAAAGAGCTAAGGAGATTACTTTTAAGGCAAATCTAATTAAAAGTAAGCCTTCTAAACCAAACAAATACTTTCCTAAGCCAAACTTCAAATCAAATCAGAACCCTAAGATTGAAAAAAAACTCTAACTCTACTTTCAAGAAGAAAGAAAACTATTTTGTGTGTGGCAAACTTGAATACTACTCAGCAGAGTATAGGTTCCTGAAGATTAGTGAGGCTCCATCAAAACCATAAGCTAGCCTTGTTGAGAGTGATATTATCACTATTGTAATCTCTGAAGTTAACATGGATGCACTTAATAAGAACTGGGTGATTGATTCTGGGGCAACTCAACATATGTGTGCCGACAGAGAAGCTTTCTCTTCTTACTCCTCTGTTTGAGATGGTGAATTAAGTGTTCATGAACAATTCGAGGCGCTCACCTATTGTGGGTGAGGAAAAAGTGCTTCTCAAGCTCACTTCTGAGAAGATCCTTTCTCTTACAGATGTACTTCATGTTCCAGAGATTTATTGAAATTTTATTTCTGTTTCTCTGCTTGGAAAGCTGGAGTTAAGGTCTGTTATGAATATGATAACATTGTAATGACTAAGAATGGATAATTTATTGGTAAAGGGTAATGTAGTCAGGATTTATTTATATTGAATGTACTTGAAATCATGAATGAAAATGCATCTATTTCTTCTGCTTACATGATTGACTCTTGTGATTTTTAGCATGGTAGGTTAGGACATGTTGATTTTTCTTACATTAAGAAAATAAAAGATATAGGTCTCTTGCATAATGTAACATATCTAATCATGACAAATGTGAAAAATGTGTTAAATCTAAATCCCTAAAAATCATGCAAAAGTGTACAAAGAGAATCTAAATTGCTTGAGCTTATTCATAGTGATCTTAGTGACCTGAAAAATAATTTAACTAGAGGTGATAAAAGATTCTATATCGCTTTTATTGATGATTATCCAAGATATAAGTAATTTATCTGTTGAAATCTAAAGAAGAAGCCTTTGAAATGTTACTAAAATCAAGAAATTGAGATCAGATAGAGGTGGTGAATATAAACTTAAACAATTTAATAAATTTTGTGAACAATATGACATAATTCATGAGACTATTCCTTCATATTCACCTGAATCTAATGGTGTTGTTGAAAAAAATAGAACACTCAAAAATATGATGAATGTTATACTTATTAGTTCTGATGCGCCTCTGAACCTGTGAGGGGAGGCTATAATTTCTACTTGTCATATTCAAAATAGAATTTCATATAAGAACATTGGCATAATCCTATATGCACTCTGGAAAGGACATGCACCAAACTTAAACTATTTAAAAGTGTGGGGTGCCTAGCTAAAGTTCTCCTACCTGAACCCAAAAGAAAGAAATTAGGACTCAAAATCTTTGATTTCATGTTTATAAGTTATACACAACATAATGCTTCATATAGATTTCTTGTAATTAGAAGTGATAATAATGCTATGGAGGTTAACACTATTATTGAAACTAAAAATGCAGAATTCATTGAGCATGTTTTTCCATTGAAAACCCATATAGATAAACTTTCCCATGCTTTATCCTCCAGCCATGCACAAGAATCTGATAATAATGAAAAGATTAAACTATGGAGAAGTAAAAGAGTTAGAAAGAAACTAACTTTAGTAAAAATTTATTTACATTTCTTGTTGGTAATAACCCTCTCACTTATATAGAGGTTATCTCCTCTCTTGATGCTCCATTCTGGAAAGAGACTATTAACAATGAATTAGAATTCATATTATCAAATCACACTTGGGAACTTATTGAATTTCCACCAGAAGCAAAACCAATTGGTTGCAAATGGATATTTAAAAGGAAACTGAAACCTGATGGGTCTTTAGATAAATTTAAAGATAGATTGGTTGCTAGAGGATACATTCAAAAGAAAAACTTTGATTATTTTGATACATTTAATTTTGTGACTAGAATTGCATCTATTAGAGTGCTATTTGTCTTAGCATCTATTCATAAACTTATGATGCATCAAATGAATGTTAAAACTGTATTCTTAAATGGAAAACTGAAAGAACAAATATAAATGGACCAACCTGAAGGTTGTGTGACAACTGAAAATGAACATAAAGTTTGCAAACTAATAAAATCTTTATATGGTTTAAAACTTATCGGTTGCTGATATTGCATATTTATTGTTTCATTCCCATATTTATTATTTAATAAACTCTGTTTTTAATTCTATTTATTGTCTAAATTATATGCAGGCCTTTATTAAGGGAAAAGGAGAGAAAACGAGCCCAAAAGCCCACTTAAATTCAGATTTAAATGAGCTTAATACAAAATCAAGGATTGGGACAGAAAATTAAGAAGAATAGAGCAAATCGGAGCAGATAATACCAAATAGAAACCGATTATATTCGGATTTATTTAGATTTATTGGTTAGCTTGAGGATCAACAGAGATATCACCAAATCCAGAGAATAAATTAAAATTCAATTGGATAAAAGGAAGTATCAAAGCATCAACGGACCATGGCCCCTGGATCTGGCCATTTGGCTACGGATCCGCGGCGCGCGGATCCGCAGCTTGTTGGAGGCTGTTGGGGGAGCGTGAGCTCCCCGTATCTTCAGACGCTCTCCCCTTTTTGATTTTTGCCTATAAATACTGGGATTTCTAAGGCCACAGACAACGATTCAGCAAAGAGTAGAAGCTAGGCCATTCTTTAGTCTGTAACTTAGGTTTTTAATTTTTTTATGTAATTTTCATTTTCTTTATGTAACTGAAAGGAGAGGAGAGTTTTATGGAGAAATGAGAGCAAGCTTGTACTAAGGTTGACACCGGTGTAAGTAAGTCTTCTCTTTTATTGTTATTTGAATCGAATCAAAAAAAATTCCTTCTTTACTCTTTTTTTTTTTTGCTTTCCTCTGATGTGTTTGTAATCTAAGTGAATCTGATAGCCTTGAGACTGCTTCATCATTGCAAGTGCCCATGATGACCTATGGTGATGAACAATTATTCCTTTGTTAGTTTAACTTGCCCTTTTATTCATAGTGTAAATCGGGAACGGGGAAGATCATACATGTCATGCTTGATCACTTTCAAAGACTAGGTAAGTCATAGCTACAGATCCAAGGTATATGAGCGTTGAAGAGGTAAGTAAGTGTTTTAGTTTTCTTTTAATCTTAGTTTAGAATCCAACTCTAAAACCAACATTCTCCTCTTTATTTATTTTTTCTTTTCTTTTGTAAATAAAACAACAACAACAACAACAACAACAACAACAACAACGTCACCATCTTTTCTTTTATCATCTTCTTCACATCTTCTAACTTAACCTTTTTGTTATCTTTTTCTAAAACTGAAAAGAAATTCCTAATATGTTTTTGTAAACTCAGAAGGAAAAAGAACTTACTTAACGCTTTCATCACAGTCCCTCCTTGTGGATCATAACCTGCATAGCCACTTGCTATAACGGAAATATAGAGAACTTGCACATTCCACTCTTAATTTTAAACTATCATTTTTTCTGTGCAGGTTAAAACTCAATCAAAATTTTGGCGTCGTTACTAGAGAGGGACGGTAAGTTTTCATTTTCATTTTTGATTTACTTAAATAATTTAACTTTTTCTTCTTTGTTTTTTTGTGCAGGGGCTGATTTCATGAATCTAAGAGCTGCAATTGACATATTGCTACTCTGTGCCTCTGCCCAAGAAGGCAGAGTATCAGAGCCCACAATTTGCCGCGCAAACGCGACAAAAGTCGTGTTTCCGCGGCATTTATGGTGGACTACTAATTGATCTTTTCGCAGGTGTTTTCACACTGCAAAATATAACTTCTACATGTATTAGATTTTCTTATTAATTTAGTTTGCACACTGTATTTAATTCAACAGTAAAGTGGTTGTTTGTAAATGTTAAAAATAGTTTAGACATGCATTTAGGTACATGACTAATTCGTTTATCTTTTACATTATTGTTGAAGAGTGATGGAGCAAAGGTATGTGTGCATAGCATATAGTATAGGAACATTTTTAGATTGTTCATATTGCCTAAGTGTTGCTTTTCAATACATGTACATGTTGCACTAAATTAATTTACGGGTTTGTCCTATAAACAAGATAAGGTGGAAAAGTTATTACCCTCTTTTAACCCACAAACAATCTCCTCACTAACTAACCCAAGCCTAACTAAAACCGAGTAGAGGTTGACCCTAGGGACATCGCGGACTCAATAGGAGAATGACCTAAGGGGAAGTTGATTAGAATTTGACTCTTACTAAATCGGTGTCAAAGGTTGGGGATTGAGAGGCGAGATCTCGAAGGCTGGTGGTTTGACTTAATTAGGCCCGTCACTTTTAAGCGCTGATACCTCCCACCAATCTTGCCCTTACCTGGCCGATTGTGGTCAGATTCTACAATATAACCCCCGTGGACAGTCTAACAAGTTAGGAATCGTCTAGGTCTATGGTCTACCCTAAATTTGGCTAGATTTTTCTCTTTTTATTTGTTTGTTTGATTATTTGTTTTTTATTTTTTTTTAACATCTATATGATATGGATTATAATTATAATTATTCCAATGCATATGGTGATCCATACTTCACACCGACCTCTTTTGACTTGGATACAACCAACCCAGTATATTATAACTTTAACCAACCAAGTATGCCATATAGGTCTTATCTGAATCAGTATATGCCTTAGTACCAATATTATGGACAAGACTGGAACAATCATCACTACTATTCAAAGAGTCAGTGGGAATATAACTCCGCTGAGTCATATGGTCAGAAACCTTACCTACATCCAACTTCATATACTCCTTTTCAAGATCAACCTATCGAAGAAAAATCAGATTTAGAAAATAGTTATGAAGCCTTATTTGAGTCCATACATCCTAAGGACTCACAAGCCCATCAAGATTTTTAAGTCCAAGATCCTTACTCCATTTTTCAAGTCCCACAACAAGAAGAAGAACCTATGGACTCAGATAGGAGTATGAAAAACCTTATTCAGTCTGAAAATTATTTTTCTTAATCTCTCAATAGGCTAGAAGCACAAATGAGTCGTTTGATCAACATAGTAAAAGATAGAAATGAGAAAACTCTATCCAATACATGTTCGACCATTCTCAATTGCCCTAGCCATATTGATGAAGACCAAGAATCATGGTATCTTGAAGATTTTAACCAAGAGTCAATTTCATCACACAAACTTAAGCTTTACCAATTCTAAACCTTGGATAAATTGGCAAGTTTTTCATTCAATGAGATTGAAGTTGAATGTGAATGTGACCCTTATCCACAACTGTAACGCTCCGTTTCCGTGAGTACGGAGACATTACTGCGACATAAATATGCAGGTCGAAAATACCCTCACGTATATACGCTAAGCATCAGTATAAGGAAGAATCAGAGTATGGAAGCACATGGTGCATTATACATTCCAACATATGAGTACAATTATAAAGTTATCACCAGATGTGATAAATATTACAAGAATACTACATCACCGATAGGCGCAAATGTGAGAATACAAAGAGAAGTACAAGTATGAACAGTACAAAAAGAGGCTCAGAGTCTTAACAGGAAAACTCTAGAGCCAAGCAGGGGGCCTGGAAGGGTGGGGCTCAGACCGGTCTACTGATGATCCACGCTACCACTACGCTACTCTGATCAGCGACTGGGAGGATCCACGCGTTCTAAGCTCCAGAACCTGACATGAGGATCCAGGGGAGTCAGAACTCCCCAGCAAGTGGTGATGCGAATGCCAAGTGACATGCAAAGGTAAGCACACGAACATCGATAAATCCGAATCATAACATGCATTAAAAACTGTGTCGTGAGCGCAGGCATGCAGGAGCAAGTTGAGACAGTATTCGATGTCAAGCCGAGAACATACATGATATAAAATGATAAGAGTAGGTAACGAGGCGATAAATAAAGTGGACATGGCAACACCAGATATCTCCTAAGTTAACATAAAACCGATAAAACTGATAAAACTGAATAAACCAAATACGAGCAAAACCGTCACGGCTCCATGAGGCTAGTACATCGAAAGAATAATCCAAACAAGAAAACCCTCATCATATACCTTTATCCCATGTCTCCGTAATCCGAGTGCATACAATCTGAATTACAAAACAACATAACAAATTGTATATTAACATCTTATTATATTTAGGGCCGCCTAAGTTGTTGGCTTTAGTATGCGTCTCATTCCACATACTTTCACTTACAACTTATAGAGCAAGTTATTTGGAAACTGATGAAGTTCGACGAACCATGTTTAGAATGGGTTCCGTACATGCCCGAGACAACGGTCCAGGAGTATCCGGTGCTGAGCCAGAACGTAACGCTAGGTACCGGGACTTATGTACGCCCGAACAAGAATAGAGTATCGCAGATCCCATAGAAATAGGCCTAAGGCGTGTGCATACTCGGCAGAAATAAACAGGAGTAGGGGTGCCAGCACACCCCGCGGAATCCCTGGTAGCTGCCAGGTGATCCCTCAAGTATGTAGCCACGCGTGACTCGATAAGACCACCATAAACATGACTATTCAAGACCCATCAGTTTCCCTCAAACCGGGTGTAAGTTGTCTTATAATAATTTAATAGGTAATTATCAATTTACGAGAATAGCAGGAGTACATAAGCACTATAGATTCAGGTCAAGTATTAATATTTCAGGAGGCAGGTGGTAAGTCATTTTATAAGGAGCAAGTGATAAGTAGTAACCATATCAGGTGATAACACATAAGTTGCTAAATGATACAGGCAGGTGTATGTCAAGTGCTAACATAACAAGTATGTACATCACAATACAAAAATAGAATACTGATACAAATACATAATGCAATACAAGTCAACCTGACAATGCGGGAAGTCCAAAAGGAAAGCGAGAACACTCGCCTAAAACTTCGAAAAACACTGTGAAATGCCTGATCTCCAGAATCCAGGTAACTAACACGTAAACGCGTTCAATATAGTATAGATTATATCATATAGAGGAGAGAGAATGAAGACGCGGGAGTCGCAGACGCGAGGGTCGCGTTGCATAGATTTCCACAAACGCAGGGTTCGAGACCTGCGTTTAAGTCAGGACACGAGAAGAACACAGACGTGGGTATGAGCTCTGCATCGTGTTGATACATGAACGCGAGGACCGCCTTATACAAATATTAAGAACGCGAAGATCGCGTTAAGGAATTACTTGGACGCCGGGTGAGCTCCGCGTCTTAGCAATTAACAGAGAAAGAGAGAGACAGGGAGATAAGGGAGACGCAGGGAAGAGGTGAGAGACGTAGGGAAGGGAAGACGCAAGGTTGACAGGGAGAGAGACGCATGTTGGGAGAAAAACAGAGAAGGAAGGAAAAAGGAAAGGAAAGGAAAAGAAGGAAAGAAAGAAAGAAGGAAAGAGGGAAAGGGAGAGGGGATGGCCGTCAAGACTTGGTCGGCGGTCGCCGGCAGCGGCCGGAGTTGGCCAGAGATGGGCGGCCAAGGCCCCAAAAGAGAAGGTAGTTGATGGTGCAAGTGTAGTTCAAATGGAAAAATTGGAATTTTGGAAATGGTGTTTCGGAGAACGAAGCTATAGCTCGTTGGAAAGAGTATTCCGAGGAGAGGAAGATGGCGTGGTAGTTAGTGGCTAAGGTGGTGTAGGTGGTGGTGGAAATGGTTGAGAAGTTAATGGTGAAATGGGTTATTTTTGGTGAAAAAAGGAAGAAGAAGAAGGTGGTGTAGATGGTGTTGTGGTTGTTGTTGTTGGAATGGAGGTGGAGATGGAGGAGAGAATGGTGGAGAAGTTTTGGAGATGGTGGTGGAGATGGAGGGTGGCCGGCCAAGGGAAGCAAGGCGGCTGTGTGCTGCTGTTGTTCGTTGGCTGTTGGAGGGAAGAAGGAGGAGAATAAATGAAAGAGAGAGAATAAAGGTGGGTGTATATATAAGGGATAGATTTAATTATTACAAGTTTGCCATTGGCTTACAAAAGAAACTTGCGTCCCTTTAAAACAAGAGACCCGCGTTTCTTAAAATGAAAACCCGCGTCTGGCCCCGCATCTGAAAATTGCCCAGACGCGGGGATGGAACTTGCGTCCAGGGAAAAATGCGAATGTTGCGTTAGACAAAAAAACAAAAAGTCATAATCACTTGATTGGAGTTGATCTGAGGTGCATTAAATGCAGAACGAAAACGAATCTCTGTATTAAAGACCAGATTTATGTCTTGTGATCCTCGCGTCTGAGGAGGAGAGAGAAAAAAGGGAAAATATGTAAATACAATATCTGGGTAAAATTCCGGTATCTGGGAAAACACCGAAAACTCTGGAAAAGCCCGAAAAATGAAGTAACTCGGAAAGCTTTTCAAAAAATTTCAAAAATAATAAATATTATTTTAAGATGTTTGGTGAAATTGATTTTCAGAAATTCAATCCCATTTTCAAAAATCCTGAAATCAACCGTCAATATCGGTCTATACCGGGTCGGCCGTATTTTGATAAAATCTGAAAAATCTCAGAAAATGCATGAAAGGAGAAAATATAATTCTAAGAAGTAATATGAAAGCGGAATCCATAAATTTGATTCCAATTGTAAACTAAAATTCCTGGAATCAACCAGCAATTTCGATAAATTAAGAAAAATCTCAGAAATAGTATTTAGATAGAAAATATGATTTTAAGAAGTTATGGGAAGGCCGTTTTTAGAATTTCAACTCCATTTATAAATTAAAAATCTGAGAATCGAACAGCAGCATTGGTGGACCCCAGTTTTGAAGATTTTCAATTTAATTCGAAAAAATTTCAGAAAATCATAGAAAATCTAAAATATTGGAAAATTATGTTTGAGACTGAAATTGGTCAAATCTGACTACTAAAAAGATCAAATCGGGCAATACACTAGGATCGGGTCCTCGGTTCAAACTAGGGCTGGCTCTGAGTTCACGAATCCGAATCCAAGACAAAACGATCATATAAATAATTTATAATACAAAATACAAAACAAATACAGGAAGTAAATTGAAAAAATATGATCGAAAAAAATCTGAATACGTAACTAAGTACGTATTCCAGGAACGGGGTGTTACATTCCATCCACTTACAAAAATTGTGTCCTCGCAATTTTGATAAAGGGAAGATGAACACAGGAGAGACCAGGGTTGACAATGATAGTATGATAAAGTGGATAGGATAAGAAAGATCGCCAACACAAAATACAAAACATCAGGGTATAGCGATTACAGTGATATCCTCATGGTCCCTGTTCTGGATATTGGGCTACATATTTTGTTGCCACTTTGTTTGTTACTTCTGCTTCCTCTGCCGTCACGTTGTAGACTTGGCCTTTGCCATGGTCTGCTCCAACTCTTACCCTCCTCTGCGGCTGATCATACTGCTGGGGTGGGGAGAGCTCTTTTGTCAACGGGTTCTAGGTTCCTTCTCAGTGGTGGGGCTAGAAGTGCTGGGGGTGTTACTCGTGCTGGAAATGTTGGTGGTGTTGGATAGGTCCTCTTGAATGGACAACCACCCGTCGAGTGATTGTCGGATCCACATACTAAACATAGCCCATTAGCCTTTCGGTAGTTGCGTTGGATGTGTCCGGGTTTTTTGCAGTACCCGCATATCATCTGCTGAGGGGGAGGTCAGAAAGTTCGCTTGACTATCGGTCCGTTGGTGGTCCTGGCTGCGTCTTTTTCGTTCATCAACTGAAAGGGTCTCTTTACTGACTTGTTCTGCACCTGGTTCTCGCTCTTCTTTTCCAGTCCTCATTCTACTTCACAGACAATGGAGAGAACCTGGGAGTATGTCTTCAGCTTTGAGGAATAAGATACATCTGGACGTCCATCTTCAGCCCTTGCTGAAATCTGCTAGCCCATTTTTCTTCGTCTGCCACCATGTAGAGAGCAAATCTACTAAGCCTTAAGAATTCGGCAACATATTCATCCACTGACCGGTTTCGCTGTTGCAGCTGGATAAATTGTTCTTCCATGTCTCTTTGAGTGTTGCAGGGAAGAATCTCTCGTAGAAACCCTTTGAGAGCTGGTCCCACGTGATGGGTTTCTCCAATGTCGCTTCTTCCGCCAACCACCATATTCGGGCACATCCTTTAGTTGTATCTTGGCCACTTCCACTTGGTTCTTATCAGGGACTCGAGCCACCTTCAAAAAATCTGTTGTGTCTACCAGCCACTGTTCCGCATCCAGGGGCTTCTCTGTGCCTGAAAAGATCGCCGGCTGTAATCTCCTGAAGTCTGACACGTTGCCTGGCCTCTACTCTCGGGGTACAACTAACAGTCCTTGACGTAGAAGCTCAGTCTATTCCTGTTGACTCTGCATCATCCCTTGAAGTATCCTCATCAGGCCATCATTGTCTCTGTTGGATCCATCTTGAGAAGTACCAGCACCATTACGTATCCCCCGTCTTTCCATATCTGAGTTGGTTGAAGGGGTAACAGGAAGAAGCTGGAAGGTAAAAGATCAAAGGGTCTCAGGATTCAAGAAATGGATCAGAAGAAAGAGATAGATAACTCTGCACTTGTAGTTGGATTGTATAACCAGGACACTTATATTCCAGTTGTAAATTACTTTACCATTAATTCGCCGTTTGGATGTACTGAGGATGTGAGAGCCTAGGCTCTGATACCATCCTGTAACGCCCCGATTCCGCGGGTACGGAGACGTTACTGCGACGTATATACGCAGGTCGAAAATACCCTCCCGTATATACGCTAAGCATCAGTACAAGCAAGAATCATAGTACGAAAGCACGTGGTGTATTATACATTCCAACATATGAGTACAATTATAAAGTTATCACCAGATGTGATAAATATTATAAGAAAATTACATCACTGATAGGCACAAATGCGAGATTACAAAGAGATGTACAAGTATGAACAGTACAAAAATAGGCTCAGAGTCTTAACAGGAAAACTCTAGAGCCGAGCAGAGGGCCTGGAAGGGTGGGGCTCAAACCGGTCTGCTGATGATCCACGCTAGCACTACGCTACTCTGATCAGCGACTGGGAGGATCCACGCGCTCTAAGCTCCAGAACCTGGACATGAGGATCCAGGGGAGTCAGAACTCCCCAGTAAGTGGTGATGCGAATGCCAAGTGGCATGCAAAGGTAAGCACACGAATATCGATAAATTCGAATCATAACATGTATTAAAACTGTGTCGTGAGCAAAGGCATGCAGGAGCAAGTTGAGACAGCAGTCGATATCAAGCTGAGAACATACATGATATAAAATGATAAGAGCAGGAACGAGGCGATAAATAAAGTGGACATGGCAACACCAGATGTCTCCTAAGCTAACATAAAACCGATAAAACTGATAAAACCGAATAAACCAAATACGAGCAAAACCGATCGTACAAGCTTAGGTCACGGCTCCATGAAGCTAGTACATCGAAGAAATAATCCAAATAAGGAAACTCTCATTTATATACCTTTATCCCATGTCTCCGTAATCCGAGTGCATACAACCTGAATTACAAAACAACATAACAAATTGTATATTAACATTTTATTATAATTATGGTCGTCTAAGTTGTTGGCTTCAGTATGCGTCCCATTCCACATACTTCCACTTACAACTTATAGAGCAAGTTATTTGGAAACTGATGAAGTTCGACGAACAATGTTTAGAATGGGTCTCGTACATGCCCGGGACAACTGTCCAAGAGTATCCAGTGCTGAGCCGGAATGTACCACTAGGTACCGGGACTTATGTACACCCAAACAGGAATAGAGTATCGCAGATCCCATAGAAATAGGCCTAGGGCGTGTGCATACTCGGCAGGAATAAACAGGAGTAGGGGTGCCAGCACACCTTGCGGAATCCCTGGTGGCCGCTAGGTGATCCCTCAAGTATGTGGCCACGCGTGACTCGATAAGGCCACCATAAACATGACTATTCAAGACCCATCAGTTTCCCTCAAACCGGGTGTAAGTTGTCTTATAATAATTTAATAGGTAATTATCAATTTACGAGAATAGCAGGAGTACATAAGCACTATAGATTCAGGTCAAGTGTTAATATTTCAGGAGGCAGGTGGTAAGTCATTTTATAATGAGGAGCAAGTGCTAAGTAGTAACCATTTCAGGTGATAACACATCAGTTGCTAAGTGATACAGACAGGTGTATGTCAAGTGCTAACATAACAAGTATGTACATCGCAATACAAAAATAGAATACCGATACAAATACATAATGCAATACAAGTCAACCCGACAATGCGAGAAGTCCAAAAAGAAAGCGAGAACACTCGCCTAAAACTTCAAAAAACACCATGAAATGCCTGATCTCCGAAATTCAGGTAACTAACGCGTAAACGCATTCAATATAGAATAGATTATATTATATAGAGGAGAGAGAATGAAGACGCGGGAGTCGCAGACGCGGGGGTCGCGTTGCATAGATTTCCACAAACGCAGGGTTCGAGACCTGCATTTAATCAGGACACGAGAAGAACACAGATGCGGGTATGAGCTCCACGTCGCGTTGATACATGAACGTGAGGACCGCGTTATACAAATATCAAGAACGAGAAGATCGCGTTAAGGAATTACTTGGTCACCGGGTGAGCTCCGCGTCTTAGCAATTAACAGAGAAAGAGAGAGACAGGGAGATAAGGGAGACCCAGGGAAGAGGTGAGAGACGTAGGGAAGGGAAGACGCAAGGTTGACAGGGAGAGAGATGCATGTTGGGAGAAAAACAGAGAAGGAAGGAAGAAAGGAAAGGAAAGGAAAAGAAAGGAAAGAAAGAAGGAAAGAGGGAGAGGGGATGGCCGGTCATGGCTTGGCCGGTGGTCGCCGGCGGCAGCCAGAGTTGTCCGAAGATGGGCGGCCAAGGCCCCAGAAGAGAAGGTAGTTGATAGTGCAAGTGTAGTTCAAATGGAAAAATTGAAATTTTGGAAATGGTGTTTCGGAGAACGAAGCTATAGCTCGTTGGAAAGAAGTATTCCGAGGAGAGGAAGATGGCGTGGTAGTTGGTGGCTATGGTGGTGTAGGTGGTGGTGGAAATGGTGGAGAAGTTAATGGTGAAATGGGTTGTTTTTGGTGAAAAAGGAAGAAGAAGAAGGTGGTGAAGATGGTGTTGTGGTTGTTGTTGTTGTTGGAATGGAGATGGAGATGGAGGAGAGAATGGTGGAGGAGTTATGGAGATGGTGGTGCAGATGGAGGGTGGCTGGTTAAGGGAAGCAAGGCGGCTTTGTACTGCTGTTGTTCGTTGGCTGTTGGTGGGAAGGAGGAGAATAAATGAAAGAGAGAGAATAAAGGTGGGTGTATATATAAGGGATAGATTTAATTATTAGAAGTTTGCCATTGGCTTACAAAAGAAACTTGCGTCCCTTTAAAACAAGAGACCCGCATTTCTTAAAATGAAAACCCGCGTCTGGTAATTGCCCAGATGCGGGGATGGAACTTGCGTCCAGGGAAAAACGCGAATGTTTCATTAGACAGAAAAGACAAAAAGTCATAATGACTTGATTGGAGTTGATCTGAGGTGCATTAAATGCATAACGGAAATGAATCTCTGCATTAAAGACCAGATTTACGTCTGGTGATCCTCGCGTCTGAGGAGGAGAGAGAAAATGGGAAAATATATAAATACAATATCTTTGTAAAATTCCGGTATCTGGGAAAATACCGAAAACTCTGGAAAAGCCTGAAAATGAAATAACTCGGAAAGCTTTTCAAAAGTTATCAAAAATATTAAATATTATTTTAAGATGTTTTGTGAAATCGGTTTTCAGAAATTTAATCCCGTTTTCAAAATAAAAATCCTAAAATCAACAATCAATACCAGTCTTTACCGGGTCGGCCGGATTTTGATAAAATTTGAAAAATCTCAGAAAATGCATGAAAGGAGAAAATATAATTCTAAGAAGAAATATGAAAGCAGAATCTAGAAATTTGATTCCAATTGTAAACTAAAATTCTTGGAATCAACCAGCGATACTGGCCGACACCAAATCCAGTGGAATTTCGATAAATTCAGAAAAATTTCAAAAAAGTAATTGGATAGAAAATGTGATTTTAGAAGTTATGAGAAGGCTATTTTTAAAATTTTAACTCTATTTGTAAATTAAAATCCGAGAATCGAACAACGGCATTGGTGGACCCCGGTTTTGAAGATTTTCAATTTAATTTGGAAAAATTCTAGAAAATCATAGAAAATCTAAAATATTGCAAAATGATGTTTGAAACTGAAATTGATCAAATCTGACTACCAAAATGATCAAATCGGGCAATACAGTAGGGTTGGGTCCTCGGTTCAAAGTAGGGCTTGCTCCGAGTTCACGAATCCGGATCCAAGACAAAACGATCATATAAATAATTTATAATACAAAATACAAAACAAATACAGGAAGTAAATTGAAAAAATATGACCGAAAAAAATCTGAATACGCAACTAAGTACGTATTCCAGGAACGGGGTGTTACAACAACCTTGTGATTCAGTTCCCATCTTCAAATTTATGTTGACTTCGTTGTTCTTATCCAATTTGGACGAATTTTCCAAGCCAACATTTATTCCCATACCCATAGATCTAGAAATTGAATCACCTCTTTTGGATAGTCACATTTCAATGATGAGAAAAGAATATGAAATTGAATTCTGTAATTTGGACTCAACTCTTGAACTAAAACCAACTCTTGAACCCAAAGTTGATTTTCTCGAGTTAGTAATAGTTCTTGAACCTATTACTCTTGAACCCAAGTCAACCATGCCACCAAGTCACATTCTTTTGTTGGACGTAGGTACGGACCATGATGACTCCATGATGATTTTTCAAGACTGTCATGTAAAGAGAATAAGTTTCGTAATAGGATCTTTCATGGTCCTATTCATATTGGAAATTTTAATTATATACATAGAAAAGAGGTCAATAAAAGGTGGGTTCTATGAACCACCACATTATCTTGATGGGTAGCAACGCTTGACCCAATCCGAACACCACCGGAACCACCACCTTAAGGTAATATTTTTCTTCCCTTCTTCTTTTTCATGCATTTATGCATTCATTTATACATTGAGGACAATGCATGAGATAGGTGTCGGGGAGGGTTCTAACATAGCATAAGTTTTCTTTTTATTAAAAAAATAATATTTTCTTTGCTTTTAAAAACTTTTTGAAAATAGAAACAATATTTTAACCTATTTTTCGTAATAAATTAAGTTAATTTTAAGGAATAGGAGAATTATAATTAGGATTTCTTATACTTGGTTAAAATAAGATTATTTGTTTGATTTCTAGGGTAAAGAAGAAAAATTAGAAAAATAATTTAGTCTTAATTTTTACCTTAATAAAATATGCAAATTTTATATATTTACACACTTAGGGTTCAAAACAAAGATTTTGATGCCTTATTAAAATATATATATATATATCATCTGATTAAGCTGGGTATTATGCCAAATAAAGCATAAGTATTCCCGCCTAAAAGCGGCCCATATAATAAATAAAATCCTTAGTTTTGTGGCCTTGTTTGCTTGAGTCCTTAAGTCTTTGGGGTATTTTCTCACCCGGTGCCCTAACCCATTCGGTTTCGAAGTCACCGACAAAAGGCTCGTCACATGGGCAGATTAGAAAGCCTAATAGAACTAAAGAATAATACCACCAAAAATATTAAAAAAGAAGAGAAAATAAGATATAAGAGTTTGAGTAAAAGAACCCTGAGTCAAAATTTCACGGTTACAAAGGTGCATATGACTAAGGTAAAATAATAGATTAGATGAGAAATACAATTTGACTCTTTATCTTAATTAATAACAAATTTTGAATAGAGACTAAGTTTAGAATGAAAAATTAGGTTTTCCTATAACTTATAGATTACTTGAACTCTTACAATAATACTTTAAATATTTTCTCTCCTTTTCAAAATGCTTTCCGAAAATACTAACACTTTATTTTTCTTTCTTTATGAATTTTGTGGGTGTAATCCACAGAAAATCCTCACGAGATAAAACTCGTCCTCTAGGGAAAACCTAGAGGTTTAATGGCTTGTTGCACATGCTCAGTGCGATTGCGTGACCTGTGAAAGTGGTCTAATAATTTCTTAGGTTTAGTTTGATGTTTTGCTCGAGAACGAGCAAAAAATAGGTGTGAAGGTGTGATCGATCGCTGATATTACATATTTATTATCACATTCTCATATTTATTATTTAATAAACTCTGTTGTTAATCCAATTTATTGTCTAATTATATACAGGACTTTACCAAGGAAAAAAGAGAGAAAACGAGCCCAAAAGCCCACTTAAATTCAAATTTAAGTGAGCTTAATTCAAAATCAAGGATTGGGACAGAAGATTTAAGGAGATCAGAGCAATTCGGAGCAGATAATACTAAATAAAAATTGGTTAAATTCGGATTATTTGGATTTATTCGGTTAGCTTGAGGATCAAAAAAAGATATCGCCAAATCCAAAAAATAAATTGAACATCCAATTGGATAAAAGGAAGTATCAAAATATCAACGGACCACGGCCCTTGGATTTGGCATTTGTTCAGATCCTGGTCACAGAGCTGTGGCTTGTTGGAGGCTGTTGGGGGAGCGTCAGCTCCCCCTATCTTCAGACGCTCTTCCCTTTTGGTTTTTGCCTATAATACTAAAATTTCTGAGGCCACAGAGAATGATTCAGCAGAGAGTAGAAGTGTAACGCCCCACCCCACCAATAACGGAGACGCTACTGTAACGTACATACGCGAGCGAAAATACCATCACCTATGTACGATAAGCATAACAATACAGTCATGAATCAGAGTACGGAAGCACAGTGGTAATATACATTACAACATCACAGTCCAAGTACATTGTTATCACAGTATGTGATTCAATATTACATGAATATTACATCACAAGAACGTACCAAAATATGACTTACAAGATATTTATAAGAGATAATATTGGAAGAGGCTCCTGAGCTGGGAAGGGATCTCGAGAGTTTGACCAAGAAAATGAATCGGAGGATCTGCTACTAGGTCGCCAAGCCTACGCCAGGTTTCGATCCTGGGACTTACTACGCTTCTGCTGCGCACTCCGATCAGCATCAGAAAATTCACTGACGTCCAAGCTCTGCGATCTGGACATGCAAGTCTAGGGTTGTCAGAATATAACCCAACGAGTATATAAGAATGTCAAGTGGCATGCGCAAAAGTAAATACACATGTACAGGAAATAGATGAAATTACGTGAAAACATGTTTATGTATGCATGGAATCATGTTCAAATCATATCAATGGAAGCATATGTAATTCATCAAAATTATATGTATAATGTAAATGTATGCAAAATCAATTATATAAACTCAATCTCTAGATCCATGAGATTAGTATATTGAGAGGATAATCCAAATAAGGAAACCTTCGTCTATATATCATATGTCTCACTTCACCATCAACTAGGCATATACAACTAGAATTGCTGATCAGCAAGTATGTCAGTAAATTTGTGATCTGTAGATTCAGTTTTCTGTCAGCAGTGTTCCAGTTTCAGGAGTATTATTTATGTATGGAATTCTTGTTCAGGTAATTGTCAGGATAACTTGGTTATATAACAATAATAATAATAATCAGTATCGATTGTTATTATAATCATTCCCCTACAGTGTTCCATACCACTAGCAGCTCATATTGGAGTTCATATTTCCAACAGAGCACATCCGGATTCTGATATACGAATACCATTGTCCGAACATAGGAGTGATCTAATAATATCTGCTCTTGACATTATTATTATCAGATAATTAAGCTATGTCATGTGTCAGGTAAGGTACAGTATTATTAGATATTATACAATAATGAATATCAGTACTGCATGGCATTTTAATCGTCTCCCTACTAGTATCTCACACTGCTGGCAGTCCATACCAGAGTCTATACTCCAGTAGAACTCACTCAGATCTGATGTGTGAGTATCAATACTTGAACGAAGGAGAGACCAAATATCAGACGTTCCAAATATCATTATGTTGGGTTGTTACATTCTTGTTGTTCATCTAATCCATTTGTCTAGGCATATGTTACCGGTACACATACATACACAAGAATAAGATGAGTTAAAATGGAACCTGATGAAGAACTGATAACTCATATTTATAGTAGGTCCCGTCTCGGCCCGAGACAACGGCCACAGTCAGTGGTATAGTAATCTGGGACTTATATTATGCCCGACAAGATACAGTGAATCTCTTACTTCCGGGGACTTATTATTACGCGCCCCACACGACACTTCTTGGGGATTTATCATTACGCGCCTCACATGATACTTCTGAACAGTAATCCACCACTATAAATAAGGCATCATACTGGCATTCATCAGTTTCCCCCACCCCCAGTGTAATTTTAGTATCTTATTATAAGTTGTCCAGTATTCAGTTCAATATATTATGATAACCATTTACGGGGATCTTTAGGAGTTCAGTTATCAGTAGTACAGTAATCAGTGGCAATGTGGGATTCTAGAGTTGGCCCCCGTGGATTCAAGAGGTGGCCCATGCCACAGAGATGTGTGATGTGGCATTTTATTTCACGTAGCACTTAGTTCCACACATCGTATCAGTAACAGGAGTATCAGGATTCAGTATTCAATAATGATACCCCATAAAGTAGTAACAAAGATTAGAAATTATATTCAGTTAGGAATCAGTTTCATGTTCTCAGGTATCAGTAATAGATGTCCATGTCAATCCAGTAGTGTCAGTATCCAGTATTGATAATATCAGGTGTCTATGTCGTGTCATGTATCAACATTGGTAACTTGTATAATCAATCATGATCAATATCAGTATCAAGATACAGTAAATAGTATAAAAGCAGTACTATAGCTATGCGCACAAACAAGCAGAGCGAACAATGCTGGGGCTAGATCAGTGAATAGTGTTTAGTCACTAAAGCACCGGTGAAACTTCGAAATGACTCGGTCTTAATATGCGAGTCTAAAATCCAGCTGAGCTTTTGTTGGCCTAAAGACCCATCACCCTAGTTTTAATGATGATGATCTCATATAGTTATAGTACTGATGATCCTGTGTTTATATAGTTTCAGATATTTGATCAAGATCTTAGTCGATGTTTAGCTTCAACGAAAGATTCAAAATCAAGTTTCGAAGTTAGCACGTGTTGATTTAAGAGCTCGCTTATCAAGATCGCATCAAGTACTCAAGAGGAATCAAGCTCGTTGAATCAAGGTTTGGACCAAGTCAAAAAGGAGAAGAATATTTTCAAGAGAAGATTTTCAAGACTTGAGTCAAGTTTTGTAAGTGTTAAGTTTTGTGTTTTAGATAAAATGTAAAGGATAGATTAATTGTGAATTTCTCAAGTTCATATACACACACAAAATTTATATGTGTTTTCATAAAATAGTTTTGATTCTTAAAAATATCGTTTTTGGTTTTTGAGCTTCAAATATACGTCTTTATGTTTTATGAATAGATTTCATCAAAATGAGTTTATATGGTTTATATGTGTTTTGAATTTCATCCATACACATTGTTGGTTCAAATGTTTAGAACAACTTATTTGATATTTCTATATCATGGGTTTAAGTATATCCTTCATAGTGTTGAAGGCGGGGACGTAGAACAAGTGTGCTCGAACCTCAAAATAATTCTCTCGTGTTTGCGATTGATCATCTCTCTCTCTCTCTCACTTGTGTTTATATATCTTGCATGCTTATATTGTTTATCTCTTTATATACTTGATATATTTGTACTCTATTGATATATATGTTGGCCCAGTGGCCTTCCACTCTAGTTTTGATGATGATTAACTCATGTAGTTATGTTTACTAATAATCTTGTGATGTTTAGTTTCAGATCATTAATCAAGATATTAGTTGGTGATTAGCTTCAACAAAGGAGTTTTGAAGCCTTACACTTGGTGATTCCAGAGCCCGAGCATCAAGATCATATATAGCACTCGTTGGAGTCAAGCTCGGTGGATCACGGTTTGGATCGAGTCGGCTTGAAGACGGAGTTCGTCAAGAACACCTCGGTACATAGTTTATAGTTTGTTTTAGATCCATTTGTAAAGACAAGATAGTGTGATATGCTCAAGTTCACAACACACACACGTTTTATGTTTTGGATATTGGTTTTCGGTTTCTGGTTTAACCGATCTTGGTTTTTATGAATAGTTAGATCAAAAAAAGTTTAAATGGTTTTATGTATAATAGATTCATTCTATATACATGCATGCTTAACTTCCTAGACAAACTTATTTTGACTTACCTATTCATGTGGTTTTAGGTTTTGTATTTTTAACAAAACATATTTTTGGAATTAAAGTAAAAAACATGAATATATATATTTTTATGTACATTGGATTTCTATCCATATACAACATGCTTCAAAGTGTTTAAGTATCATGTTTTTATATTTAGAAGAGTTTTGAAAAAAATCGGATTTCCATTTGAAAAACAAAGTTTTGGAAAATACGGGTTTTGTTTTTCGGCAAAATTTATAAGTCACAAAAATGGTTCAAAATGTTTGAAATTTGTGTTGAAAATTTTCACACAAGTTTATATATCAATGTATCATGATAAAACTATTTTTGTGAAATTTTAGAAGTTTTATGGGATTTTTAAAGATAATTATAAACCAGTTTTTCTGTCCCAAAAACAGAACCCGCCAGGCTCTGGCGGTCGACCGGGCCGGTCGACCGGATTCAGAGTCGGTCGACCGGACCGGTCGACCGACGTGCACCAAACGTGCACGCTTGGTTTGCCACTTGGGCCGGTCGACCGAGCGGTCGACCAACTGCAAGCACCCAACTCTCGGGTTGGGGCGGTCGACTGACCGGTCGACCGTAAGGCAAAGGCGGTCGACCGGCCAGAGAGCATTTGCTCTCTGGATTGGGACGGTCGACCGGACGGTCAACCGCTGGCTTCCAACGGTTATAAATTTGACCGTTGGCGGTCAACCGCCCGGTCGACCGCCAGCCGCCAAGGCTGACAGATCAGCCCAACGGCTAGTTTCTTTGAGAGGCCTATATAAACCCCATTTCTTTGGGATTTTGATTAAGATTTCAAGAGCCAAAATTTTTATACTCTCCAGTGTTTTTACAAGCTTTCAAAAAGTGTTTTTAAAGCTTAAAGATTTCATCTTTATTATTGTTTTAGGGTTTTAGAAAAATCAAAGAAAATAGAAATTTGGGAGATTTGTGTTGTTCTTCATTTCCATCATCTTCAAAGAGTTTTCCCAAGTATTTTTCTTTGAGTTTTTGTTTTTTAAACTCTTGGTTTTTCACACTTGAGCTATATCTCCTATCCTATTCTATAAGATCATTTATTTGTGGGAATATTTGTTTGTGGTTGTGGAGACCACTAAGTGTTGTACCCTCCTTGTATTTGTTGTATCCCTCTTTGGTAGAGGTTGATCTTGGAGTGGTGATTGGCTCCCTCTTTGGTAGAGGTTGAGGTTGTGGTTTACTCCCTCTAGTGAGAGGTGGAGTTGGTGTTTGTATCCCTCTTGGTGGGGTGGATTGTGGTTGTTTGGCTAAGGGCCTACTCCTCGTCTGTGAGGTGGTGATTGTGTTGCCTCGGTGGAGATTGTATTAGTTGAGAGAGGAGTTCGGTACTCCTAGTGGATTGAAAATCCTTCTCGGTGAAGGCGGGGACGTAGAGCTCGGTGCTCGAACCTCGAAACACATCTTGTTGTTTGTGTTTGATGATTTGACTCTCAACTTTCTCTCTCTCTTTAATTGTGCATTGCATCATTCATATTGTCATATCTTATATGCTTGTGTTGTACCTTGTATTGATTCATATTGCTTATTCCTATATGCTTGGTTGTGTTTGCTTATGTGCCTCACTTGTGCTTAACCACGAGAGCTTCATATAGCGCCTCAACTCTTATTCAGAGGAATCAAGAGGAGTTAGTCCAGAGCCCTTCACGGGGAATTCGGCTATACTCGTTGGTTGCATTAAGTGTTGTTTGATTGAGATTTTTAAAGAATAAAAAGAAGTTCAGATTTCTTAGTCTCAATGCGAATCCGCTGTAGCAAGGGCTCAAGCGGGTCGTGATCCTCAGGGAAGGATGCGATGAAAGCTTTTCGACTCGATTCCTCTGTATGCTTCAAGTAAGAAAAGAGAGATTAGATCTGAGATAAAAGATGATATTAAAGACGTGGTTTTGCTGATCTTCTACCACAACCCTATTGCAAGTTAAGGAGCTTGATCTTCATCTTAAGATGTAGGTGATTCACCCTAGGTCATTACAAATAATTCAAGCAAGAAAAATCAATACTAGACTCTAGCTAAGTTACATTATTTAAAAGCCAAACTATGGTTCATCCTAACATCTAGGTACAGCCTAATAAAAGACGAATCTCAAATTTATGCTGTCCTAGTTCTTAAGTTTGAAGTCATGAGAAGTCTTTTTAATATGCAACCTATATTAGGAATTCTAGGTATTTGTTTAATCTTCTAGAAAAGTTATTTTTAAACCTAGGGTTTCTATAGATGTTCATTAATCAGATCTAGGCTTAACTGCTCTAGGGTTGCTTCAAGAATCTCAGCAAACCACTAGAGAGAATTAGTTCTTCATTTTTTTTCTTTTCAAATTATTTATATTTTTTTTATTTAATGAGAAAGAGTGCAAGGAAATAAAGAAAAAGAAAACCAGAAGAGATCACAGATTAAAACAACAATCAGAGAGATCACAAAATAAAATAAAATTGCATAAATTAAATGAGAACAAAAGAGTGACCTTTATTTCAGATGAATCTCCAGTTACAAAATCTTCTCCTTCTCCACAACGTACATGAATGGAAAATACAATCGTGCAGAAATTTAGAGAAAATAGTTAAAAGAAAACCCTAATACGTCTCTGGATGCCCTTTCTGCTGTGCCTGCACGGATATTTATAGTGCATAAGAAGATAGAGTCCCGGATGAAGTTGTAGACGAAATCTAGTAGTCAGACTTATCCAGAATGCCGCGGAATCTTGGGTTTTGCCGCGGATTTGCGGCATTTTTGTGGAATCTGGCCACGCGCTTTGGCACGTGGCCTCACCTGGTCCGTCCATGTGGCGCTTGCTTCTGGAAGTATGATCCTGGCTCTTCATATTGGGATTTCGAGATAACTTGATAATCAAGTTACCTAGATTTTGAATTCTCCCAATCTCTTTTAAACGAATTTCCTTATCTCTGCACTCTTTTCATTCTCATCTGCAAGAGTTTAGGGTTGGGTAGAAGTCTATCCTTCCCTCATCTTTGATATTTGCAACTTTAGCCCTTGTATTTGCATTTTGACTTCTTGTAATTGCGCTTTTTCACCTGGGCTTCAAATGTGGGCTTTTGGGCTTCATTAAGCTTTATTTATTATTAAAATAATAATTCGAGGCCTGCACACAATAAATTACAAATTATTAATAAATGTGCAGAATTAAATGAATAAATATGAAACTGTGATGGTAAATATGATGATAAAAATGCACTTTTCACTACCAATCACACCCCCACACTTATCTTTTGCTCGTCCTCGAGTAAAAACAAAGAAAAAGAAAAATTAATCTAACCTAACTCACTTTCGTAGGAATCACGATTGCACTTAGCACGTGCAACAAGCCGTTAAACCTCTAGGTTACCCTAGAGGACGAGTGTTGTCTTGTGAGGGTTTTCAGCGGATTGCACCCACAAAATCCATAAAAAGGAAAATATTTGAATTATTATTGAAGAGACTAAGTAGTCTATAAGTTTTAGGATCCTCATTTTTATTCATTCTTCAAACCTGGTCTTTATAAAGTCAATTGTTATTCATTTTAGGTAAGGATTAAAATTGAGTTTCTAATATAGTCTTTTTCGTTACCAAAAGTCATATGCACCCTTGTGAATCTAGGAATTCCTTAACTTGGACTCTCATGCCTCTTAGTATTTTTATAAGATCATCTAATTTTCTTTCGTGTAAGTATCAAGGCTTCTTGAGGCCCTCATACCTAACTAATTGACTATTAGATGTGTTAAATTTTTTTTTTTTTTTGGTATGTATAACTCATCTAATTTTCTTTCGTATAAGTATCAAGGCTTCTTGAGGCCCTCATACCTAACTAATTGACTAATAGATGTGTTAATACATGTATAATATTTCTCAGTTTTCTTAGGCTTTCTAATCTACCCATGTAGCGAACTTAAAGTCGGTGGCTCCCAAACCGGTCGGCTTTAGGGCACCAGGTGAGAAAACACCCGCGGACTCAAATTCGAATGAACTAGGCCACAAAACTAAGGACTTTTTATTTAGAACTACCTTTAGGCGTGAATACTTATACTTCTTGAGGCACATGTATCCAGCTTAATTGGTGATTTTTTTTTTTTATGAGGCACAAGGTCTTTGTCTTAGAATCCTAGATATGTACTAGGAATGCACATTCATTAAGGTAAAAATTAAGACTAACTAATTATTCAATTTCTCCTCCTATACCTAAAATTTAAACAATTTATTTATTTTGACCAAGTTTTTGGAAATCCTAATCATGATTTTCCTAATCCTTAAAACTAACTTAGATTTCTTTCAAAAAATAAGTCAAAGTATTATCCTTTTTATAAATTTTTTTTTTTTTTTTACATACCCTTCCCCCACACTTGTTTCATGCATTGTCCCTAATGTATGAATGAAATGTATGGATGCATGAACTGGCAGAAAGATATAATCACCGATACAGTGGGTCAAAAAGACCCATCGCCGCATTAGCTTCCGGCACAGACTCCAAAAAGATTTTAAGACGTTGACCATTTACCTTGAATGCATTGCCATTTTTGGGGTCGTAGATCTCTATGGCTCCGTGTGAAAACACCGTCTTAACAATGAATGGTCTTGTCCATCTTGACTTCAATTTGCCGGGAAAGAGGTGAAGTCTAGAGTTGTAGAGTAAAACTTTTTGTCCTTGGACAAAAATTTTTCTCGTGATGAATTTATCGTGAAAAACCTTAACTCTATCCTTCGCAATCTTTGCATTGTCGTATGCATCATTCCTCAACTCCTCTAGTTCAGAAATTTGTAATTTCCGAAACTCACTGGCCTTATCTAAATCGAAATTTAGCTGCTTAATTGCCCAAAGGGCCCGGTGCTCTAGCTCGACAGGAAGGTGGCAAGCCTTTCCAAAGACCAGTCTGTAGGGAGACCTTCCTAGAATCGTCTTAAAGGCAGTCTTATATGCCCATAGGGCATCCACCAGTTTGGTGGACCAGTCCTTCCTATTCTGATTCACAGTCTTCTCCAAAATGAGCTTGACTTGCCTATTAGAAACTTCTACCTGCCCGCTAGTTTGAGGATGGTAGGGCGTAGACAACTTGTGAGTAATGGCATATTTTCGCATAAGAGCTTCAAAAGTTCTATTGCAAAAATGTGTGCCATTGTCGCTAATGATGGCTCGAGGGATTCCAAAGCGTGAGATGATATTATCTTTCAAGAATTTGACAACAACTTTGTTGTCATTTGTCTTGCAAGGGACAGCTTCTACCCACTTTGACACGTAGTCTACGGCCAACAAGATGTACTGGTGCCCAAACGAATTAGGGAAGGGTCCCATAAAATCAATGCCCCATACGTCGAAAAGTTCTACTTCTAGAATGGGATTTAGGGGCATCATATTTCGTTTGGAAATTCTTCCTATCATTTGACATCTTGTGCAAGTTTTGCAATACTCAAATGCGTCTCTAAACACAGTTGGCCAATAAAAGCCACTTTGCAGAATTTTCTCGGCAGTTTTGCGGGGACCAAAATGTCCACCGCAAGTGAACTCATGACAAAAAGCTAGCACACTTCTAGTTTCCTCGTCGGGGACACATCTCCTAATGATTTGGTCGCTATAATATTTGAAAAGATAAGGATCTTCCCACATGTAATACCGAACTTGAGACAAGAATCGGTATCTATCCTGTTTAGACCAACTAGGTGGTGTTTGGTTTGTGACTAAGTAATTTACTATGTCAGCAAACCATGGCTCCTTAGAGATGGCTAGAAGTTGCTCATCGGGAAAATTGTCATTGATGGGCAGCTCGTCAGAAGGTGCGTTTGGCACACGAGAGAGATGGTCAGCTACGACATTTTCGACACCTTTTTTATCTCGAATTTCGAGATCGAATTCTTGAAGGAGAAGGATCCAACGAATGAGTCAGGCCTTCGCATCTTTTTTAAGCATAAGGTATCGAAGAGCAGAATGGTCAGTGAAAATCGTGGTCTTGGTCCCAAGTAGGTATGGGCGGAATTTCTCCAAAGCGAACACTACTGCAAGAATTCCTTCTCGGTTGTAGTATAGTTCATTTGGGCGTCCTACTCGAATAATAGATCACGTGCTGCTTGCTGTCCTTACGCTGTCCTAAGACAGCACCTATCGCAAAATCTGAGGCATCGCACATGATCTCAAAAGGCTTGGACCAGTCCGGAGGTGAGATGATAGGAGCAGAGATAAGTTTCATTTTCAATTTCTCCCATGCACTATGGCACCTATCATCAAAGATGAAGGACACGTCTTTAGCTAGAAGGTTTGTAAGGGGTCTAGCAATTTTGCTAAAGTCCTTAATGAACCTACGATAAAATCCGGCGTGTCCTAAGAAAGACCGAATGTCCTTCACGCATCGCGGAAGTGGAAGTCTCGCTATGATCTCCACCTTGGCCTTGTCTACCTTAATCCCTTCCCTAGATATCTCGTGACCTAGGACAATCCCATGTTGCACCATGAAGTGACACTTTTCCCAATTTAGGGTCAAGTTCTTTTTGGTGCACCTACTCAGCACTAGCTCCAAGTGATGGAGACACTGGTCAAATGAATTTCCATAAATGGAGAAGTCGTCCATGAAAATTTCTAGGAAACGCTCGACCATATCAGAAAACAAGCTTAACATACAACGTTGGAATGTGGCGGGGGCATTGCATAGGCCGAAAGGCATTCGACGGTAGGCAAATGTCCCAAATGGACACGTGAACGTTGTCTTCTCTTGATCCTCCGGCGCTATAGGAATTTGGTTATACCCTGAATAACCGTCCAAAAAGCAGTAATACTCATAACCTGCTAATCTTTCCAACATTTGGTCAATGAAAGGGAGGGGAAAATGATCTTTCCTAGTGGCTGCGTTCAACTTGCGGTAGTCTATGCATACTCTCACCTTGGTAGGCAATCGTGTTTGCACTAACTCATGCTTGTCGTTCTCTACCACAGTAAAGCTAGACTTCTTAGGGACCACATGCATTGGGCTAACCCATTCGCTATCGGAAATGGGATAAATGATCCCATTATCTAACAGTTTCACTATTTCGGCGTGTACAGCCTCCTGCATGAGTGGGTTTAGCCTACGCTGTGGATCCCTCTTTGGTCTAACCCCTTCCTCTAGATGGATACGATGCTGGACTATCGTAGGGCTCAGTCCCTTGATATCTGTCATAGTCCAACCAATGGCTTCCCTATGTCTCCTAAGGGTTGCCAGCAGGTCCTCCTCTTGCCTATTGGTCAAATTAGATGCAACTATGACCGGTAACGTCTCTTGTTCACCTAGGTAGGCGTACTTAAGATGTTTGGGCAAGGCTTTTAACTCCAAAGAAAGAGTTGGCTCGATGGGTGGAGGAGTTAAGCTAGAATCTCCCATCTCTATAGAACTCAGATTTGATTCCCATTCGATCTCATCAAGACTGATATCACTTGTTTCTAACTCTTCCTCTTCCTCTGACTCAAATATGATCTCATCATTATGCTCACTCGTCATGTTCTCAATGGAGTTAACCTCAAAGGGTTGGTCTGTCACATCGTAGGGATGCTTACCTAGGTTGAAAATATTGACTTCCTTGGTCATATCCCCAAAAGTCAGTCTCATGGAACCGTTTCTACAATTTATAATTGCATTAGCGGTTGCTAGGAACGGTCTTCCTAAGATAACGGGAGTTTGGGACCTAGGATTAGACACAGGTTGTGTCTCTAAGACAATGAAATCTACTGGGTAAATGAATTCTCCTACCCGTATGAGAACGTCATTGATTTCTCCCTTAGGAACTTTGATAGAGCGGTCAGCCAACTGAATAGTAACTTGGGTAGGGTTGAGTTCACCTAATCCAAGTTGTTGATACACGGAGAAAGGGAGCAAATTGATGCTGGCTCCTAAATCGAGGAGTGCTCGATTGATTTTGGCTCGACCTATGGTGCAAGAAATGGTGGGGCAACCTGGGTCCTTATACTTGATAGGGATCTGGTTGGACAGTAGCTCACTAATGTTAGTGGCTAGAAAAACTTTCTTAGGCACATTAGTCTTTCTTTTCTTGGTGCACATGTCCTTAAGGAATTTGGCATAACTAGGGACCTGTTGGATTGCATCAAGAAGTGGAATGTTGAGCCTAACTTGATTGAACACCTCTAATAATTTCTCCATATATGCATTGTTGTTACTTCTAAGCCTATTTGGAAATGGAGCTATAGGCTGGTGCATCTGACCTGCTGACTTTTCAGCTTCAGTTTCATTGGGGCTGGATGGAGCAGGAGTGGAGCTAGATGGAATGGATGGCTGAGATGGATCCGATGGCATGGATACTTGATTATCAACTTGTTTCTCCGATCTGAGTGTATGAACCATATGACACTGATTTGGGTCTTGAACCTCATTGGCTGGCCTAGGATTCCTAGGGTTTGGCAATGGTTGACTCGGTAGGGTACCCTCTGTCTCTCTTGTTGGTTCAATTGGATCTCTATCCTAGTTAAAACTTGAGCCAGCGTGTCGTGGCTTTTAACTAGAGTGTCCATCTTTCTTTCTAAATTTGAAAGTCTTGTCTCCATTTGTGAATTTTGGAAAGATGGTGGAGGATTTTGACTAGGAAAATTTTGTTGATAGGGCGGATTTTGGAAATTGTTGGAGAATTTGGGCCTAATTTGATCATTGTTGCTTGGGCCCCACGAAAAATTGGGATGATTTCTCCAACCGGGATTGTAGGTGGGTGAATAAGGATTGTTGGCAGGCCTTGTGAAGGCCGCACTCATATGTTCGGGCAAGCTTTGATGCGCGATGAAGACAGGACATTCCTCGAACACATGGTTCATATCTTGACAATAAGTACAGCCCGCCGAAGATGTTAGGCTGACTTGGTTCACAGAGACTGGTTCTTTAGTTTCAAGAGCCTCAAGTCTTCGCATAAGAGCAGCTAACTTAGCATCGGTTGCTATGTTGGCCTCAATGGAAGGATACCTCCTTTTGAAGAAGTAGGGTCATTAGTCCTAGATTTTTCAGGAGTAGGGTCCCATTGGATGGATTTTTCAGCTAATTCCTCAAACAATGTCCATCCTTCATCTTCATTCTTTTGCAGAAATCCTCCTTGACACATGGATTCTAACAGTGTTTTAGTAGAATAATCTAATCCATCATAGAGAACTTGGCAAAGTCGCCATTTCTCTATCCCATGGTGAGGACATTGGGCAAGGAGATCCTTAAAACGCTCGAAGTATTTCCAAAAGGTTCATTGGCTGTTTGCTTATACTGGAGGATATTCTTCCTAATCAGTGCAGTCTTGTGAACGGGATAAAATTTCTTTAAGAAGGCCTTAATGAAATTATCCCAAGAAGATATTGAACCGGCCTCTAGACTGTAGAGCCATTTCTTTGCTAAATCCTTCAAAGCAAAGGGGATAAACCTAAGTTTGATAGCATCGTCTCCTAACTTAGGTATATTCATCATGAGACATACTTCTTCAAATTCCCTTATGAAGAAGTATGCATCCTCAGATTCAAGTCCATGAAATTTGGGAAGAGTGTTGATGTATTGTGGCTTGAGTTCAAATGGGTCAACACTTTCAATAGTGAGCTGGATGTAAGAAGGAAGAGAGGTTCTAATAGGATAGAACCTATCTTGGAGTGACTGTGGTTGTGCCATGTGTGAGTCGGGCTTGAGCTCGGGTGGTGAACTAGTTCTAGTTAGCCTGGATGTAAGTGGGTCTCTCGACCAAGCGGGCATGCACAATCAGCAAACAAGTTCACCCAATCAATCAATAAAAAAGAAAAACAATCAAAAATCCTAATCTAGGGTTATCCTTGACCTAGACGACTCCTAACTTTAGACTGTCCTTAGGAGGTCTATTGTCGACGTTAACCACAAGCTAATCGGCCAGGTAGGTGGCAAGACCGGTGGGAGGTTTTCCGTCAGAGACGTTCCTTAATTAAATAACCACCGTTCTTCGGGCTTTCGGCCCTCAATCCCCTGCCTAGACACCGATTTGACAAGGGTTAATTTCGAACAATTTTCCTTCTTCGGTCAATCTCCTATTGAGTCCGAGTTAACCTAGGGCCAACGTCTAGTCAAATTTTACTTAAGGTTAGGGTTGTGAGTGTGACGGATATGATTTGTGGGCCAAGGAAGGGTGATGAAATTCCCACCTTATCTTGCTTATGGGTTATGCCCTTAAGATGAATTAGTGTACGTGTAAAGCTGTAGAAAAGTAATCACTCAAGAAAGCAGTAAACAACCAAGAGTGTTTCCTAATCTATATGCTATGCAAACGTACCTTGTCGCCAGCACTCTTCAACAGAATTAAAAGAATTAAAATAGACACGTGCCCTAAATGCAAGAGTCTAAAAATTTTTTTATTTTATTTTCAACAAATGGGTTAATGTTATTAATTAGCAGTTGCAGAGTGATAACAGAGAAATTTAATCACATGAGTAAGCAAATTTTGTAATGCAGAGCAACCTGCAGAAAAGCAGGTTAGTAGTTCACTACTACTGCCGCGGATCTGCGGCTTTTGCCGCGTTTCTGCGGCAAATTAGTAGGTCCAGGTGCTCTGCCTTCGAGGGCAGAGGCACTGGATTGCTGTATGTCCTTGCTGCTACTCTGTTTTTGTTTCCTGTTCTCTGTACCTGCAACAGAAAGAATAAAGAATGATTAGAACGAGGAAATCGTGCCGTTCCTTCCCCGGCAACGGCGCCAAAATTTGATTGAGATTTTTAAAGAATAAAAAGAAGTTCAGATTTCTTAGTCTCAATGCGAATCCGCTGTAGCAAGGGCTCAAGCGGGTCGTGATCCTCAGGGAAGGATGCGATGAAAGCTTTTCGACTCGATTCCTCTGTATGCTTCAAGTAAGAAAAAAGAGATTAGATCTGAGATAAAAAGATGATATTAAAGACGTGGTTTTGCTGATCTTCTACCACAACCCTATTACAAGTTAAGGAGCTTGATCTTCATCTTAAGATGTAGGTGATTCACCCTAGGTCATTACAAATAATTCAAGCAAGAAAAATCAATACTAGACTCTAGCTAAGTTACATTATTTAAAAGCCAAACTATGGTTCATCCTAACATCTAGGTACAGCCTAATAAAAGACGAATCTCAAATTTATGCTGTCCTAGTTCTTAAGTTTGAAGTCATGAGAAGTCTTTTAATATGCAACCTATATTAGGAATTCTAGGTATTTGTTTAATCTTCTAGAAAAGTTGTTTTTAAACCTAGGGTTTCTATAGATGTTCATTAATCAGATCTAGGCTTAACTGCTCTAGGGTTGCTTCAAGAATCTCAGCAAACCACTAGAGAGAATTAGTTCTTCATTTTTTTCTTTTCAAATTATTTATATTTTTTTTATTTAATGAGAAAGAGTGCAAGGAAATAAAGAAAAAGAAAACCAGAAGAGATCACAGATTAAAACAACAATCAGAGAGATCACAAAATAAAATAAAATTGCATAAATTAAATGAGAACAAAAGAGTGACCTTTATTTCAGATGAATCTCCAGTTACAAAATCTTCTCCTTCTCCACAACGTACATGAATGGAAAATACAATCGTGCAGAAATTTAGAGAAAATAGCTAAAAGAAAACCCTAATACGTCTCTGGATGCCCTTTCTGCTGTGCCTGCACGGATATTTATAGTGCATAAGAAGATAGAGTCCCGGATGAAGTTGTAGACGAAATCTAGTAGTCAGACTTATCCAGAATGCCGCGGAATCTTGGGTTTTGCCGCGGATTTGCGGCATTTTTGTGGAATCTGGCCACGCGCTTTGGCACGTGGCCTCACCTGGTCCGTCCATGTGGGCGCTTGCTTCTGGAAGTATGATCCTGGCTCTTCATATTGGGATTTCGAGATAACTTGATAATCAAGTTACCTAGATTTTGAATTCTCCCAATCTCTTTTAAACGAATTTCCTTATCTCTGCACTCTCTTCATTCTCATCTGCAAGAGTTTAGGGTTGGGTAGAAGTCTATCCTTCCCTCATCTTTGATATTTGCAACTTTAGCCCTTGTATTTGCATTTTGACTTCTTGTAATTGCGCTTTTTCACCTGGGCTTCAAATGTGGGCTTTTGGGCTTCATTAAGCTTTATTTATTATTAAAATAATAATTCGAGGCATGCACACAATAAATTACAAATTATTAATAAATGTGCAGAATTAAATGAATAAATATGAAACTGTGATGGTAAATATAATGATAAAAATGCACTTTTCACTACCAATCATTGTTGCAAATTAGTTTTAATTTTCGCATTTAGTTCATTAGATTAGCGGTACACCTATTCACCCCCCTCTAGGTGTACTTTCAATATATGCTTGGGTTGTTTATTTGCTTACACTTGTATTCAATCAGGAGAGCCATAGTGGCATCTCAACTCTTAATTTAGAGAAATCTTGAGGAGATAGTCCAGAGCCCTTCACCGGGAATTGGCTACACTCTTTGGTTATACGTTGTGTGTTTACATTATAGTTTTTAGTTTGCATAATTAGTTTTTAATTCCGCATTGTTGTGCATTAGATTAGATTGTCACCTATTCACCCCCCTCTAGGTAACTTACGATTTCGCCTTAGCGAGTTTAGTGAATAAAGCGTTGTACGCTTGGTCCCGCTTATCAGGCGGTAGCGATATAAACGGATCGAAGCCGTTAAATGGAGCTAAGTCGTTAAAAACCTTAAAGAGGTTAGTTAAGCCCAGAGGCTGTACCGAAGGCAGTATGTACCTACAGAAGATGTTAGTACCACATACAGGCAATAAATAATATAATAATCACAAACACAATCGCAAGTTCAATATTGTGCTCCTAAGCGGGGTACCCTCTGCCCCCAGTCACCACGAAACCCGAAGGTAATGGGTGACCTGCAAAGCAGTCTCTCGGATGATATTCTAGAACGGATAGAGCATCCGAAGCATAGAACCCCCCTATCCGACTACCTCGAAACCCAAATGGTAGTGGGTGGTGACGCTAACCTGTGGCCCTTGGATAATCGGGAGGAGTCTCCCAGGACTACGATCCCAGAAGTAAAGTTCATCCTGATGGTCTTTATCTGCAACTTGCACCACTGTTAGTCCCAAATGCCAAAAATAAAGATAATTGCAGAAAATACGTATAAATACCAGAAAATACAAAAAATCCTAAAAATATACAGAAAATTCCTAAATACTCAGAAAATACATATAAATATGTAAAAAAATTTGAATACATAGAAAAATCCTAAAATACATAGAAAATTTCTAAAAACACACAGATAATTTCTAAATATACAAAAAAAATATTAAAATATACAGAAAATTCCTAAAATGTAGGAAATTCATAAAAATGTCTAGATAATCTCTAAAAATTACAAGAAGTATCTAGAAATGCTCAAAACATGAACTATGTATGCATGTATACAAATATATGTGTACATGTGTGTATGTGCGCATATGCAATAAGGGAAGAGTACTCGTCTAATCACGAAAGTACCCGATATCACATGCACGTGTGCACATGTGTGCACATGTGACGTGCATGGGAGGAACTATGTGGGGGGTGTTGTCCTATGGCAAGCTGTGAGTGCCTAGAGGAGAGGGAGAGAGAAAAGGAAGGGAAAGAGGAGAAAGTCTCGAGAGAAAATTAGGGTTTTGATATTTGAGGAGAGAGGATGGATGGGTGTGGAATTAGTGTAGGTAGAGGAGTAGATGGGGAAAGACAAGGTAGCTGGCGGCCTAAAATGAAAAGAAGAGAGGGAGTGAGAAATCTAGAGAGAGAAAATGTAAAGAGAAGAGAGAAAGTAAGTTTTTAGGGTTTTTGAAGAGAGAAAAAATTGGGGAAATATGGGAAGTAGAGGAGAGGGAGAGGAAACCCTCTACAGTAGCCAGCCATGGTGGGTCTGAGGGAGGAGAGAGAAAATGAAGAGAGACTTAGAGAGAGGAGAGATAAAGTGCCATTTTGGTGGTTTTTATAGAGAGAAAAATTAGGGGAAAATATATGAGGTGTGTGGGGATCTAGGGATAATATTAGAATGTTTTAGGAGCATCCATGGAGTTATAATAATTTTGTAGGATTTTTAGAGGGAGAAAAGGAGGTTTTCTAGAGAGAGAAAGTTAGATTTTAATGTCTTTTGGAGGGAGGAAAATTAGAGGGAAATTAGGGCCGGTTAAGGAAGGTGTGAAGAAGCCATGGCGATGTTGGAGTGGTTGTAAAAGATGGTGGTACGATTTTATGTTTTTTGGAGTATTTTTGGAGGGGGTTTTGGGTAATTTTTAGAGAGAGAATGGTGGAGGGAGAGAGGGAGGCGGCCGGCTATGTTTAGGGAAGGTGAGGGAAGAGATTAAGATGAGGTAGAGTGGCTTGTAGAGTAAGCCAATGCCTTGGAAGCCAAGGAACATTCTAGATAAATGGAGAAAAAGAAAGAAAAGAAAAGGAAAAAAGAAATGAAAGCGTAAATGTGTAATTGTTAGGGGTTATGTGTAAATTTCTCATAAGAAAATATTAAAAAATAAAAATGAAGAAAATTAGAAAAGAAATGAATTTAGAAAAGAAAGAAAAGGGAAACTAGGAGGAGAGAGAAAATATTTAATTAAATAATTATTTAAAAGAAAAATTATGAAATTTCTGGGGTAGAATTTAGTGTCAGTGCAAAATCTCGTGCAAAAATTTTGAGTCAAACGGAAGAAAATACGCACATGAAATGACATGTACAAGGTCATAACGTCGAAAATCGTAAAAAGATACGTATTCTGGAATCAGGGCATTAAAAGAAGCTAGGCCATTCTTTAGTCTGTAACTTAGGTTTTTAGTTTTTTAATATAATTTTTATTTTTTTATGTAACTGAGAGGAGAGGAGAGTTTCATGGAGGAATGAGAGCAAGTTTGTGCTGAGAGTGACACTGGTGTAAGTCTTTTCTTTCATTGTTATTTGAAATGAATCGAAGTTTCTTTTTCTTTTTTACTCTTATTTTTGTTTGCTTTCCTCTGATGTGTTTATAATCTAAGTGAATCTGAAAGCCTCGAGACTGCTTTATCATTGCAAGTGCCCTTGATGGCTTAAGGTGATGAACAATCATTACTTTGTTATTTTAGCTTGCTTTTTATTCATAGTATAAATCGGGAACAGGGAAGATCTTACACGCCATACTTGATCGCCTTCAAAGACTAGGTAAGTCGTAGCGACGGATCCAAGGTATATGAGAACTGAAGAGGTAAGTAAGTGTTTTTAGTTTTCTTTTAATTCTTAGTTTAGAATCCAACTCCAAAACCAAAATTCTCCTTTTTATTTAGTGTTTTTATTCTTTATAAATAAAACAACAACAACAACAATGCCACCATCTTTTCTTTTATCATCTTCTTTACATCTTCTAACTTAACTATTTTGTTATCTTTTTCTAAAACTGAAAAGAAATTCCTAACATATTTTTGTAAACTCAAAAGGAAAAAGAACTTACTTAACGCTTTCATCACAGTTCCTCCTTGTCGATCACGACCCGCATAGTCACTCACTATAGAAAAAGTATTGAGAACTTGCACATTTCACTCTTAATTTTTAAACAATTATTTTTTCTGTGCAGGTTAAAACTCAATAAAAAACAAGCAACCAAATAATGGCATGATAAATTTGACAGTGTTTGATTGGTCGCTAATGTTGCATATTTAGTATCATATTTCCATACTTATTTTAGAATAAAATTTTGTATTGTCTTAATTAATTGCTTAATTTATTTGCAGGCCCATTCTTTAAGGAGATGAAGAGAAATGAGCCCAAAAGCCCACCAAAATTCTGAGTTAAATCAGAATTAATTCGAGCTCACTGAATCAGGGCAAAATCAAGAGGTTGAAAACCGGTTGAGAAGAATCCTCTCAGAATCGATCGGTTAAAGCCAAGAATCCAAGGCCATTTCGTCACAATACGGGACTCAAACTGAAAAACTAACTGAAGATAAAAGCAGAAAGCGAAACCAGGGCGACCCACCAACAGGGTGTGGCCACCTGGACACACCCTGGCCGCGGAAACGCGGCCCAAGCCGCGTTTTCGCAGCTTGGTTGGGGAGTTAGGGGGAGCGTTTGCTCCCCCGATCTCCCCGGGATCCTCCTCGTGTGGGTTATGCCTATAAAAAGGCAGTCTTTGCGTTGAAAAAGGGACGACCATGCAGAGATAGGATTTAGCCTAGTTTTCATTCTTTGTAGTTTAGGTTTTTCTTTTCTTTTTATGTAATTTGTATGTAAGCTTAGGTTAGATGAAGATTCATGTAAGTAAGAGAGAGGCTGATGTTGAGAGTGACACCGATGTACCCTCCTCCTTTCTTCCATTGTTTCTGCAAGTAATAAAGGTAAATGTTTTTGTTTTATGTTCATATTTCCTTTTGTTTCCTTATTCCTCTTTCTACTTTACCTCGTTTGTTTTTGATGAGCTTGCAAGTGAATCCAGAAGTATAAGTATACAAAAGTCTTTGTGAGTGCCAACGATACTTCATGAAGACGTTCTCCTCCTCAAGATCCGTATCACTTCATTCTTGCGCCGTTTGATGATATAATGCGAAGAGGGACTGAGCTCGATCTTATGACCTATGCGTTGAACGCCTCCGAATGCAAGGTAGAACATGCAAAGGTTTCCAGGTAAGTCATCAATCAAACTAGGCAAGTATTTCTTCACTCTTCTTTCTTTCTTTTCTTTTATTTCTTTAGTATAGATCACCACCTCTTCCAAATCATTCTTTTTCGACTCATTTGTACATAGTCGCTTTCTTTCCCCTTTCTTTGTAAATAGTCATTCTCCATTTCTTTTTACCTTCTTCATCTCTCATTTTCTTTCTAACTTTAACCTTTAACTCTTCTTTCATTTTTATTTCTTTAAAAACAAAGAAGAACTTTCATTTTATCTTCATTAAGATTTCAATAAAGAAACGTAAACGCTTCTATCGCAAAACCCTCCTTGTGTATCACGACCCGCATAGCCACTTGCTATAGCGGTGAGAATTGAGCACTTGCACATCTTCATTCTAAATCTAAAATTCTTTATTTTTTGTGCAGGTTTTGCTTCAATCAAATTTTGGCGCCGTTGCCGGGGAGGGTAACGTTTTTATTGAAATCTGAATTTTTATTGAAAATTTTTTAGAACTAAAACGAATTTTCTTCTCTGTTGCAGGTTATAGGGAAAGCAAAGCAGGAAATTAAGATTGCAGTAACATACAAGTGGTCTTGGGCCTCTGCTCTAGAAAGCAGAGACCAAGGGCCCTCTGATTTGCCGCATTTTCGCGGCCAAAGCCGCGGATCCGCGGCAAAGAAGAGTTGACTACTAATAGGTTTTGTGCAGGGTTGCTTGCTTTATAAAAACATAGCTTGCTGCAACTTTATTTCTTATATTCCATCACCATAAACCTGCTAATAAACCAACAGTAAAATACTTGTTGAAAAAGATAAAAAAATTTGATTAGACGTTTGCATTTTAGGCACGTGTCTTTTCAATTCATTTATTTTTACTGTTGAAGAATGCTGGAGCAAGGTACGTTCGCATTGCATGTAGAATAGGACTCATCTCTTGGTTGATTTTCATTGCTTTGAGTGAATCTTATTTACATATCTTGTACACTTGCACAAACTTATTTTAAGGGCACTAACCCATAACAAGATAAGGTGGGGATTTAATCACCCTTCCTTAGCCCAAAAATCAGATTCCAAGCACTCACTAACCCAAGCCTAACTAAACATGAGTAGATGTTGGCCCTAGGGACATCTCAGACTCAATTAGGAGATTATCCTAAGGGGGAAAGGTGTTGGAATTTGACTCCTGCAAAATCAGTGTCGAGGAAAGGGATTAAGGGCCGAAAGCCCGAAGGTTGGTGGTTATTTAATTAAGGAACGTCTTTGACGAAAAACCTCCCACCAACCTTGTCCTGACCTGGCTGATTAGCTTGTGGTCAAAGTCTGCATTAGACCTCCCGTGGACAGTCAAATCAGTTAGGAGTCGTCTAGGTCATAGGTCTACCCTAACTTAGTTAGAATTTTCTCTTTTTATTTGTTTGCTTATTTGTTTGTTTTTTCTTTCTTTTTTGTATTCTATTGTGTGATATCTCTTATAATAATAATTTTTTCAACTTTAATAATATTCCATATTACACACCGAGTTCATTTTCGGATATTACCAACCCGGCATATCATGACTTTAACCAACCTAGTGTGCCGGATTGGTCTTATCCGAATCAATATAACCCATGCCCCCAATCTAATAACTATAATTTTCATAATAATTTCAACTCTTCACCGAGACAGTGGGGATTCACCTCCCCCGAGTCCAATTTTCAACCAACTTGTCCTCCTTCTCCACCTTGTCCACAATATTTTCAAGAGTCATACTCAGTTCCACCAGTCCAAAATAGAAAACTATCAATTTTGGAAATGAGTATGCGTGAGTCCAAACACAAATCCCAAAATCTGATGGACTCACAATTTCACCACCAATTCCAAGACAATACTTCATCTTTTCATCAAAATAATGAGCCTATCAACTATGAAAAGATGCTTGAAGCCATGACTCAGGCTCAAAACGCTCGTAATCACGACATAGATATGATAGTCCAATCTTTACATTCTCACCGTTTGGCCAGTTCTGATGTCGGTAACCATTCTGTTAGAGCCGAAGAGTCAAGTAGTTTTGGAAATCAAGGTTCCATTTCAGAACAGTCATTTGAACTTGCCCAAACTCCAAATTTTGTAAAGAATATTGACAATTTGGCAAGTTATCCTTTTCCTGAAATCGAACTTAAAAATGAATATGATCATGAATCTCAACTTAGTGATTCAATTTTACTTCCTGATTCAATAATGACTCTGGTGTCTTCACCTGACTTCAATCTTTTTCCTGAGTCAACATTGGATCCTGTGCCAATTCATCTTGAAACTGAATCACCTATTTTTGATGATCATATTGAACTTGACCAATTTTACACTTTTGAAAATCCTATTGATAAATTGGCAAGTTCTCATTTTTTGATATTGAACTCAATGAGATATGTGACCTAGATTCTCAAATCTGTGATCCAGTTCAACTTTCTGACTCAATATTGACTCCTGTTTTCTACCAAACTTGAGTAATATTTTAGAATCAGTTTTGATTCCCCACCTATCATTCCTGAACTTGAATCACCAATGTTAAGTCACATTCCATTGTTGAAAAATCAATGTGGACTTGAGTTTCAACTTCTTGACTTGGACACACTTCTTGAACCAATCTCGACTCCTGAACCTTTACTTGACTTAAGTCACCTTCCTGAGTCGGTATTAGTTCCTATACTTCCTGAGTCCAAGTCAACCGTTCTATCATTTCTTACTCCATTTTGGGACGAGGTGGTTGACAAATTTGACTCTGAAATCAGTTATGGAATTTGAAAATTAGATGGGGTCAAGTACTTAATAAAAATCCTTTATAGATTCATCATTTTAATGGGTTATATTAGAGATATTTCTGGTGGGTTCCACCGAACCCCACGAAAAGTTAATTGGGCCACATTTCGTGGACCAATCAGACCACCACCGGAACCACCACCTTAAGTCCTTCCCTTTCTTCTTTTTCATGCATCTATGCATTAATTCATACATTGAGGACAATGCGTGAGATAGGTGTGGGGGAGGGTCTAACATAACTTAGGTTTTTTTTCTTTTTATTAAAAAAAATTATTAACATTTTCTTTACTTTTAAAAACTTTTTGAAGATAGAAACAATATTTTGACATATTTTTTGTAAGAAATTAAGTCTAAGGAATAGGAAAATCCAAATTAGGATTTCTTAAACTTGATCAAAATAAAATTATTTGTTTGATTTTTAGGGTTAGGAAGAAAATTTGTCAAAGTAATTTAGTCTTGATCTTTACCTTGATGAAATATGCACACTTTATACACTTACATACTTAGGGTTCAAAAATAAAGATTCTTATGCCTTATATAAAAATAAAAATAAAAAAAAAGAAAGAAATGAACAAGTCTAATTATTGATTAGCTAGGTGCTTTGGCCTAAGCAAGCCTTAGTATTTATGCGAAAGATGATTAGATAAGTTAGAAAATATATATATATATATACAAAAATTCTCTGATTAAGCTTGGTATTTGTGCCTAATAAAGCATAAGTATTCACGTCCAAAAGGGGTTCATATAATAAAATCCTTAGTTTTGTGGCCTTGTTTGCTCGAGTCCTTAAGTCCTTTGGGTGTTTTCTCACCCGGTGCCCTAAGACCGTTTGGTTTGGGAGTCATCGATTAGAGGCTCGTTACATGGGCAGATTAGAAACCCTAATAGAACTAAGGAATAATACCACAAAAAAAGAAATATATATATATATATATATATATATATATATATATATATAAAAATAAGGCATAAGAGTTAAAGTTAATGAACTCTTAGTAAAAATTTTCACAATCACAAGGTGCATATGACTTAGGGTAAAGTAATAGACTAGATGAGAAGTACAATTTAACTCCTTACTTTAATTGATAACAAATTTTTGAATAGAGACTAAGTTTAGGAATGAAAAATTCAGTTTTCCTATAACTTATAGATTGCTTAAATCTTACAATTATATTTCAAATATTTTTCTCTTTCAAAATGCTTTTCGAAAATACTAACTCTTTGTTTCCCTTTCTTTATAGATTTTGTGGGTGTAATCCGCTGAAAACCCTCACGAGACAAAACTCGTCCTCTAGGGGAAACCTAGAGGTTTAACGGCTTGTTGCACATTCTCAGTGCAATCGCGTGACCTGCGAAAGTGGTCTAATAATCCTTAGTATAGTTTAGTTGTTTTGCTCGAGGACGAGCAAAAGATAGGTATGGGGGTGTGATTGGTCGCTAATGTTGCATATTTAGTATCATATTTCCATACTTATTCTAGAATAAAACTTTGCATTGTCTTAATTAATTGCTTAATTTATTTGCAGGCCCATTCTTTAAGGAGATGAAGAGAAATGAGCCCAAAAGCCCACCAAAATTCTGAGTTAAATCAGAATTAATTCGAGCTCACTGAATCAGGACAAAATTAAGAGGTTGAAAACCGGTTGAGAAGAATCCTCTCAGAATCGATCGGTTAAAGCCAAGAATCCAAAGCCATTTCGTCACAATACGGGACTCAAACTGAAAACCAACTGAAAATAAAAGCAGAAAGCGAAACCAGGGCGACCCACCAACAGGGTGTGGCCACCTGGCCACACCCTGGCCGCGGAAACGCGGAGCCGCGTTTCCGCGGCTTGGTTGGGGAGTTATGGGGAGCGTTTGCTCCCCCGATCTCCCCGGGATCCTCCTCGTGTGGGTTATGCCTATAAAAAGACAGTCTTTGCGTTGAAAAAGGGACGACCATGCAGAGATAGGATTTAGCCTAGTTTTCATTCTTTGTAGTTTAGGTTTTTCTTTTCTTTTTATGTAATTTGTATGTAAGCTTAGGTTAGATGAAGATTCATGTAAGTAAGAGAGAGAGGCTGATGTTGAGAGTGACACCGATGTACCCTCCTCCTTTCTTCCATTATTTCTGCAAGTAATAAAGGTAAATGTTTTTGTTTTATGTTCATATTTCCTTTTGTTTCCTTATTCCTCTTTCTACTTTACCTCTTTTGTTTTTGATGAGCTTGCAAGTGAATCCAGAAGTATAAGTATACAAAAGCCTTTGTGAGTGCCAACGATACTTCATGAAGACGTTCTCCTCCTCAAGATCCGTATCACTTCATTCTTGCGCCGCTTGATGATAAAATGCGAAGAGGGACTGAGCTCGATCTTATGACCTATGCGTTGAACGCCTCCGAATGCAAGGTAGAACATGCAAAGGTTTCCATGTAAGTCATCAATCAAACTAGGTAAGTATTTCTTCACTCTTCTTTCTTTCTTTTCTTTTATTTCTTTAGTATAGATCACCACCTCTTCCAAATCATTCTTTTTCGACTCATTTGTACATAGTCGCTTTCTTTCCCCTTTCTTTGTAAATAGTCATTCTCCATTTCTCTCCACCTTCTTCATCTCTCATTTTTTTTTCTAACTTTAACCTTTAACTCTTCTTTCATTTTTATTTCTTTAAAAACAAAGAAGAAATTTCGTTTTATCTTCATTAAGATTTCAATAAAGAAACGTAAATGCTTCTATCGTAAAACCCTCCTTGTGTATCACGACCCGCATAGCCACTTGCTATAGCGGTGAGAAATTAGCACTTGCACATCTTCATTCTAAATCTAAAATTCTTTATTTTTTGTGCAGGTTTTGCTTCAATCAAATTTTCGCGCCGTTGCCGGGGAGGGTAACGTTTTTATTGAGATCTGAATTTTTATTGAAAATTTTTTAGAACTAAAACGAATTTTCTTCTCCGTTGCAGGTTATAGGGAAAGCAAAGCAGGAAATTAAGATTGCAGTAACATACAAGTGGTCTTGGGCCTCTGCTCTAGAAAGTAGAGACCAAGGGCCCTCTGATTTGCCGCGTTTCGCGGCCAAAGCCGCGGATCCGCGGCAAAGAAGAGTTTACTACTAATAGGTTTTGTGCAGGGTTGCTTGCTTTGCAAAAACATAGCTTGCTGCAACTTTATTTCTTATATTCCATCATCATAAACCTGCTAATAAACCAACAGTAAAATACTTGTTGAAAAAGATAAAAAAATTTGATTAGACGTTTGCATTTTAGGCACGTGTCTTTTCAATTCATTTATTTTTACTGTTGAAGAGTGCTGGAGTAAGGTACGTTCGCATTGCATGTAGAATAGGACTCATCTCTTGGTTGATTTTCATTGCTTTGAGTGAATCTTATTTACATATCTTGTACATTGCACAAACTTATCTTAAGGCCACTAACCCATAACAAGATAAGGTGGGGATTTAATCACCCTTCCTTAGCCCAAAAATCAGATTCCAAGCACTCACTAACCCAAGCCTAACTAAAAATGAGTAGACGTTGGCCCTAGGGACATCTCGGACTCAATTAGGAGATTATCCTAAGGGGGAAAGGTGTTGGAATTTGGCTCTTGCAAAATCAGTGTCGAGGAAAGGGATTAAGTGCCGAAAGCCCGAAGGTTGGTGGTTATTTAATTAAGGAACGTCTTTGACGGAAAACCTCCCACCAACCTTGCCCTGACCTGGCTGATTAGCTTGTGGTCAAAGTCTGCATTAGACCTCCCGTGGACAGTCTAATCAGTTAGGAGTCGTCTAGGTCATAGGTCTACCCTAACTTAGTTAGAATTTTCTCTTTTTATTTGTTTGCTTATTTGTTTGTTTTTCTTTCTTTTTTGTATTCTATTGTGTGATATGGCTTATAATAATAATTTTTTCAACTTTAATAATATTCCATATTACACACCGAGTTCATTTTCAGATATTACCAACCCGGCATATCATGACTTTAACCAACCTAGTGTGCCGGATTGGTCTTATCCGAATCAATATAACCCATGCCCCCAATCTAATAACTATAATTTCCATAATAATTTTAACTCTTCTCCGAGTCAGTGGGGATTCACCTCCCCCGAGTCCAATTTTCAACCAACTTGTCCTCCTTCTCCACCTTGTCCACAATATTTTCAAGAGTCATACTCAGTTCCACCAGTCCAAAATAGAAAACTATCAATTTTGGAAATGAGTATGCGTGAGTCCAAACACAAATCCTAAAATCTGATGGACTCACAATTTCACCACCAATTCCAAGACAATACTTCATCTTTTCATCAAAACAATGAGCCTATCAACTATGAAAAGATGCTTGAAGCCATGACTCAGGCTCAAAACGCTCGTAATCACGGCATAGATATGATGGTCCAATCTTTACATTCTCACCGTTTGGCCAGTTCTGATGTCGGTAACCATTCTGTTAGAGCCGAAGAGTCATGTAGTTTTGGAAATCAAGGTTCCATTTCAGAACAGTCATTTGAACTTGCCCAAACTCAAAATTTTGAAAAGAATATTGACAGTTTGGCAAGTTATCCTTTTCCTGAAATCGAACTTGAAAATGAATATGATCATGAATCTCAACTTAGTGATTCAATTTTACTTCCTGATTCAATAATGACTCTGGTGTCTTCACCTGACTTCAATCTTTTTCCTGAGTCAATATTGGATCCTGTGCCAATTCATCATGAAATTGAATCACCTATTTTTGATGATCATATTGAACTTGACCAATTTTACACTTTTGAAAATCCTAATGACAAATTGGCAAGTTCTCATTTTTTTGATATTGAACTCAATGAGATATGTGACCTAGATTCTCAAATCTGTGACCCAGTTCAACTTTCTGAATCAATATTGACTCCTGTTTTATTACCAAACTTGAGTAATATTTTAGAATCAGTTTTAATTCCCCCACCTATCATTCCTAAACTTGAATCACCAATGTTAAGTCACATTCTATTGTTGGAAAATCAATGTGGTCTTGAGTTTCAACTTCTTGACTTGGACACACTTCTTGAACCAATCTCGACTCCTGAACCTTTACTTGACTTAAGTCACCTTCCTGAGTCGGTATTAATTCCTATACTTCCTAAGTCCAAGTCAACCGTTCTATCATTTCATACTCCATTTTGGGACGAGGTGGTTGACAAATTTGACTCTGAAATCAGTTATGGAATTTGAAAATTAGTGTAAGATCACCTAGAGGGGGGGTGAATAGGTGATGGCTAATCTAATGGTCACTTGTGAACAAATAATGCGGAATTAAAACTAAGTTGACCAAATTAAACTTCTTTTAATTAAACACTTATGTATAACACAAGAGTGTTGCCGAATTCCCCTTGCGAGGCTCTGGTCAAACTCCTCTAGATTCCCCTTGAATGGGTTGAGGTGCCGCGTTGGCTCTCTTGGTTGAATACTAGTGTTAACAACAATCCCAAGCAAGTATTTATATCAATTATGAGCACAAGGGAATATATCATGCATATATAAGATGAACACAATAAATTGAATGCAAGATATAAAATAGAGACAAAAAGAGAAAGAGAGCAAGAGTGAGCAATCGCAAACACAAAGGGTTTGTTTCGAGGTTCGAGCACACTTGCTCTACATCCCCGCCTTCGACACACGAAGGATTTCCACTATGCAAGATCCCACCGGATCTCTCCTCGGTGCCGCAACACCTACAAGCCCTCGGACTCTCAAGTCCCTTACACACCACAAGCCCACCGGCTCGTCGAGGCCGCACCTCGTACAACAAGTCCGCACCCGAACTCAAAACACCGCGAGCACACTTGCCCGCTTCCTCAAATACAAAGAAAGATCTTGGTGATCTAAACACTTGATCACCTAACAAAACTCTCACTACAATACTCTCCTATAGGATAGATATAACTATGGATGCTCAAGTGTTTGTGTGAGAAAGCAAGGAAAGAATCTTTGGTGAAAAACACAAGAAAATCTCTTTTACACTCTTTGATAAAACTCTCCTTTTAATTGGAAGTATTGACTCTAATTTTGTGGAGAAAAACCCTTCAGAAAGACTGGAAAAAACTAGCTCTAAGGTCTCCAAAAATCTTCTACCAAAAACAGTAGACAAGACCCCCTTTTATAGGCTGACAGAAAATAGAGCCGTTGGGGTTCTGTCAGAGCTACCGGTCGACCGGTCCGGTCGACCGGCAACGGTCAAAAATCCGACCGTTGCAGCCTCCGGTCGACCGGCCCGGTCGACCGCGCAACTGGAGAAGAGAGAAAACTCTCTGTCGGTCGACCGGCCCGGTCGACCGATAATTCCCGAGAGCAAAGCTCTCTTAAGCGGTCGACCGGTCCGGTCGACCGTCCTCCAGTGCACACAGGCGTGCACGCTGTGCACGTCCGGTCGACCGACCCGGTCGACCGGCCACTGTCAGTTCTGAAAAATCAGAACTGCCAGAACCTGAAAATTTGGGATTAAGGATAGGTCTTTTTGGCTTAATAAAAATCCCATAAATACTTAGAAATTCTACAAAAATAGTTTTATGATATAGAAACATGCTTGCACAAAATCAAGGCATGTTATTGAAGATTTGACTATTTTGTAACTTGAAAATATTGGCTCATAATAAAAACTGTTTTTCTAAAACAACATGTTTTTCCAAATTTCCATCAAATACAAAAACAAGATACACTTTTAAAGCATAGTGTGTGTGGATATGATCCACTACACAATCAAGATGACATATCTAGTTTTTGACATAAAGCACTAAACTTGGTTTTGAAATATCAACATGTTTTTCCAAACTTTCATCAAATACAAAAACAAGATATACTCTAAAAGCATAGTGTGTATGGATATGATCCACTACACAATCAAGATGAAATATCTAGTTTTTGACAATAGGCTCTAAGCATGGTTTTGGATATAAGATATGTAAACTATGAAATACCAAAAACTAAATTGTATTTTATCACAAATAAAAATCTTTTCTTAACTAGGAAAATCTTTTATGAAAATCATTCTATCAAGAGTTCTATCAAGAGTGTGTGTGTGATATAGACTTGAGCAATCCACCAACTATCTATCCTTTACATTTTTTCTAAAACAAAAACAAAATCTTATACCTAGACACAAGTCTTCATCTTCTTGAAGTCTTCACTTGAAGTCTTCTCATCTTCTTGACTTGGTCCACATGCAATCCACCGAGCTCATCTCTAGATGTGATCTTGATGCATAGGCTCGTGAATCAACCGGTGCTAGCTTCCAACTTGACTTTAAATCCTTTGTTGAAGCTCCACACCTACTAAGATCTTGATAAGGAATCTGTCACTAATTAAACACAAGATCATTAGTAAATATAACTTCATGAGTTGATCATCATCAAAACTAGGGTGATAGGCCTTTGGGCCAACAATCTCCCCCTTTTTGATGATGACAAAACTCATGACGTTATATATGCATGGATTAAAGTAAAGCTTCAAAGAAGCTCCCCCTTAACTCATGCATACAAAATAAATAATAAATATGATCATGAAGCACATGAATATGGATGCAAATATGGAGATGCAACAAGCATAAATCAAAATCTTTTTACTCCTATTTGCATAAATCAAAACACATATGCATAAATACAAATCTTAATTCCCCTTAAGTAAGAAGGACAAATACTTCTCCCCCTTAAGCAAGGAAATCATGCATATATATCAAAACAAAAACACAAATACTTCTCCCCCTTTTTGTCAATCATCAACAAAGGGTTCAAAGTAAAATCAAATCAACAAATTTTCTCCCCCTTTATGTCAAAAATAAAGAAGTCAAAGAGGGGCAATACAAATCAAAAATTTTGAATTTTTTCTTATCAAAACAAAATCATTAATTCTATTTTATCAAAACAAATTTTGAATTTTCTCTTTGATATCAAATAAAAATATTGATACCATTTTAAAATCTAATGCATAAGCTTGAAAAATAAGATTTGAATTAAGCTTAGCATTAACAACACATGAAGAATTCGAACTAGTTAAATGAGAGTGTTTATCAACTAGTACGAAATCCTTCTATCAAGGAATAAATCTAAGGATTTTCATGAAATAGCAATGAAACACAAAACACTCAAACACTCTAATCCATAAAGTCCAAATAGTTTCAAAAGAAGTGAGTGTACTAATGTTATGTGAAACATGGCATCATGAAAATGGCAATAAGGTACAATATTCCTTAGAAAATCAAAATTATCTCACATTTTTTTTATTAAATCATTGAAAACAAATCTATATGTCAAGATATATGTATGTTTTGACAATACATGAAATATACATACATATCTCTTAAACTCAAGTGAGTCTATATGAATGGATTTGCATTGAAGGCAAAAGACTCAAGTGTTATACATGTATATTTTAAGGTTTGGCAAAATACACATATACATGAAATAAAAGGCACATGATCATAAATCAAATCCAAAAGGTGAACATAAGTTTAAATATGTATGAATCATCAAAACTAAGCAATACAAGTACATTTCAAGGGTTCAAATAAGCATTTAAGCACACTTACTAATAGATCTTTTTGAGGCCCATGATATGTTCAAGTATAAATCCTAGTGTTGACAAAAACTAACATATAAACTAATATTCAAATCATGAAGCATTAAATTTTAAGAAAAATTGAATCATGTGACAATCTCAAAAACTATTTGAAGAATACATAACTAGTATAAATTATTTTTGAAAACTAGTTAAAGATCCTTCAAATATGTCAAATCATATGTTTTTCATGAATGAGACTAAGTACATAAAAATCCAAGCACTCATAGTCCATAAAGCTCATAAATATATTTTTGAATAAAAGATGAGTGTTCAAAGGTTATGTAAATAGCATTTTCATGAAAGTTGTCATTGAAGCTCAAATCACATAAAAATCATTGTTATCAAAACAAATCATTTTTATTAAAAACTACAATCTTCATGGTATATGTATGAATTATACAAATCTAACAATACACATACATATCCCAAAATTGTAAAAGAGTCTATCAAATATTTACATGAAAGCTAGAGACTCACGGGTATACATGTATATTTATTAGATTTGAATTAAACACACATATACATGAGGTAAGATCAAAGATAGGCATAACAAGTATAAATGACCGAATCATCAAAACTAGCCTATACACATGCATATAGTGGATACAAATGAGCATGAAGTCCAAATATATATGAGTCAATTGTAGTTCACTATACATATATGTATAAATGCAAGTTTTGACGCATTCTACATTTAAGCATGTAAATGCCACATGAAGCACCCAAAAAAAAATATGAACATGCTAGATGATACATGAAATTAAAAAAAAACATGTACATAAATGAAATAGGAGTTTAGAAATTGTTACCAACTTCAAAGCTCCTAGCATGGTGGTTGACCCACCAAAATTTCCTTGATAGCAATGCATCCAAAAGTTTGTCCATCATGTCCATTGCATCTACTACCAAGGTACCATCCCTCTCACGTTTTGTGAGAGCCCTCACCTACATCACAAGCAAAAGGTGGGAGTTTTGGTACCCATATTTTCTTGGGTCCTATGGGGTTAGTCTTGTGAGGAACCCAAGCATTTTTATTTTTATCAAAAATAAGAACATTTAACCTTTCATAACAAAATTTTCTTAGATGGCCTTTGCGGCCACAATGTGTACATGTGTACACCTTAGCATACTTATGAGTGGGAGTGTGAGCATGATGTGCATCATAAGCATGATCATGATGATGATGCGCATGAGTATGAGGAACTTGTTTCTTTTGAAACAAGGATTCCAATCTAGTATGATTGAATGCACATGAGCTCAAATTAGAGCTCAAATTATCAATTTTATTTTTCATGTCTTTAATCTCATTAGTGGTGGCATGTAAAGCATGATGAGATAAAGAATTTTTCTTTTTCTTATTAGAAACAAATTCTTTTTCTTTTTCAACAAATTTTCTTTTCAAAGTAATATTTTCTTGTAAAATACTTTCTTTTTGTTTTTCCACCAAAGCGATATCATTTTTCAAAGATGTGTTTCCTTCACAAAGATCATTCAATTTTGAAATCAAGGAAACATTTTCATTTTTCAAAATATTGTTTTCTTTTTCAATACATGCTATTTTAGTTTTAAAAGAATCATTCTCTCTTAGCATGCAATCAAAATTCTTTTTCAAATCATTATTCTCTTTTTCTAAGCATGCAATGTTAGATTTAAAAGAATCTTGTTCTATATGCATGCAATCAATTTTCTTTCTCAAATTTTTATTTTCTTTCTTATTATGTCATATCTCTCAAGCAATAATTGATAAAATGTAGAGAGCTCATCATATGACATAGTAGCATCCTCATCCTCGGATTCGGAAGTTACCTCAAGGGGGTTATCCCCTTGGACCATGTAGCACTTGTTGGAGGTGTCGCTTCCAACATCCGAATCGCTCCCCGCATAGTATTGTTCATTTTCGCCAAGGGAGATCAAGGTATTCCAAACTACAAAAGCCATATCAAGATTAGCAACCCTAGATAAATAAACATCATTTAGGGTAGATCTTAAAGCATATAGGGCTTTTGTATTAGCCTCAAGATTCTTACCATTTAAGCAATATTCTTTATTAGTTGTGGCAAGATATACACTAAGGCCAAGTCCTTTGAGGAACAAAGACATCTTAACCTTCCAAATTTGGATGTTAAGAATGTCAAAGGTGGGTGGTGACATGAAGTTCATTGTGTGTGTACAAATCTTGTGATTAGCCTAAAGGAGGATCTTTAACTCTTAGGTTGTTAGACCCAATATCAAGAGCACTAGCTCTGATACCAATTGTAAGATCACCTAGAGGGGGGTGAATAGGTGATGGCTAATCTAATGGTCACTTGTGAACAAATAATACGGAATTAAAACTAAGTTGACCAAATTAAACTTCTTTTAATTAAACACTTATGTATAACACAAGAGTGTTGCCGAATTCCCCTTGCGAGGCTCTGGTCAAACTCCTCTAGATTCCCCTTGAATGGGTTGAGGTGCCGCGTTGGCTCTCTTGGTTGAATACTAGTGTTAACAACAATCCCAAGCAAGTATTTATATCAATTATGAGCACAAGGGAATATATCATGCATATATAAGATGAACACAATAAATTGAATGCAAGATATAAAATAGACACAAAAGAGAAAGAGAGCAAGAGTGAGCAATCGCAAACACAAAGGGTTTGTTTCGAGGTTCGAGCACACTTGCTCTACATCCCCGCCTTCGACACACGAAGGATTTCCACTATGCAAGATCCCACCGGATCTCTCCTCGGTGCCGCAACACCTACAAGCCCTCGGACTCTCAAGTCCCTTACACACCACAAGCCCACCGGCTCGTCGAGGCCGCACCTCGTACAACAAGTCCGCACCCGAACTCAAAACACCGCGAGCACACTTGCCCGCTTCCTCAAATACAAAGAAAGATCTTGGTGATCTAAACACTTGATCACCTAACAAAACTCTCACTACAACACTCTCCTATAGGATAGATATAACTATGGATGCTCAAGTGTTTGTGTGAGAAAGCAAGGAAAGAATCTTTGGTGAAAAACACAAGAAAATCTCTTTTACACTCTTTGATAAAACTCTCCTTTTAATTGGAAGTATTGACTCTAATTTTGTGGAGAAAAACCCTTCAGAAAGACTGGGAAAAACTAGCTCTAAGGTCTCCAAAAATCTTCTACCAAAAACAGTAGACAAGACCCCCTTTTATAGGCTGACAGAAAATAGAGCCGTTGGGGTTCTGTTAGAGCTACCGGTCGACCGGCAACGGTCAAAAATCCGACCGTTGCAGCCTCCGGTCGACCGGCCCGGTCGACCGCGCAACTGGAGAAGAGAGAAAACTCTCTGTCGGTCGACCGGCCCGGTCGACCGATAATTCCCGAGAGCAAAGCTCTCTTAAGCGGTCGACCGGTCCGGTCGATCGTCCTCCAGTGCACACAGGCGTGCACGCTGTGCACGTCCGGTCGACCGACCCGGTCGACCGGCCACTGTCAGTTCTGAAAAATCAGAACTGTCAGAACCTGAAAATTTGGGATTAAGGATAGGTCTTTTTAGCTTAATAAAAATCCCATAAATACTTAAAAATTCTACAAAAATAGTTTTATGATATAGAAACATGCTTGCACAAAATCAAGGCATGTTATTGAAGATTTGACTATTTTTGTAACTTGGAAATATTGGCTCATAATAAAAACTGTTTTTCTAAAACAACATGTTTTTCCAAATTTCCATCAAATACAAAAACAAGATACACTTTTAAAGCATAGTGTGTGTGGATATGATCCACTACACAATCAAGATGACATATCTAGTTTTTGACATAAAGCACTAAACTTGGTTTTGAAATATCAACATGTTTTTCCAAACTTTCATCAAATACAAAAACAAGATATACTCTAAAAACATAGTGTGTATGGATATGATCCACTACACAATCAAGATGAAATATCTAGTTTTTGACAATAGGCTCTAAGCATGGTTTTGGATATAAGATATGTAAACTATGAAATACCAAAAACCAAATTGTATTTTATCACAAATAAAAATCTTTTCTTAACTAGGAAAATCTTTTATGAAAATCATTCTATCAAGAGTTCTATCAAGAGTGTGTGTGTGATATAGACTTGAGCAATCCACCAACTATCTATCCTTTACATTTTTTCTAAAACAAAAACAAAATCTTATACCTAGACACAAGTCTTCATCTTCTGAAGTCTTCACTTGAAGTCTTCTCATCTTCTTGACTTGGTCCACATGCAATCCACCGAGCTCATCTCTAGATGTGATCTTGATGCATAGGCTCGTGAATCAACCGGTGCTAGCTTCCAACTTGACTTTAAATCCTTTGTTGAAGCTCCACACCTACTAAGATCTTGATAAGGAATCTGTCACTAATTAAACACAAGATCATTAGTAAATATAACTTCATGAGTTGATCATCATCAAAACTAGGGTGATAGGCCTTTGGGCCAACAATTAGATGGGGTCAAGTACTTAATAAAAATCCTTTATGGATTCATCATTTTAATGGGTTATATTAGAGATATTTCTGGTGGGTTCCTCCGAACCCCACGAAAAGTTGATTGGGCCACATTTCGTGGACCAATCAGACCACCACCGGAACCACCACCTTAAGGTAACATTTTCCTTCCCTTTCTTCTTTTTCATGCATCTATGCATTAATTCATACATTGAGGACAATGCATGAGATAGGTGTGGGGGAGGGTCTAACATAACTTAAGTTTTTTTTCTTTTATTAAAAAAAATTATTAACATTTTCTTTAATTTTAAAAACTTGTTGAAGATAGAAACAATATTTTGACATATTTTTTGTAAGAAATTAAGTCAATTTTAAGGAATAGGAAAATCCAAATTAGGATTTCTTAAACTTGGTCAAAATAAGATTATTTGTTTGATTTTTAGGGTTAGGAAGAAAATTTGTCAAAGTAATTTAGTCTTGATCTTTACCTTGATGAAATATGCACACTTCATACACTTACACACTTAGGTTCAAAAATAAAGATTCTTATGCCTTATATAAAAATAAAAATAAAAAAAGAAAGAAATGAACAAGTCTAATTATTGATTAGCTAGGTGCTTTGGCCTAAGCAAGCCTTAGTATTTATGCGAAAGATGATTAGATAAGTTTGAAAATATATATATATATATATATATATATATATATATATACACACACACACACACACATACACACACACACACACACAAAAATCCTCTGATTAAGCTGGGTATTTGTGCATAATAAAGTATAAGTATTCACGCCCAAAAGGGGTTCATATAATAAAATCCTTAGTTTTGTGGCCTTATTTGCTCGAGTCCTTAAGTCCTTGGGGTGTTTTCTCACCCGGTGCCCTAAGACCGTTTGGTTTGGGAGTCATCGATTAGAGGCTCGTTACATGGGCAGATTAGAAAGCCTAATAGAACTAAGGAATAATACCACAAAAAAAGAAAAATATATATATATATAAATAAATAAATAAGGCATAAGAGTTAGAGTTAATGAACCCTTAGTAAAAATTTTCACAGTCACAAGGTGCATATGACTTAGGGTAAAGTAATAGACTAGATGAGAAGTACAATTTAACTCCTTACTTTGATTGATAACAAATTTTTGAATAGAGACTAAGTTTAGGAATGAAAAATTCAGTTTTCCTATAACTTATAGATTGCTTAAATCTTACAATTATATTTCAAATATTTTTCTCTTTCAAAATGCTTTTCGAAAATACTAACTCTTTGTTTCCCTTTCTTTATGGATTTTGTGGGTGTAATCCGCTGAAAACCCTCACGAGACAAAACTCGTCCTCTAGGGAAAACCTAGAGGTTTAACGGCTTGTTGCACATGCTCAGTGCAATCGCGTTACCTGCGAAAGTGGTCTAATAATCCTTAGTATAGTTTAGTTGTTTTGCTCGAGGACGAGCAAAAGATAGTATGGGGGTGTGATTGGTCGCTAATGTTGCATATTTAGTATCATATTTCCATACTTATTCTAGAATAAAACTTTGCATTGTCTTAATTAATTGCTTAATTTATTTGCAGGCTCATTCTTTAAGGAGATGAAGAGAAATGAGCCCAAAAGCCCACCAAAATTCTGAGTTAAATCAGAATTAATTCGAGCTCACTGAATCAGGGCAAAATCAAGAGGTTGAAAACCGGTTGAGAAGAATCCTCTCAGAATCGATCGATTAAAGCCAAGAATCCAAGGCCATTTCGTCACAATACGGGACTCAAACTGAAAAACCAACTGAAGATAAAAGCAGAAAGCGAAACCAGGGCGACCCACCAACAGGGTGTGGCCACCTGGCCATACCCTGGCCGCGGAAACGCGGCCCAAGCCGCGTTTCCGCGGCTTGGTTGGGGAGTTAAGGGGAGCGTTTGCTCCCCCGATCTCCCCGGGATCCTCCTCGTGTGGGTTATGCCTATAAAAAGGCAGTCTTTGCGTTGAAAAAGGGACGACCATGCAGAGATAGGATTTAGCCTAGTTTTCATTCTTTGTAGTTTAGGTTTTTCTTTTCTTTTTATGTAATTTGTATGTAAGCTTAGGTTAGATGAAGATTCATATAAGTAAGAGAGAGAGGCTGATGTTGAGAGTGACACCGATGTACCCTCCTCCTTTCTTCCATTGTTTCTGCAAGTAATAAAGGTAAATGTTTTTGTTTTATGTTCATATTTCCTTTTGTTTCCTTATTCCTCTTTCTACTTTACCTCTTTTATTTTTGATGAGCTTGCAAGTGAATCCAGAAGTATAAGTATACAAAAGCCTTTGTGAGTGCCAACGATACTTCATGAAGACGTTCTCCTCCTCAAGATCCGTATCACTTCATTCTTGCGCCGCTTGATGATATAATGCGAAGAGGGACTGAGCTCGATCTTATGACCTATGCGTTGAACGCCTCCGAATGCAAGGTAGAACATGCAAAGGTTTCCAGGTAAGTCATCAATCAAACTAGGTAAGTATTTCTTCACTCTTCTTTCTTTCTTTTCTTTTATTTCTTTAGTATAGATCACCACCTCTTCCAAATCATTCTTTTTCGACTCATTTGTACATAGTCGCTTTCTTTCCCCTTTCTTTGTAAATAGTCATTCTCCATTTCTCTCCACCTTCTTCATCTCTCATTTTCTTTCTAACTTTAACCTTTAACTCTTCTTTCATTTTTATTTCTTTAAAAACAAAGAAGAACTTTCATTTTATCTTCATTAAGATTTCAATAAAGAAATGTAAACGCTTCTATCGCAAAACCCTCCTTGTGTATCACGACCCGCATAGCCACTTGCTATAGCGGTGAGAATTGAGCACTTGCACATCTTCATTCTAAATCTAAAATTCTTTATTTTTTGTGCAGGTTTTGCTTCAATCAGTGTTCTTGTTTCCTATGATTATTAGATTAATGAGGTTGATAAATGTATTTATACTAAGTTTAAGGATAATGTTGGCGTTATCATATGTTTGTATGTTGATGATATGCTTATATTTGGTACAAACTTAGAAATTATAAATGACAACTAAATCATTTTTGTCCTCTAATTTTGATATGAAGGACATGGGTGAAGTTGATGAACTATTCTGAATTAAAATAATTAGAGATCCTGATTGTATCATGCTTTCACAAGGACACTATATAGAAAGAATATTGAAGAGATTTGGTCATTTTGACTGCACTCCTACTTTCACACCTTATGATGGTAACATTCACTTAAGAAAGAATAAAGAATAAAGCGTGTCACAATCTGAGTATGCACAAATCGTTGATAGTTTAATGCACTTGAAGAATTATACATTGACGTGACATTGCTTATGCCATGGGACTACTTAGTCATTACACTCTGATTTTGCAGGACCTGCACAAAAAATACGGAATTTTAGAACTTAAGATTAGGATGTGCAAGTGCTCAATTCTTACCGCTATAGCAAGTGGCTATGCGGGTCGTGATCCACAAGGAGGGTTTTGCGATAGAAGCATTAACGTTTTTGTATTGAAATCGTTATGAAGAAAAGCGAAGATTCTTCTTTGTTTAAAGAAATAAAAATGAAAAAGAAAGTTGTTAAAGTTAGAAGAAAATGAGAGATGAAGAAGGTGGAAAAAATCAGAAAACGGCAAAAGCGATTATGTACAAATGAGTTGGGAAAGAAAGATCTAGAAGAGGTAGTGTTGTTGATTTAATTTACAGAAATAAAAGAAAAGGAATACAAATAATTACTTACCTTCTTTTCACCAAAAGCTTACCTTGAGTCTTTGCGACGATGTTACCTTGAATTGGAAGCAATCAGCGCATAGCCCATAAGAGTCGATTTTTGGTCTCTTCCACATTACATCATCAAGATACTCAAGCATGAAATGATACAGAGAGACTCACAATTCCATCGTCATGAGCTATCAGTGGCACTCGCAAAAGCAAGGCTCTTTCGATGCTTTAGACTCACTTGGAAGACAGTTGTACCAAAAAGAAAAGTGAAGTAGAAAAGAAGAAGTAGAAGAAAACTAAAAAGAAGTACATACGAAGAAAGAACATCGATTCGATTTCATAACGATCAAAGAAAAGAAATAAAGCTTACACCATTGTCACTTTTAGCTCAAGCTTCATTCTTGTTCTTCGATGAAAGTCGATCTCCTCTGAATTACATAAATAAAAACTAAAATTACATGAACAAGAAAAACAAAACCTAAACTAAGAAATGAAAAACTAGTCTAAATCCTAACTCTGCATGGCCGTCCCATTTTCAGCGTAAAGACTGCCTTTTTATAGGCAAAAACCCAACAAGCAGGATCCCGGGGAGATCGGGGGAGCAAACGCTCCCCTAACACCCCAACCTTGCCGCGGAAACGCGGCTTGGGCCGCGTTTCCACGGCCAGGGTGTGGCCAGGTGGCCACACCCTGTTGGTGGGTCTCCCCGGCGTCTCGTTCTGTCTTTATCTGGGGTTGGATTTGCAGTTTGGCTCTGAGATTTTGAAGAAATGGCCGTTGATCTTTGCTTCAACCGATCAATTCTGAGAGGATTCTTCTCAACCGGTTTTCAACCTCTTGATTTTGCCCTGATTCAGTGAGTGCGAATTAATTCTAATTTAATTCAGAATTTTGGTGGGCTTTGGGCTCATTTCTCTTCATCTCCTTAAAGATTGGGCCTGCAAATAAATCAAACAATTAATTAGGACAATGCAGGCTTTTATTCTATAATAAGTATGGACATATGATATTAAATATGCAACATTAGCGATCAATCACACCCCCATACCTATCTTTTGCTCGTCCTCGAGCAAAACAACTAAACTATACTAAGGATTATTAGACCACTTTCGCAGGTCACGCGATTGCACTAAGCATTTGCAACAAGCCGTTAACCTCTAGGTTTCCCCTAGAGGACGAGTTTTTTCTCGTGAGGGTTTTCAGCGGATTGCACCCACGAAATCCATAAAGAAAGAGAAATAAAGAGTTAGTATTTTTGAAAGACATTTTGAAAGAGAAAAATATTTGAAATATAATTGTAAGATCTAAGCAATTTATAAATTATAGGAAGACTGAATTTTTCATTCCTAAACTTAGTCTTTATTCAAAAATTTGTTATCAATCAAGGTAAGGAGTTAAATTGTACTTCTCATCTAGCCTATTACTTTACCCTAAGTCATATGCACCTTGTGATCGTGAAAATTTTGACTAAGGGTTCATTAACTCTAACTCTTATGCCATATTTATTTATACATATGTATTTTTTGGTGGTATTATTCCTTAGTTCTATTAGGCTTTCTAATCTGCCCATGTAACGAGCCTTTAATCGATGACTCCCAAACCAAACGGTCTTAGGGCACCGGGTGAGAAGACACCCCAAGGACTTAAGGACTCGAGCAAACAAGGCCACAAAACTAAGGATTTTATTATATGAACCACTTTTAGGCGTGAATACTTATTCTTTATTAGGCACAAATACCCAGCTTAATCAGAGGATTTTATATATTTTTTTTCTTAAACTTATCTAATCATCTTTCGCATAAATACTAAGGCTTGCTTAGGCCAAAGCACCTAGCTAATCAATAATTAGATTTGTTTTCCTTTTTTTTCTTTTTTTTTCAAACTTATCTAATTATCTTTCGCATAAATACTAAGGCTTGCTTAAGCCAAAGCACCTAGCTAATCAATAATTAGATTTGTTTATTTATTTATTTTTTTATAAGGCATAAGGATCTTTGTTTTTGAACCCTAAGTGTGTAAGTGTATGAAGTGTGCATATTTCATCAAGGTAAAGATCAAGACTAAATTACTTTGACAAATTTTCTTCCTAACCCTAAAAATCAAACAAATAATCATATTTTGACCAAGTATAAGAAATCAGAATTTAGATTTTCCTATTCCTTAAAATTAACTTAATTTCTTACAAAAAATATGTCAAAATATTATTTCTATTTTCAAAAAGTTTTTTAATAAAAAGAAAGCCTAAGTTATGTTAGACCCTCCCCCACACCTATCTCATGCATTGTCCTCAATGTATGAATTAATGCATAGATGCATGAAAAAGAAGAAAGGGAAGGAAAGTGTTACCTTAAGGTGGTGGTTCCGGTGGTGGTCTGATTGGTCCACGAAACGCGGCCCAATCGACTTTTCGTGGGATTCGGAGGAACCCACCAGAAATTTCACTAATATAACCCATTAAAATGATGAATCCATGAAGGATTTTTATTAAGTATTTGACCCCATCTAATTTACAAATTCCATAACTGATTTCAGAGTCAAATTTGTCAACCACCTCGTCCCAGAATGGAGTGTGAAAAGATAGAATGATTGACTTGGACTCAGGAAGGACAGGAACTAATACCGACTCAGGAAGGTGACTTAAGTCAAGTAAAGGTTCAGGAGTCGAAATAAGTTCAGGAATTGGGTCCAAGTCAAGAAATTGAAACTCAATTCCACAATTATTTTCCAACAATGGAATGTGACTTAATGTTGGTGATTCAAGTTCATGAATGATAGGTGGGGGAATCAAAACTGATTCGAAAATATTACTCGAGTTTGGTAATAAAACAGGAGTCAATATTGATTCAAAAAGATGAATTGGATCACAGATTTGGAATCTAGGTCACATATCTCATTGAGTTCAATATCAAAAAAATGAGAACATGCCAATTTATCAATGGGATTTTCAAGATTATAAAATTGGTCAAGTTCAATATGATCATCAAAGATGGGTGATTCAATTTCATGATGAATTGGCACATGATCTAATGTTGACTCGGGAAAAAGATTGAAATCAGGTGTAGATATCGGAGTCATTATTGAATCAGGAAGTAAAATTGAATCACTAAGTTCTAGTTCATGATCATATTCATTTTCAAATTCTATTTCAGGCAAGGGATAACTTGCCAAACTATCAATTTCATTTGGAGTTTGGGCAAGTTCAAATGGTTGTTCTGAAATGGAATCTTGATTTCCAAAACTACATGACTCTTTGGCTCTAACAGAATGGCTAGTGACATCAGAACTGGTCAAATGGTGAGAACGTAGAGATTCGACCATCATATCTATGTCACGATTTCTAGCATTTTGAGCATGAGTCATGGCTTCAAGCATCTTTTCATAATTGATGGATTCATTGTTCTGATGAAAAGGTGAAGTGTTGTCTTGGAAGTGGTAGTGAAATTGTGAGTCCATCAGATTTTGTTATTGTTGTTTGGACTCACGCATACTCCTTTCCAAAATTGATGGTTTTCTATTTTGGACTGGTGGAACTGAGTATGACTCTTGGGGATATTGTGGACTAGGTGGATAAGGGGGACAAGTTGGTTGAAAATTATGCTCGGGGTAGGTGAATCCCCACTGACTCTGTGAAGAGTTGAAATCGTTATGAAAAGTGTAGTCATACGATGGGGGACATGGGTTATATTGATTCGGATAAGACCAATCCGGCACACTAGGTTGGTTAAAGTCATGATATGCCGGGTTGGTAATATCCGAAAAAGAGTTTGATGTATAATATGGATTATTATTGAAGTTGAAAAAATTGTTATCATAGGCCATATCACACAATGGAATACAAACAAAAGAAAGAAAAACAAACAAATAAACAAACAAAGAAAAAGAAAAAATTCTAACCTAAGTTAGGGTAGACCTATGACCTAGACGACTCCTAACTGGTTAGACTGTCCACGGGAGGTCCAATGCAGACTTTGACCACAAGCTAATCAGCCAGGTCAGGGCAAGGTTGGTGGGAGGTTTTCCGTCAAAGGCGTTCCTTAATTAAATAACCACCAACTTCGGGCTTTTGGCCCTTAATCCCTTTCCTAGACACTGATTTGACAAGAGTCAAATTCCAACACCTTTCCCCCTTAGGATAATCTCCTAATTGAGTCCGAGATGTCCCTAGGGCCAACGTCTACTCATTTTAAGTTAGGCTTGGGTTAGTGAGTGCTTGGAATTTGATTTTTGGGCGAAGGAAGGGTGATTAAATCCCCACCTTATCTTGTTAATGGGTGGTGCCCTTAAGATCAGTTTGTGCAAGTGTACAGGATATGTAAATAAGATTCACTCAAAGCGATAAAAATTAACCAAGAGATGAGTCCTATTCCACATGCAATGCGAACGTACCTTGCTCCAGCACTCTTCAACAGTAAAAATAAATGAATTGAAAAGACACGTGCCTATAATGCAAACGTCTAATCAATTTTTTATGTTTTCAACAAATGTTTTACTGTTGATTATTAGCAGGCTTATGTGATGGCATATAAGAAAAAGTAAAGTTGTAAAAAAGTACAATTTGCAAAGCAAGCAGCCCGGCAAAAAGAACGTTAGTAGTCCACTCCTTTTTGCCGCGTTTTCGCGGCGTTGGCCGCGGATCCGCGGCAAAGCAGAGGGCACTTGGTCTCTGCTTTCTAGAGCAGAGGCCCAAGGCCACTTATATGTTACTGCAACTTTAATTTCCTGCTTTGCTTGCCCTTTAACCTAAAACAGAGAAGAAAGTTCGTTTTAGTTCTAAAAAATTTTCAAGAAAAAATCAGATTTCAATAAAAACAACGTTACCCTCCCCAGCAATGGCGCCAAAATTTGATTTTGCAGGACCTGCACAAAAATACGAAATTTTAGAACTTAAGATTAGGATGTGCAAGTGCTCAATTCTTACCGCTATAGCAAGTGGCTATGCGGGTCGTGATCCACAAGGAGGGTTTTGCGATAGAAGCGTTTACGTTTTTGTATTGAAATCGTTATGAAGAAAAGCGAAGATTCTTCTTTGTTTAAAGAAATAAAAATGAAAAAGAAAGTTGTTAAAGTTAGAAGAAAATGAGAGATGAAGAAGGTGGAAAAATCAGAAAACGGCGAAAGCGATTATGTACAAATGAGTTGGGAAAGAAAGATTTAGAAGAGGTAGTGTTGGTGATTTAATTTACAGAAATAAAAGAAAAGGAATACAAATAATTACTTACCTTTTTTTCACCAAAAGCTTACCTTGAGTCTTTGCGACGATGTTACCTTGAATTGGAGGCAATCAGCGCATAGCCCATAAGAGTCGATTTTTGGTCTCTTCCATATTACATCATCAAGATACTCAAGCATGAAATGATACAGAGAGACTCACAATTCCATCGTCATGAGCTATCGGTGGCACTCGCAAAAGTAAGGCTCTTTTGATGCTTTAGACTCACTTGGAAGACAGTTGTACCAAAAAGAAAAGTGAAGTAGAAGAAAACTAAAAAGAAGTACATACGAAGAAAGAACATCGATTCGATTTCATAACGATCAAAGAAAAGAAATAAACCTTACATCATTGTCACTTTTAGCTCAAGCTTCATTCTTGTTCTTCGATGAAAGTCGATCTCCTCTGAATTACATAAATAAAAACTAAAATTACATGAACAAGAAAAACAAAAACCTAAACTAAGAAATAAAAAACTAGTCTAAATCCTAACTCTGCATGGCCGTCCCATTTTCAGCGCAAAGACTGCCTTTTTATAGGCAAAAACCCAACAAGCAGGATCCCGGGGAGATCGGTGGAGCAAACGCTTCCCCTAACTCCCCAACCTTGCCGCGAAAAAGCGGCTTGGGCCGCTTTTCCGCGGCCAGGGTGTGGCCAGGTGGCCACACCCTGTTGGTGGGTCTCCCCGGCGTCTCGTTCTGTCTTTATCTGGGGTTGGATTTGCAGTTTGGCTCTGAGATTTTGAAGAAATGACTGTTGATTTTTGCTTCAACCGATCGATTCTGAGAGGATTCTTCTCAACCAGTTTTCAACCTCTTGATTTTGCCCTGATTCAGTGAGTGCGAATTAATTCTGATTTAATTCAGAATTTTGGTGGGCTTTGGGCTCATTTCTCTTCATCTCCTTAAAGATTGGGCCTGCAAATAAATCAAACAATTAATTAGGACAATGCAGACTTTTATTCTATAATAAGTATGGACATATGATATTAAATATGCAACATTAGCGACCAATCACACCCCCATACCTATCTTTTGCTCGTCCTCGAGCAAAACAACTAAACTATACTAAGGATTATTAGACCACTTTCGCAGGTCACGCGATTGCACTGAGCATGTGCAACAAGCCGTTAAACCTCTAGGTTTCCCCTAAAGGACGAGTTTTGTCTTGTGAGGGTTTTCAGCAGATTGCACCCACAAAATCCATAAAGAAAGAGAAATAAAGAGTTAGTATTTTCGAAGTCATTTTGAAAGAGAAAAATATTTGAAATATAATTGTAAGATCTAAGCAATCTATAAGTTATAAGAAGACTGAATTTTTCATTCCTAAACTTAGTCTCTATTCAAAAATTTGTTATCAATCAAGGTAAGGAGTTAAATTGTACTTCTCATCTAGTCTATTATTTTACCCTAAGTCATATGCACCTTGTGATCGTGAAAATTTTGACTAAGGGTTCATTAACTCTAACTCTTATGCCTTATTTATTTATACATATATATTTTTTTGGCGGTATTATTCCTTAGTTCTATTAGGCTTTCTAATCTGCCCATGTAACGAGCCTTTAATCGATGACTCCCAAACCAAACGGTCTTAGGGCACCGGGTGAGAAGACACCCCAAGGACTTAAGGACTCGAGCAAACAAGGTCACAAAACTAAGGATTTTATTATATGAACCACTTTTAGGCGTGAATACTTATGCTTTATTAGGCACAAATACCCAGCTTAATCAGAGGATTTTATATATTTTTTTTCTTAAACTTATCTAATCATCTTTCGCATAAATACTAAGGCTTGCTTAGGCCAAAGCACCTAGCTAATCAATAATTAGATTTGTTTTTCTTTTTTTTTCTTTTTTTTTCAAACTTATCTAATTATCTTTCGCATAAATACTAAGGCTTGCTTAAGCCAAAGCACCTAGCTAATCAATAATTAGATTTGTTTATTTATTTATTTTTGTATAAGGCATAAGGATCTTTGTTTTTGAACCCTAAGTGTGTAAGTGTATGAAGTGTGCATATTTCATCAAGGTAAAGATCAATACTAAATTACTTTGACAAATTTTCTTCCTAACCCTAAAAATCAAACAAATAATCATATTTTGACCAAGTATAAGAAATCAGAATTTAGATTTTCCTATTCCTTAAAATTAACTTAATTTCTTACAAAAAATATGTCAAAATATTATTTCTATTTTCAAAAAGTTTTTTAATAAAAAAGAAAGCCTAAGTTATGTTAGACCCTCCCCACACCTATCTCATGCATTGTCCTCAATGTATGAATTAATGCATAGATGCATGAAAAAGAAGAAAGGGAAGGAAAGTGTTACCTTAAGGTGGTGGTTCCAGTGGTGGTCTGATTGGTCCACGAAACGCGGCCCAATCGACTTTTCGTGGGATTCGGAGGAACCCACCAGAAATTTCACTAATATAACCCATTAAAATGATGAATCCATGAAGGATTTTTATTAAGTATTTGACCCCATCTAATTTACAAATTCCATAACTGATTTCAGAGTCAAATTTGTCAACCACCTCGTCCTAGAATGGAGTGTGAAAAGATAGAATGATTGACTTGGACTCAGGAAGGACAAGAACTAATACCGACTCAGGAAGGTGACTTAAGTCAAGTAAAGATTCAGGAGTCGAAATAAGTTCAGGAATTGGGTCCAAGTCAAGAAATTGAAACTCAAGTCCACAATTATTTTCCAACAATAGAATGTGACTTAATGTTGGTGATTCAAGTTCATGAATGATAGGTGGGGGAATCAAAACTGACTCGAAAATATTACTCAAGTTTGGTAATAAAACAGGAGTCAATATTGATTCAAAAAGATGAACTGGATCACAGATTTGGGAATCTAGGTCAAATATCTCATTGAGTTCAATATCAAAAAAATGAGAACTTACCATTTATCAATGGGATTTTCAAGATTATAAAATTGGTCAAGTTCAATATGATCATCAAGATGGGTGATTCAATTTCATGATGAATTGGCACAGGATCTAATGTTGACTCGGGAAAAAGATTGAAATCAGGTGTAGATACCGGAGTCATTATTGAATCAGGAAGTAAAATTGAATCACTAAGTTCTACTTCATGATCATATTCATTTTCAAATTCTATTTCAGGCAAGGGATAACTTGCAAAACTATCAATTTCATTTGGAGTTTGGGCAAGTTCAAATGATTGTTCTGAAATGGAATCTTGATTTCCAAAACTACATGACTCTTTGGCTCTAACAGAATGGCTAGTGACATCAGAACTGGTCAAACGGTGAGAACGTAGAGATTCGACCATCATATCTATGTCACGATTTCTAGCATTTTGAGCATGAGTCATGGCTTCAAACATCTTTTCATAATTGATGGATTCATTATTTTGATGAAAAGATAAAGTGTTGTCTTGAAAGTGGTAGTGAAATTGTGAGTCCATCAGATTTTGTGATTGTTGTTTGGACTCACGCATACTCCTTTCCAAAATTGATGGTTTTCTATTTTGGACTGGTGGAACTGAGTATGACTCTTGGGGATATTGTGGACTAGGTGGATAAGGGGGACAAGTTGGTTGAAAATTATACTCGGGGTAGGTGAATCCCCACTGACTCTGTGAAGAGTTGAAATCGTTATGGAAATTGTAGTCATACGATGGGGGACATGGGTTATATTGATTCGGATAAGACCAATCCGGCACACTAGGTTGGTTAAAGTCATGATATGCCGGGTTGGTAATATCCGAAAAAGAGTTTGATGTGTAATATGGATTATTATTGAAGTTGAAAAAATTGTTATCATAGGCCATATCACACAATGGAATACAAACAAAAAGAAAGAAAAACAAACAAATAAACAAACAAAGAAAAAGAAAATTCTAACCTAAGTTAGGGTAGACCTATGACCTAGACGACTCCTAACTGGTTAGACTGTCCACGGGAGGTCCAATGCAGACTTTGACCACAAGCTAATCAGCCAGGTCAGGGCAAGGTTGGTGGGAGGTTTTCCGTCAAAGACGTTCCTTAATTAAATAACCACCAACCTTCGGGCTTTCGGCCCTTAATCCCTTTCCTAGACACTGATTTAACAAGAGTCAAATTCTAACACCTTTCCCCCTTAGGATAATCTCCTAATTGAGTCCGAGATGTCCCTAGGGCCAACGTCTACTCATTTTAAGTTAGGCTTGGGTTAGTAAATGCTTGGATCTGATTTTTGGGCGAAAGAAGGGTGATTAAATCCCCACCTTATCTTGTTAATGGGTGGTGCCCTTAAGATCAGTTTGTGCAAGTGTACAGGATATGTAAATAAGATTCACTCAAAGCGATAAAAATCAACCAAGAGATGAGTCCTATTCTACATGCAATGCGAACGTACCTTGCTCCAGCACTCTTCAACAGTAAAAATAAATGAATTGAAAAGACACGTGCCTAAAATGCAAATGTCTAATCAATTTTTTATCTTTTCAACAAATGTTTTACTGTTGATTATTAGCAGGCTTATGTGATGGCATATAAGAAAAAGTAAAGTTGCAGAAAACTACAATTTGCAAAGCAAGCAGCCCTGCAAAAAGAACGTTAGTAGTCCACTCCTTTTTGTCGCGTTTTCGCGGCGTTGGCCGCGGATCCGCGGCAAAGCAGAGGGCACTTGGTCTCTGCTTTCTAGAGCAGAGACCCAAGGCCACTTATATGTTACTGCAACTTTAATTTCCTGCTTTGCTTGCCCTTTAACCTGCAACAGAGAAGAAAGTTCGTTTTAGTTCTAAAAAATTTTCAAGAAAAAATCAGATTTCAATAAAAACAACGTTACCCACCCCGGCAATGGCGCCAAAATTTGATTTTGCAGGACCTGCACAAAAAATACGGAATTTTAGAACTTAAGATTAGGATGTGCATGTGCCAATTCTTACCGCTATAGGAAGTGGCTATGCGGGTCGTGATCCACAAGGAAGGTTTTGCGATAGAAGGGTTTACGTTTTTGTATTGAAATCGTTATGAAGAAAAGCGAAGATTCTTCTTTGTTTAAAGAAATAAAAATGAAAAAGAAAGTTGTTAAAGTTAGAAGAAAATGAGAGATGAAGAAGGTGGAAAAAATCAGAAAATGGCGAAAGCGATTATGTACAAATAAGTTGGGAAAGAAAGATTTAGAAGAGGTAGTTACAGAAATAAAAGAAAAGGAATACAAATAATTACTTACCTTCTTTTCCCCAAAAGCTTACCTTGAGTCTTTGCAACGATGTTACCTTGAATTGGAGGCAATCAGCGCATAGCCCATAAGAGGTCGATTTTTGGTCTCTTCCACATTACATCATCAAGATACTCAAGCATGAAATGATACAGAGAGACTTACAATTCCATCGTCATGAGCTATCGGTGGCACTCGCAAAAGCAAGGCTCTTTCGATACTTTAGACTCACTTGGAAGACAGTTGTACCAAAAAGAAAAGTAAAGTAGAAAAGAAGAAGTAGAAGAAAACTAAAAAGAAGTACATACAAAGAAAGAACATCGATTCGATTTCATAACAATCAAAGAAAAGAAATAAACCTTACACCATTGTCACTTTTAGCTCAAGCTTCATTCTTGTTCTTCGATGAAAGTCGATCTCCTCTGAATTACATAAATAAAAACTAAAATTACATGAACAAGAAAAATAAAAACCTAAACTAAGAAATAAAAAACTAGTCTAAATCCTAACTCTGCATGGCCGTCCCATTTTCAGCGCAAAGACTGCCTTTTTATAGGCAAAAACCCAAAAAGTAGGATCTCGGGGAGATCGGGGGAGCAAACGCTCCCCCTAACTCCCCAACCTTGCCGCGGAAACGCGGCTTGGGCCGTGTTTTCGTGGCCAGGGTGTGGCCAGGTGGCCACACCCTGTTGGTGGGTCTCCCCAGCGTCTCGTTCTGTCTTTATCTGGGGTTGGATTTGCAGTTTGGCTCCGAGATTTTGAAGAAATGGCTGTTGATCTTTGCTTCAACCGATCGATTCTGAGAGGATTCTTCTCAACCGGTTTTTAACCTCTTGATTTTGCCCTGATTCAGTGAGTGCGAATTAATTCTGATTTAATTCAGAATTTTGGTGGGCTTTGGGCTCATTTTTCTTCATCTCCTTAAAGATTGGGCTTGCAAATAAATCAAACAATTAATTAGGATAATGCAGGCTTTTATTCTATAATAAGTATGGACATATGATATTAAATATGCAACATTAGCGACCAATCACACTCATTGTCCTAATAAGGACCATTGGATAGTATTTTATCGAGTGCTAAAGTATCTAAAGGAACTATTAATTATAGTTTAACAAATTGTGGTTTTCTTTTCTGTTTTAGAGGGATACTCAGATGGTAACTGGATCTCAGATTCAAATAAATTAAAGTCCACAAGTGGATATGTGATCACACTTGGTGGGTGTAGTGTTTTGAAAATCATCCAAGCAAACCGTCACAGTCACTCCACTATGAAGTATGAGTTTGTTGCCTTAAAAAAGGTAGGTACTGAAACTGAGTGGCTCAGAAACCTTTTGGTTGATACCAATTTGGAAGAGACCAGCTTCATCTGTGTCTATTCATTGTGATAACCAAGTTACTATTTCTAGAGCTAAGAATAAAATATACAATGAAAGGAGTAAGCATGTACGTCTAAGATGTAAAATTATAAAGCAACTGCTGGATGATGAGACATATCTCTTGACTATGTAAGGTCAAAACTTAATATAAGTGATCCATTAACCAAACCACTAGGGAGAAAACTAGTGGAGAATACATTGAGGGGAATGGGACTTATGTATATAATAAAGAGTCAAAAATGATAGTAACCCAATATATGTGATTGATGAATTAATGAAGCGAGTTCATATGGGTAATAAAAAATTATTTGTTGGCTTGGTGATGCACTATCATTATTTATTGAGAAGTCTCTTACTATGATATAGATAGTGCAAATTGTAATGTGTAAAGAATGAGTATTAGTTCTTAATGGATTATCATAGTCCTTATTGGGTGGTGTGTTTAATTGCAATGCACACTTGATGGATCCACCTATATGAGTGTGAAAGTGGGGCCACTTTCTATGAGAATGTAGGCATATTCTCTAGAGCGCTCATGAATATCCGGTAGGACGCATGTCTGATTCGCGCCAACCCATTCTGAACAGCTCGGTTCTGAGAATGATATGTGGGTAGTAGGTCAATAATCTACAATTAGGCAGATTAGTTCATGGAAATCTTATGCTTCACCAACATCCTGTCGAACACACCTACATATCCTAGGTGGTGGTTTATAAACAAAAAGTCGCCACTATTGAGGCATTGAGTTCTTATCTTTTCTACAATTTGATTTCTCCTCTTTTCTCTCTTTCTTATTATCCTTCCTTTTTAATTTTGAAAAAGTGGGGGATTGTTAGTATTTGAGGGTGTTTCAAAATTATGCAAAGTTCTTTTAGTCCCACATTGGATAGAAAAAGAACCCTATGGTGTTTAAATATGAAGTCTCTCTCATGATGGGTTGTATGGGACTAATGAATAGAGGTGCTCACGCGCGCACAAGCTCAATGAGGCCCGATAAGGGGAAATAGGCAACCGGATCTGAAAAACCTTAATATGCATGTGCGCCCATATCGTGCCCACAGGGGGTGCAAATCGCATGTATGACCCGAACAGGCTAAGTTTTGCCAATTTCTTTTTTAGGTCTGCATATCCTGTTACCAGATTTAGTCAGAAATAGTTGTTGAGATTCGCATCATTTTCATGTCCTGTCACAAGATTTGGGTCAAAGTTAGCCGTTGAGAGCTCTCTGCCAAGTTCTATACTGAACTCTGACTAAGGCAAGATTCCTTTCTCTGTCCAAGGTTGTGTTATCTGCCTAAGAATTTTCTGATGATGGAAAATTCTCTTTATAAAGGACCTGATCCCTGCTTCCAAAAACACAATTGAGCTATCTTCTTCCCTTCTAAAATTTTCCTGAAAACTCTTCTGTGCTTCCCCGCAACTCTGGAGGAAATAAAACTGAGCTGTTTGAAGGCCTGTGCATTGCAAGTGCACGCTTGCAGGACCATCGATCGTTGAATCCTGGAGGGTAAGTTGTCATCAACCTGCTGCACTGAGATACTCTCTCAAAGGGGCGCGATCTACTCTTAAGGACAGTTCTTTGTACGCCTTGATTAAAACAAGAGAAGTTCCTTCATTCTTGAATGTTTAATTTTAAATTAGATTATAGTAGTACTATAATTTTTTCAACACTGTTGGCAAGAAAGATAAGAGAGGGAGTGGGAAAGATGTGGGGGGAAAAAGAATTGAGTCAGACAAATGCTTATGGAGATTCCTTATGTAACGCCCCGATCCGGCGGGTACAGAGACGTTACTGCGACGTATATGCGTAGGTCAGAAATACCCTCACGTATATACGCTAAGCATCAGTACAAGTAAGAATCAGAGTATGGAAGCACGTGGTGCATTATACATTCCAATATATGAGTACAATTATAAAGTTATCACCAGATGTGACAAATATTACAAGAATATTACATCACTGATATGCGCAATTGTGAAAATATAAAGAGATGTACAAGTATGAACAGTACAATATGGAGACTCAGAGTCATAACAGGAAGACTCTACAGCTGAGCAGGGGGCCTGAAAGGATGAGGCTCTGGATGGTCTGCTGGGGTTCCACGCTTCAGCTGTGCCACTCTGATCAGCAATTGGGAGAATCCACACGCTCCAAGCTCCAAAACCTGGACATGAGGATCTAGGGGAGTCAGACAGAACTCCCCGGCGAGTGGTGATGCGAAAGCCAGATGGCGAGCATAGATAAGCACACGTGTATCGATAAATCTGAATCATAAACATGTATTGAAAACTGTGTCGTGGGCACAAGCATACAGGAGCAAGTAGATATAAAGAAAGTGATATCAAGTAGGGAATACTCATGATATGGTAAGATAAGAGCAGGAGACTGGTGGAATAGAACACAAGTGGTAAAGCAGGATGTAAGCAGGTATAATATAATAATGCTCAAAAACCAGAAATTCGATGTAAAACCTGATGAAAGCAATTGTGGTCCTATGTAAAACCTAATGAAAGTAATTATGGCAAAACAAGTGATATAACCAAGTTTGTAGAACAACATAACAAGTTATTATCTTGGCATTTTATTATTATTACTCGTCTGACCCATATATCTAGGTATGTGCCTTGGTGTACATCTCAACACACATACATCCATATATATGTAAGTCGAGGTTGGTTATTGGAAGCTGATGAAGAACTGATAGCTTATATTTATAGTAATTTCTGCCCGCCCGGGATACAGCCATTGGGGGCCTGAAATCCCCCTAACACGCATCTTCTGGGGGCCTGAAATCCCCCTAACACAAAGTGTTCCGCTACTATAAGCAAGGCATCATACCGGCATCCATCACTTCCTCCCATTCCCCGTAAAAGTTATCCTTTTATGACTTATTAAACATAATTATCAGATTATGGGAATGAGTAGGAACATAACTGGTCATAACAGCAGTACATAACAAGCATAACGGAAGCTCATAACAGGCATAACGGGGGTACATAACAAGAGATCAGGTACTACATTCCCGTAATATAATAATCATGAGTAGAGAATTAATCATAACAGGTATCAGGTCTTAACAAGTCAATGACAAGTGATCAGGTAGGTGACAGGTATTAACATGTAGATGATAAGTATCAAGTAATAGCATGTCAAGTATTAATATATCAAGCATGTATTTAGCAAGTGATAAAGTAATAGCGGAGCACAATGAAGCAGAGCTGAGCAAGCTGGAGCGAAGCTAATGCACAACACTAAATGCTATCATGCTCGGTGTGGTTACCGCTCGCAACGTAGCTAGACACACGTGTCACAGTAAGTGTATGAATGCCATACTACCGCTCACGAGGAAGCCATGCTCACGGGGTAATTACACTCGAACAGAGTAAGCAGTAAAGTGTTGACGCTAGGTCCGCCTACCAGGCGTAGCATATAGAAAGTCCAGAGGACTTTAAACCTCAAAGGTTGTACCCAGAAGTTAGGCCCGAAGGCAAGGGTACCTGCAGAAAGTGTTAGTTCCAAACAGTACAAATTGTGAATAATACAAATCGACCCGATGAAAGAGAAAGTCAAAAGGAAAGCGAGAACACTCGCCTAAATACAGAAAATACTGTGAAATCTCCGATCTCCGGAATCCAAGAACCAACGCGTATACGCGTTCAAATAAAAAGGAGAAGAGAGAATGAAGATGCGGGAGTCGCAGACACAGGAGTCGCGTCACTTAGATTTCCACAAACGCGGGATTCGAGACCCGCGTTTAAGTAAGGACACGAGAAGAACGCAGACGCGAGTATGAGCCCCACGTCACGTTAACACAACAACGCGAGGATCGCGTTAAATAATTGCTTGGATGCGGGGTGAATTCCGCGTCTAAAATTTAACAGAGAGAGACGCACCGAGGTGAGAAAAGAGAGAGAGGAAGACGTAGGGAATGAGGGAGAAGAGACGCAGGGAATGAATTAAAGGAAAGGAAGAAAGAAAGAAGGAAAGAAAAGAGAAGGAAAGAAAGAAAGAAAGAAGGGAAGAAAAGAAAGAAGCAAAGGAAAGAAAAGAAGGATGGGAAGGGAGTGGAAGGCCGGCCATGGCTTGCCAGCGGTCGCCGGCGGCGACTGGAGGTGGGCGGCTAAAGCCCCAAGCCCAAGGCAAGAAGAGGGTGCAATTCTAGTTGAAATGGTGAAAATGAAGTTTTGGAAAAGGGGTTTCGGAGAGCGAAGTTATAGCTCGTTAGAAAGAGCTCTCCGAGGAGAAGAAGATGGCGTGGTTGTTGGTGGCCAAGATGGTGTAGGTGGTGGTGGAGATGGTAGTGAAGTTGATGGAGGAGATGGGTTGTTTTGGTGGAAAAAGGAGGAAGAAGATGGTGGTGTGGTGGAGTTGTTGTTGTTGGAATGAAGGAGGAAATGGAGGAGAGAATGGTGGAGGAGTTGGTGGTGGAAATGGAGGGTGGCCGACCAAAGAAGGGCACGGTGGCATGGTTGTGCTGTCGTTGGCTTGCTGGAAATGAAGGAGGAAGGAAAGAAAAATGAAAGAAAGAGAAAAAAGAAGGTGTGTATACAAGGGAAGAATAATTATTACAAGTTTGCTCTTGTCATGCCCTTCATCTAATGAGACTTGCGTCTCCACAAGAGCAAATCCGCGTCTCGACAAAATAAATCCATACACGGAGATGAGATCCGCGTCCAGGAGAAAAACGCGAATGTTGCATTTAACAGAAAAGACAAAAGTCATAATGACTTGATTGGAGTTGATTAGCAGTGCATTAAATACAGAAAGAATGCGAATCTTCGCATTAAAGACCAGATCCGTGTCTGGTGTGACTTGCATCTGAGGAGAGAGAAAAAATGAGAAAAAGAGAAAAATAAAATATCAGGATAAGATTCTGATATCTGGGAAATACCGAAAACTCCAGAAAAGCCCGAAAAATGAAGTAACTCGGAAAGGTTCACAAAAATTCTCAAAAATAATAAATATTATTTTAAGATGTTTGACAAAATTGGTTTTTAGAGATTCAATCTCATTTTTAAAATAAAAATCCTGAAGTCCACCGTCGATACTGGTCTATACCGGGTCGGCCGGATTTTGATAAATTCACAAAAATCTTAGAAAAAGTATTTAGATAGAAAATGTGATTTTAAGAAGTTATAGGAAAGGCGTTTTAGAATTTCAACTCAGTTTGTAAATTAAAAATTCGAGAATCGAGCAGCGGTATTGGTCGACCCCGGTTTTGAAGATTTACAACTCAATTCAGAAAATTTCAGAAAATCATAAAAAATCTAAAATATTAGAAAACGATGTTTGAAACTGAAAACAGTTAAATCTAAATACTAGAAAGACCAAATCAAGTAATACACTAGGATCAGGTCCTCGGTTCAGATTAGGGCTAACTCCGAGTTCACGAATCCAGATCCAAGGCAAAATAATAATACAAATAATTCATAATACAAAACAAATACTGGAAGCAAATCTAAAAATATGATCAAAAAATATGAATACGTAACTAAGTACGTATTCTGGGAGCGGGGTGTTACATTCCATCCACCTTACAAAAAATTGCGTCCTCGCAATTTCGATAAGGGGTAAAATGAACACAAAGGGGACATGGACAGGAATTATACCAATTAAGATATGTATCACTGCAGGTAGGGCTCTCAAGTTGACTGCACAATAATCAGAATATAGACGTCTTCTGCACTTCCCGCTGTATGAATCTTCAAACGATGCCGAATAATACTGACCTGATAACACTACTTAGCAATAGAATTCCAGCTGTGCTGCATCCTTGATAGCTCTCCGAGAATAAGCCAGAATACTGAAGATGAAGAAACTCCGATAATACTGAGCATAACTAAAGAAGACCGATAGTTAAGAATTTCGAAGACCAGGCGTTGATCACTCCGAAGAATATAGCTAAGAATATAGAATACCCGTAGAGAATCCCGACTACTGACTTCTGACAGATAATCCGATCGGGATCAATCCTGAGAATACCTGAGCTTCATAGAGTTGGATGAAGAGATCATACAATAGTTTCATTCAGAACCAGCCGCTACCTCCCTAGTCTATTCATATCTTAAGTGGTATAAAGGCTACGAAAAACAAAAACAGTGGAAAGATGGAAGGGACTAGAAATCAAAGAAAGGATGATCAAGAAAAAGATAACTCTGTACTTGTAGTTGGATTGTATAACCAGGACTCATGCATTCCAGTTGCAAATTTCTTTACCACTAATTCGCCATCTGGACGTTCCGAGGATGTGAGAGCCTAAGCTCTGATACCACCCTGTAACGCCCTGATCCGGAGGGTACGGAGACATTACTGCGACGTATATGCGCAGGTCAGAAATACCCTCACGTATATACGCTAAGCATCAGTACAGGTAAAAATCAGAGTACGGAAGTACGTGGTGCATTATACATTCCAACATATTAGTACAATTACAAAGTTATCTCCAGATGTGACAAATATTATAAGAATATTACATCACTGATATGCGCAATTGCGAGAATACAAAGAGATGTACAAGTATGAATAGTACAATATGGAGACTCAGAGTCATAACAGGAAAACTCTAGAGCCGAGCAGGGGGCCTGAAAGGATGGGGCTCTGGACGGTCTGCTGGGGATCCACGCTTCAGCTGTGCCACTCTGATCAGCAACTGGGAGAATTCACACGCTCCAAGCTCCAAAACCTGGACATGAGGATCCAGGGGAGTCAAACAGAACTCCCTGGCGAGTGGTGATGCGAAAGCCAGATGGCGAGCATAGATAAGCACACGTGTATCGTTAATCCGAATCATAAACATGTATTGAAAACTTTATCGTGGGCACAAGCATACAGGAACAAGTAGATATAAAGAAAGTGATATCAAGTAGGGAATACTCATGGTATGGTAAGATAAGAGCAGGAGACTGGTGGAATAGAACACAAGTGGTAAAGCAGGATGTAAGCAGGTATATGTTGGCCCAAAGGCCTTCCACTCTAGTTTTGATGATGATTAACTCATGTAGTTATGTGTACTAATAATCTTGTGTTATTTAGTTTCAGATCATTAATCAAGTTATTAGTTAGCGATTAGCTTCAACAAGATGATTTGAAAGCTTTCACATGTTGATTCAAGAGCCCGAGCGTCAAAGATCATATATAGTACTTGCTCGGTGGATCAAAGAGTTTTTGGATCGAGTCGGCTTGGAGATTGCGCTCTACAAGAAGACATCGGTACCATAGTTTAGAGTTTGTGTTAGATCCAAATTGTAAAGATTAGAATAGTATGATATGCTCAAGTTCACAACACACACGTTTCATGTTTTGGTTTTCGGTTTTTGGTTTAACCGATCTTGGTTTGCATGAATAGATATTATATCAAAACAAGTTTACATGGTTTAATGTATATTAGATTTGTTCTATATACATGCATGCTTCAACTATTTAGACAAACTTAGTTTGATAGTCTATTTCATGTGTTTTATGTTTTGGTATTTTTAACAAAACATATTTTGGAATTAATGACAAAAACATGGATATATATATATGTTTCATGTATATAGGATTATATCCATATACATCATGCCTAAATGTTGTTTAATATCATGTTTTGTATTTGGATAAGTTTTGGACAAAATGTATTTTCTATTCAAAAATCCAAGTTTTAGAAAATACAGTTTTTGAATTTGGTAAAATTTCCTAGACATCAAAAAGAGTTCAAATGTTTAGTAATTGTCTTGAAATGTTTTTCACAAGTTTATATTTCAATTTACAATGTCAAAACAAGTTTATTGGAATTTTTAGTTAAGATAAAAGAATTTTTATCATTATTTTTACCCTGTTTATCAGACCCAGAACTGGCTGACAGGCCAGGTCGGCCGACCGCACGGTCGACCGTACCAAGGGCTGGTCGACCGTGCGGTCGACCGACGTGCACAGAGCTGTGCACGTCTGGCAGCCCAGTTGGCCGGTCGACCGGACGGTCGACCGGAACTGAGAGCAGTGCTCTCTGTTCTTTTCGGTCGACCGGGCGGTCGACCGGGATGGTGCCTACGGTCAAATCCGACCGTTGGCCGGTTTACCGACCGGTCGACCGGTAGTTCAGTTTTGGCAGAAATTGCTGCCAACGGCTATATTTTTCTGGGGGCTATAAATACCCCATTAATCGCCAGTTTTCTCTAAGATTTTTTGTGCGAATTTTTTCCTTACTCTCTGGTGTTTTCACAGCAATCAAAAGAAGTTTTTAGACTTAAATTGAATAATCTATTTGGTGTTTTTGCTAGGGTTTGGAATATCAAAGAAAAGGGTTTTGGGAAAAAGAGTTTTGATTCAACTTCCTCATCTTGGTTTCTAGTTTTTCCAAGGATTTTCTTTGTGATTTTGATTTCCATTCCATTGGTTTTCTCCACGCTTGAGCTACATCTACCTTCTTATTCTATAGGATCTTTGTGTGGGAAAGAGATTGTTTGTGGTTGTTGTTTAGACCACCAAGTTGTAAACCCAATCTTTTCTTGGCTTTGTGCCTTTGGGTTGTATCCCTCAAGTTTTGAGGTGATCCTTGTGTTACTTTGTGCTAATCCCTCAAGTTGTGAGGTGATTGTTTGTTGGCTTGGAGTTGTGCCTCAAGGAGGAGGTTGTGTTTGTAAGGAGAGAAGTTGGGTACTCCTTGTAATTATTATTGCCCCAAATCCTCGGTGGAGGTTCCCTTTGTGGGAGTCCTTTGTGGACAAGCTAGTGGACTTAAAATCCTTCTGTGTGAAGGCGGGGATGTGGAGCTGGGTGCTCGAACCTCGAAACATATCTTGTTGTTTGCGCTTGTTCCCTTGGCTCTTACTCTATTTCTTTCTCTCTTTACTTTGTGTCTTGCATCAATTCATATTGTTCATTCATAATTATTTGCTTGGCTTGGTTGTGTGCATCACTTGTTGCTTGCATCTTGTGTAATTGCAATTAGTTTTTAAATTTCGCATTAAGTTGACTAGATTAGCATTATCACTTATTCACCCCCCCCCCCCTCTAGGTGATTTCAGTATAATATAGTAATGCTCAAAAACCAGAAATCTGATGTAAAACCTGATGAAAGCAATTGTGACCCGATGTAAAACCTAATGAAAGCAATTGTGGCAAAATAAGTGATATAACCAAGTTTGTAGAACAACATAACAAGTTATTATCTTGGCATTTTATTATTATTACTCGTCTGACCCATATATCTAGGTATGTGCCTTGGTGTGCATCTCAACACACATGCATCCATGTATAAGTAAGTCGAGGTTGGTTATTGGAAGCTGATGAAGAACTGATAGCTCATACTTATAGTAGTCCCCGTCCGCCTGGGACACAGCCATTGAGGGCCTGAAATCCCCCTAATACGCATCTTCTGGGGGCCTGAAATCCCCCTAATACGAATCGTCAGTTTAGTATTCCACTACATAAGTAAGGCACCATACCGGCATCCATCACTTCCTCCCATTTCCCGTAAAAGTTATCCTTTTTATGACTTATTAAACATAATTATCAGATTATGGGAATGAGTAGGAACATAACTGGTCATAACAGCAGTACATAACAAGCATAACGGGAGTTCATAACAGGCATAACAGGGGTACATAACAAGAGATCAGGTACTACATTCCCGTAATGTAATAATCATGAGTAGAGAATTAATCATAACAGGTATCAAATCTTAACAAGTCAATGACAAGTGATCAGGCAGGTGACAGGTATTAACATGTAGATGATAAGTATCAAGTAATAGCATGTCAAGTGTTAACATATCAAGCATGTACTTGGCAAGTGATAAAGTAATAGTGTAGCACAATCAAGCAAAGCTGAGCAAGCTGGAGCGAAGCTAATGTACAACACTAAATGCTATCACGCTCGGCGTAGTTACCGCTCGTAATGTAGCTAGACACACGTGTCACAGCAAATGTATGAATACAATACTACCGCTCACGGGGAACCATGCTCACGGGGTAACTACACTCGAACGGAGTAAGCAGTAAAGTGTTGACGCTAGATCCGCCTGCCAGGCGTAGCATACAGAAAGTCCAGAGGACTTTAAACCTCAAAGGTTGTACCCAGAAGTTAGGCCAGAAGGCAAGGGTACCTGCAGAAAGTGTTAGTTCCAAACAGTACAAATTGTGAATAATACAAATCGACCCGATAAAAGAGAAAGTCAAAAGGAAAGTGAGAACACTCGCCTAAATATAGAAAATACTGTGAAATCCCCGATCTCCGAAATCCAGGAACCAACGCGTAAACGTGTTCAAATAAAAAGGAGAAGAGAGAATGAAGACGCGGGAGTCGCAGACGCGGGAGTCGCGTCGCGTAGATTTTCACAAACGCGGGGTCGAGACCCGCGTTTAAGCAAGGACGAGAAGAACGTAGATGCGAGTATGAGCCCCACGTCACGTTAACACAACAACGTGAGGATCACGTTAAATAATTGCTTGGACGCGGGGTGAACTTCGCGTCTAGAATTTAACAGAGAAAGAGAGAGACGCACCGAGGTGAGAAAAGAGAGAGAGGAAGATGCAGGGAATGAGGGAGAAGAGACGCAGGGAATGAATTAAAGGAAAGGAAGAAAGAAAGAAGGAAAGAAAAGAGAAGGAAGAAAAGAAAGAAGTAAAGGAAAGAAAAGAAGGAAGGGAAGGGAGTGGAAGGCCGGCCATGGCTTGCCGGCGGTCACCGGCGGCGACCGGAGGTGGGCGGCTAAAGCCCTAAGCCAAGACAAGAAGAGCGTGCAATTCTAGTTGAAATGGTGAAAATGAAGTTTTGAAAAGGGGTTTCGGAGAGCGAAGCTATAACTCGTTAGAAAGAGCTCTCTGAGGGAATGAAGATGGCGTGATTGTTGGTGACCAAGATGGTGTAGGTGGTGGTGAAAATGGTGGTGAAGTTGGTGGAGGAGATGGGTTGTTTTGGTGGAAAAAGGAGGAAGAAGATGGTGGTGTGGTGGAGTTGTTGTTGTTGGAATGGAGGAGGAAATGGAGAGAGAATGGTGGAGGAGTTGGTGGTGGAAATGGTGGTGGAAATGGAGGGTGGCCGGCCAAAGGAGGGCACGGTGGCATGGTTGTCCTGTCATTGGCTTGCTGGAAATGAAGGAGGAAGGAAAGAAAAATGAAAGAAAGAGAAAGAAGGAGGTGTGTATATAAGGGAAGAATAATTATTACAAGTTTGCCCTTGTCATGCCCTTCATCCAATGAGACTTGTGTCTCCACAAGAGCAAATTCACGTCTCAGCAAAACAAAGCCAGACGCGGAGATGAGATCCGCGTCCAGGAGAAAACGCGAATGTTGCATTTAATCGAAAGACAAAAGTCATAATGACTTGATTGGAGTTGATTAGCAGTGCATTAAATGCAGAAAGAATGCGAATCTTCGCATTAAAGACCAGATCTGTGTCTAGTGAGACTTGCGTCTGAGGAGAGAGAAAAAATGAGAAAAAGAGAAAATAAAATATCAAGATGAGATTCCGGTATCTGAGAAACACCGAAAACTCCAGAAAAGCCTGAAAAATGAAGTAACTCGGAAAGGTTCCCAAAAATTCTCAAAAATAATAAATATTATTTTAAGATATTTGGCAAAATTGGTTCTCCGAGATTCAATCTCATTTTCAAAAATAAAAAACCTGAAGTCCACCGTCGTTACCGGTCTACACCGGGTCGGCCGGATTTTGATAAATTCTAAAAAATCTCAGAAAAAGTATTTAGATAGAAAATGTGATTTTAAGAAGTTATGAGAAAGCCGTTTTTAGAATTTCAACTCCGTTTGTAAATTAAAAATCTGAGAATCGAGCAGCGGTATTGGTCGACCCCGATTTTGAAGATTTACAACTTAATTCAGGAAATTCCAGAAAATCATAGAAAATCTAAAATATTAGAAAACGATGTTTGAAACTGAAATCGGTCAAATCTAAATATCAGAAAGACCAAATCAAGTAATACACTAGAATCGGGTCCTCGGTTCAGACTAGGGCTAACTCCGAGTTCACGAATCCAGATCCAAGGCAAAATAATAATATAAATAATTCATAATAAAAAGCAAATACTAGAAGCAAATCAAGAAATATGATCAAAAAATACGAATACGTAACTAAGAATGTATTCCGGGAGCGGGGTGTTACACCTTATATTAGGCTTATTTTGCTTAATTAATTAAGATTGAGAGAATAATGGTGGAGGAGGATAAAGAGTGATGATAATGTAGTTTAGCAACATGTAGTTTAAAGAATGGTGGTTCTGTGCTTAATATAATGATCATGGTGCAAATGCACATATATGGTTTAGAGTTAACTATGTGATAATATTTTTGTGAGGATTTTGACTTAATTTCAAGAAGAGATGATGGTTCAAGAAAATCCATTTGAGCCGGAGAAGACGATGACTTGAAATAAAATAAACAAATCAAGGTGGAGCAGTTTCCTTTTCAGGTGCTTACGAGTTTCTTTTTCTGGAGGAGTACGAATAGGATTCAGATTCTATTTAGTGAAAGTTTGTTTCTAAATATTAAAGGATTGTTTCTAAATATTGAAGGATTTAGAATTCTCTAGATCAAAAAGATCAACTCCAAATAGGATTGACAAGATTCTTTAAGCATCCAACGATAAAGAGCATCTTTTATTCCAAATAAGAGTTGTATTACAAAATCTTATAAATAAACGTTGTAACCCAACATTATTAAAAAAAAAGTTAAAACACCAAAGGAGAACAGAAGAAGCCAAGAAAGAAAGGAGTTAGGCGAAGATGCAAAGGCAGAAGGTATACTCTTGTATCTAGATCTAGATTCAAGGGTAAATGAATACTCTTGTGGGATCAGGAGGAAGGTTAGATTTATTTGTATCAAGTTTATTAATAAAGCTCTCTCAAGTTCTCTCCCCGAGGCCAAGTTTGGTCCGAATCACGTTGAATCCTCGTGTTATTTCTTGTTACTCTTTTGTCTAAGTATTACTAGCTTGTTTTATAACAGTTTATTTTTGCAAGGATCATCATATTGTCAAGTTCCGCAAACGTCCATCCCAAGAGTAACAATTGGTATGCTAGCGCTGATTTGTTACAACAGTTTTTTTGTTGTTGTAAAATTTAGGAATCAAAATTTTGTCCAAGGCAGAATGGCGATGCAACTGGGACATGATTGGGATGTCATGCTGTTGATAGAGATGTGATTGATGCAGGAGTTAAGTTAGGTTTGGTACTAAGGTATAATCCAGTTAACTCTTTTTTTTAAGATAAAATCGTGGGATAAAAAATTCTTGTCATTTCATTAAGAAGAACTTAACGGAACATTTTCAAGAAAGAAGGGTACAAACTTGCATGGAACATGTATATACAATTTGACCCTTCAAAAGAAAAAAATGAAGCCTTCAAAACGCCCTCAACGAAGTCGTGGCTTCTCCCTCCACCATAATTTATAATTTAAAAATCATTTGAACTCAGTCTCTTGTTTAAGGATATTACATGATACACATCCGCGCCTGAGAAAGGGTTGGAGAAAGACTCACTCTTTTTGTATCTTGGCAATTTTTTTCCTTTCGAATACGTTCATCTTGGAAAGAGAGCGTCCCAACTCCCCAGTTCAGAGATAATCAAACACCAATGTTCGATTTTTCCAATTCTTTTGCAAGACCTGGGGAAAGATTACATCCAATTTTTTAGTTTATTGTAGAAGCACAAGAGCAAACAATCTTCTTAGCTAAAATATTTATTATATAGTTTCTTTCTAATCTAAAACTTCAAATCTGACTAAAAATACTAGTTTTGCATGTAATTGCCAAATAAACTTACAAAATAACAATTGAGTTCTATTAGTTCTGTTTCTTTTATAACTAGATGATCAAATCCTATTATGTATTAGTTCTATTTCTTTTATAACGAGAGGATAAAATCCTATCATCCATTCTCGATGATGACTCAGCTTATTGAATAAGCTAATCCATGCCCGTCGATGATGCCTTGGGGTCTCCACTGCAGCTACCTTCTGCCTTGACCTCCAACCTCATCTTGAAGGATCCAGTCTCTCGGCTCCTCCCCGCACATGTGCAACTTTTCCATCTCTCTGTTACAAACATCCCCGCAAATCATATTGCATCTGAAGCGCCAAAGGTGATTCATAGCAATAAGTCTTCCTCACTAATTTGTTTCGCAAATGTTGATATCATGAACAATTCTTTCATCACATAATTGAAAAAAATATATCTTCAAATGTTTTCTTCCTCCAATGTTTCATTTTTATAAATTGTTTGTCAACATACGTCTAGATTAAAAAAAAAGTAGGCATTCAATAATGCCTGTATTTTATCTAAATATTAGAAATACAAATCAAATTAGCTTGCGATAATGCATTGATGAATCTTTTTATGTTGTATCATGAAATAAAAGTGACCCCAAGTCATGTCATTAGCACTTAAATGATGAAAAACATGATATTGTCTTGTTTATGAAAAGGGCTCAAAGCCTCCTGGACCCTGAGTAATTCCAAAACGGGGCCAAAGCCCAAAACGAACACCGATCAAACCCAAAGCCCAAGCCCAATGGTATTTATGGAATTAACAAAAAAAAAAAAAATCAAAGGCCTAGATCCGAGGGTGAACATAAATGGCATAAACTCCCTCTCCCCTCCGCCATTCCAAAGGCTCACTCCGTTTGAATATAAATGGTGTTCTATAGGCCTATTTGGTTGTCGTAATTAGCCGTAATTCGTAAATCATAATTGGTAAACTCTTTTACAATTGTAAATGAGTTATATGTATGTACGGTGTTTGGTTGGTAATGTAAAGTTGAAAGTGAAAAAGTGTATTATGCTTTACGGTGTTTGGTTGTCGTAACGTGTATGTCGTAAGTGAAAAAATTGACCACAAAATTAACTATTTGATGATTTAAAATTTTTAAATATTGTAAATAAATACTAAAAATATTAAATATTAAAAAAATTGAATATTAATATAAAGAATAACACAAATTTATTGAAATTACACCTAGAGGGGGGTGAATAGGAGTATGGCTAATCAAATGAAAATTCTAAACAATTTAATATGAAATAATGCAACCGACCACTCAAAATAAGACTTGAAACCGGATTCCCGTGAAGGACTCTGAACTTCTCCTCATGATTCCTCTAGATAAGAGTTGAGGTGCTCAATTGCTATCTTATTGACATGAGTATTGATCGACAAAAAAATATGAATGATAAAAAGTAATTAGAGACAATAAAGCATTCGCAAACAAAAAGATTTGTTCCGAGGTTCGAGCCACCGCTCTACGTCCCTGCCGTCACCACCATGAAGAATTTTACTATCTACTATTGGATCCTCCACAAAAAGACCTTACAATAAGGAATTACAACCACTCAGAGTACGCAACTCCCCAACTCAATCCTTTACACCAGAGGCAACACAAAGTCACTTGAGATAATAAGTTCTTGAAGATCAAGAGATCACAAACACTCTCTTTGTAACTCTCTTACAAAAAACCCTATAGAGTAAAATGTAAACTTGAAGCTCAAGGATGTAAGTGGGAGTGAAAATCAGAAGAAAAAAATTTTAAGAGCAGAAAAACTCAATTAAAATTTTGAAAATAAGAGCACAAAAGAAAACTTGAAACCTTTTCTCTTTGAAAGCAAATCAGATTTTCAATAGAATTTCTTATTATGAAATATTCAATCTCAATGACCCTTTATATAAGTTTTAGAAAAATACTTTTAGAATAGTTTTACCAGGTCTAAAAAGGAAGAAATTAACCCTAGAAATTCAACTTTTCACGTTTTAAAAGAAACATGTTTAAAAACAGATTTAAAAGAATTGGACGTTATTGCCAATCTGGCAGGTTGTCGATCGACCGGCCGGTCGACCGACCATTCAAAAAAATTTGACTGTCGACCGTGTTTAACTGAGACCAAACGAGTTACAGTCGGTCGACCGCCCAGTCGACCGCAATAAGGGACCAGTCAACCGAAAATGTGCACAACATGTACACCCTAATTGCTAGAGGTTCGGTCGACTGTGCGGTCGACCGTTCTGGCCTGTAATAGGCACGGTCGACCGCCCGGTCGACCAAAACTAGGTCAAGGTATTGAAGATAAAATAAATTTCAAATAATTTTGTTTGAATTTTGAAAGAGAGAAGACATGTATAGCTATAAGATACAAGTTCTAAACTGAGATAGAAATTTCAAAGAAAATGTGAAATAAGTATCAAAACTAAACATTTCAAAACCATACTTTTGAAAACATGCACTTTTGTGTGTGTATATTTTTTAGCCTCAAATCTATATTCTACTTTTTAACAAACTAGTTTCTTACAAGGTTCTAATCGATTACAAGAATCTTCAAGCCGGTTTCTCTGATAGTGACGTTTGAGGGACACTGAGTGCTTTGAGTTATGATCCAGTTCTTGAGTACCCTTAAACCATCAACACCTTCCTTTAGAGGAAAAAACCTGTTAGATTTTCTTGAGCCCTGTTAGATCTTTTTGAATATTGAAATACACTCTTGAACTTGATTAGTATCAAATAACTTTATATACTTTGTTATCACCAAAACACAAACCGGGGATTGTAACCTTTCGGCCAACATTTGCATGACCACAAAATTAACTGTAAGTGACTTGTAAGTGAATGATAAAAGTGAGTGGTAATTGGTTTCGTAAGTCTATCACGAATTACGGTCTAAATAAATACCATAATTGTAATTGGATTATAAGTCATTTACAAATATCGACATTTTACGTAAAACAAATAGACCCTATGCTTAATAAAAATGATCATGGTGCAAATGTACATGCAGGCTTTTACAGTTAATTGTGTAATAACATTTTCTATTTGTTATTGTAAAGCTAAGGAATCACAATTTTGTCCCAGGCAGAATGGAGATGAAACTCGGACACATGTCATGTTGGGGGGGGGGGGGGGGGGGGGGGGGGGGGGTGTGTGGGGGCTGGGGGAGGGTTCAAAATGATTTTTAAACTAGAAACTTAAAATTTTACCGTAAAGAAGATGACAACTGTAACACAACTCTTTACTATTTGTGTTTGTCAAGAGTTAGCTGGAGTTATACCTTAGTATCCAACCTAACTCTTGTGTAAAACACGTCTCTATCAACAACATACAACAGCGCAGTGAGGATTTTAAATCTGAGGGCACAAAATAATAGATCAGGTGTGCCGCTGGCAAAATCATTGAATGATTATTGGGAAAAAAAACTTGGATGATCATGATGATTACGATAACCAGAGACATGTAATTAAATGAGGAAATAGATTGACCATAAAAGAATATAACATATCTTTTACATAATCTCAATATAATGACTACATTTGAGATTAGATAAGATACCAAACCTTTAAGTAAATCACCACCTCAAACAAAAATTAAGTGCAAGTAGCACTTTTTGAGGAAATTTTTTGTGCTCACCGTGCTCACCGTGAGCGGTGAGCCATCGGTTTGAGTGGTCCTCACCGGATGGTGAGTCCCACTCAGTGGGACCCACCAGCAGCCTCCGATGGCTCACCACGTTCGCGGTGAGCGCGGTGAGCAAAAAATAATTCTCCTTTTTCAGTGGTAACAGGATCTCTTGTCCAATGATGTTACATGTGATGCACATGAGTCAAAAAGATCTGGAGAAAGTCCACGCGTCACTCATTTGTATCTTAGATATTTTTCATCTCAAATACGAGATACTCTATATAATATATACAAGTAAAGTAGAGTATCCCACCTCCTGGTTCAGAGATAATTAAATGTCAAAAAAAGTTATGTTTTCCCATTTTTTTTTTGAAAGACAAACAGGGAAAAGATTACAGCCAAATGTTAATAGAAAATAGAGAAAGTAAATCTTATCCTTTAGTTTATTGTAGGAGCACAAGAATCAAGAAACAATGCATAATAGTCAATTTCCTTAATTTTATAAGATATTTATAGTCGATGGGTTTTTTATGTTATCTAAGAACATCAAATATAATCAGTTAAGCGAACAATATTTCACTTTTATAAATTGTTTTCACATACATCTAGATCAGTGCGTAGACATTCAACAATGCATATATTTTATCTAAATACTAGAAATACAAATCAAATTAACTTGCTCATGTATGTATATAGTGCATTGAAGAATATTTTTATGTTGTATCATGAAATAAAATTGATCAAATTAATATGCTATCACATACTTTCACTTGATTTCAATATGTTATTAAAATTTTTGAAAAATATAATAAACTATCATTAACTTTCATAATAACCTCAGTTTTTTTTTTCAAAAAACTATCATGAAAAGTTATAGTTAATGGTAGTTTTATGTGTTTTTTAAAGTTATTAGTAGTTTTTTCAAACCCGGCAAAAAAAAAAAAAGACATGTTAGTTTCTTGAAATTAAGTCCAAAGTAAGTGAAAGTCTAAGATTAAGCACATTTTTAGGTTTAAGTCCAACAACCGCATCCTTAAGTAATAAATGAAAACTACATCAAAAGCCCTAAATCTCACAGTGAATATAATCATAAAATCTCTCTTCATTCTGTGATCACAAAACCTAAGTTTATTCGAGCTCGCCCGAAAGTGTAGAAACCCTAACCCTTATCAAGAATCTCCATCGACAATTCTCTTTTCTAGAGAAAGAGTAGAGGCTCAAGCTCGAAAGCCCTAACCTGATTTTATAGCTCCAACAGTTGTTGCATCTCACCACATCCTCAACCAAAGGATATAATATATAATTCAGTTAAGTTTCCCGCAACAAAATAAAAAAAAAAAAATATACTTATAACCTCAGTGGTAATAATATTGTTTCAAGACACCAACCAAAAAAAAAGTTTAAAACTACTAAAATACAAAGTATAATGATGAAGTTAGTAAATAACTCTTACTAATCATTACTAATTATCTATATATAGTATTATTTTTCTATTTAAGGAGACCCCTAACACAAATGGGGTGAGCAATTAATTATTTGGTTCAGTTTCGCATGTTTTTTTTTTATCAAAACTAAACATGAACTGAATTGAACCTAGCATGAAACCGAACTCAAAAATTACTTCGGTTCAGTTTGACCTAAGTCCCAATATGATTTAAAACTGCAGTCCATTGAGAACCGATAAATTGAACTGGCTATTCTACATTTATTCTGACTGAAGCGAACGAACTGAATTTTTATTAGTTTAGTTTAAAAAAGTGGTCCGAGTCGGTTAAAGAAGAATTCTTCTCACCCTACCACAAGACACATGGAATGATAAGACAAATATGTATCAAAGAATTTACCTTTATATTATGAAACATTATCTATAATAATTAATATTGATATTATTTAAATTATTAATTGTTACTAATAATTATGTATTAATAATATTACCTTCTAATGTCATTAGACCATCAATAGTAAATATATTGAAAGTAAAAAAAAAAAGTATATGTACCGCTAGTTGTTAATAATAATTCTTTATGAATAGCATTATTATTAATAATCTCAAGTAATAATTATTTAATAATACTTAAAGATTAAATAAAATAAGATATCACATCATCAAATATTCTACGAAATATTCTACCTTTATAGTTCTAACGTTTTAAGAAAATATTCCAATAGTTGTAATTATTCATCAATTGTTCTAATTATTCACCAATTATTTCAAAGTTATACTAAAAAAGTTCTAGTTTCATAAAATATTCTACTAGAAAATATTCTAGTTATAGAGAAAAGTTCCAGTTGACTAACAAAGCCTAATTTTATTGTCTTTCCACACTTTATCTTCATGTTGCAGCAACTTCGTAATGGAATCAGCTTTCACTTCTCCCTTGTAACGTCAAAGGCGAAGATAATATCATGGTCTACAACTAGTCATCCTTCCAGTACCCTACCTCTTTATAGAAGGCACATTGGTTCTTCTTCAGATCTCTAAGACCTGGTCTGAACTTAGATCTCCCACGCTCGTCTTTGCTCTTCCGATTGGAACATCTGCCTCTTATCATTAACGCATCTGCTGATGTACTATTGAAAGAAGACTGCTTGTCCTTCCTCCTCACTTCATAATTTACAAGAGCAGCCGACACATCATTATAGTTAAGTGATTGTCTATATTAATCAAGATGAGGACGAATGTCTCATACTCTTCATCAAAAAGAGAATTCAAAAGAATTAATGTCTTATCATCTTCTTCGATATCCACACCCACATTAACCAAATTTGTAAGAAGTTTTATGTAGTCATTCATGTGCTCAGTAACAAAGAGTCTCTTCTTCAACTAGAAGCGATAAAGCCTCCTCTTTAGAAGTAATCGAGACTCGATACTCTTTGTCAGATATCTTCTTGAGAATCTCCCACATCTTCATTGCAGACATCTCATATAGCACATGATACTTGATGTATTATGTTAAACAAGAACATATAAGACCACATGCCATCCAATTCATCTTGTTCAAATCCTTTCAGAAGTGTCCTTCAGCTTTTCTTTCAATCGTAGAGTGTCTTTAAGGTTTGATGTCGTCAATGCATTTATCACCTCACACCTCCACATCTCAAAATTATTCATACCGTCAAACTTTACCACATCGATCTTCATCGGATTTGGGTTCAAGGATTTCACTGTAGATGTACTATCTCCAGCCATCTTCTCAATAGATTCTTCAAAGTAAGGCAGAAAATCAAATGGAAATAGATCAAAAACTAAATAAAGATATAATCTTTATCTCAAAGTGAAATCCTAGGAGAGTTTTCGAAGCGATCTACTCCATCAAAACTGATTCCTCGAGTAATCCAAACGCTGTTCTGAGATCGATATACGATCCCACGAACAGTTCTAATACCGCTCCGAGATCGACACGATCTCCACCGAACAGGTACCAATGCTCTTGGAATCGACACACGATCCCATGTTGAACCTTGGATGCTCTGATACTACTTATTGAGAAATTCCACGCAGCAGAGAAGATGACCACCAGAGAATAGCCACTAATGACACGAACAATTAAATAAAAAAAAAAAAAAAGAGAGAACACAAGATTTAACGAGGTTTGCCAATTTGCCTACGTCCTCTGGGTAAGGGGAGAGTTCTTATTGAATCAATCAATTACAAGTTACAGGTTTTGGGATACAAATATTGGGGATACTACCCCTTCTTATATAACCAAAGAATCCACGAAGAAAAGAAAATAAAAAACACCTAATTCGGATCATAAACGAATTCAAAATCAGATTTCAAAACAGACAGCGCAACAGTATAAGTCGACTAATAACTTCTATTACGACTAATATATATATTAGTCGACTAGCTTGTAGTGAAACAGATTTTCTAACTCTCATTATCCAATCATTACTCTACTACGCCATACCCTAGTCAACTAGCCTTCGTTCCTCTTGTGCAATCTAACTTTGATATGGCCGACACACTCTCGTATTTGATACCATTGATTGCATCGATCTTTGGCTAACCTTCAATAGAGTTTAAAAAAATTTTTTATCATGATTTTTACTCTCTCTCCCCACACTTAGGACCCAGAAGCCTAAGACCCAAGAGTATTCATGTAATAAATGAAAACTATATCAAAAACCCTAAATCTCACAGTAAATATAATCATAAAATCTCTCTTCATTCTGCGTTCACAAAATCTCATTTTATTCGAACTCGCTCGAAAGTGCAGAAACCCTAACCCTTATCAAGAATCTCCGTCAACAAATATTTTTTTTTTTTGCTAGAGAAAGAGTAGAGTCTCAAACTCGAAAGCCCTAGCCTAATTTTATAGTTTCTTACATCTCATCACATTCTCAACTAAAAGGATATAATATATAATTTAGTTTAGTTTCCCATAACAAAATAAAAAAATAAAAAAAATACTTAAAACCTCATAAGTAATAATATTGCTTCAAAACACCAACAAACATAAAAAAAGTTAAAAACTACTAAAATACAAGTATAATGATTTGTGTATGATCAGCAGCAGCATCCGTAGTTACTCTCTAGCAACAGTACCTTCAGCATGCACAACAAGACTCCTAGTAGATTGCTCAGCAGCACCATTAGCATAAGCATCCATTCCTCATGCTACACTCTTTTGCTCGAGCAACAAAAATAATGAGGGCAACGAATAAAAAATGCAATCTTCATATCAATTAATTCGGGATCTCTTTACTAGATTCTCTACCGACTAGCATAATTGTTAACTTCTACTCAGGGCCGGCCCAGGACCCGGGTGACCAGGGCACAAGCCTAGGTCCCAAATCCAGGAGGGGCCAAAAAAATTTTAATTTCTTTATGCTTCCTATCTCGCTTCTGTCTTCTCGATTCTCAAAAAAAAAAAAAAAAAAAAAAACTCACCAAAAGAAAAGAAAGAGAAAAATAGAACCGAACCCGAGCCTCATATCTGGATTTCGCCGGCACGTCCGCGATTTGCCTTTCTCATCTCTAGATCCGCTGGCGACGATGATCGGATCAAGAGGGTACTTCAGGCTGCGTACCACCCGCTGAACTCATACCAGGTGCATTTGAATCTCGAGAGTAGGGCCGAGGAGAGAGCAGATCTGAGGGTGTTCGTGGGCTCCGAGAGGGTTTTTGGTGTGTTTGGCAACGTCAGGGTTTTAGAGGAAGTGGATCTCGTGACGAACAAGGAGCCGAAGGTAGTGGCGATGCTGCTGCACACAGTTGCAGTGTTGTTGAAGGAGGGGAAGGAGTGGAGCTGGTTCATTAATCTGAGTGCTCCGGATTATCCTCTCGTACCTCAAGATGTAAAATTTTCATTTTGCCCCCTTTTCCTTTTTCTCTAAATTATTTGTAGCTGCTATCATGATTAGTTTGTGTGACTTCAATGTAAACTTTCATAGTTTGGTGTGGCTAATTCCTAAAAAATAGTTAGGGAATCTTAATCCCTACCTTAAGTATGAGTTGGAAACCACATTGTTCTTCACCGGTTAGATAATCAAACCGTATTTTAAAGGAAAAAACGAAAAAATTGTGGCTGTTTGTGTGATTTGTGTGATGATCGGTTTTGATTGATTGGTGAAGGTTTTTGTTTTTTTGATCATGGTGTATGGGGATCGATATGTGTGGTTTTTTGTGCGGATGATGGATTAGTGCAAAGATTGGACCTTTTCTGTTTTATATATAATTTTTATTTGAGATTTTTTTGTCTGAAGAGGAATGAAGGGGAGAACAAGGTTGGGATGATGTTTTGTTTAATTTTGTTGTTACCGATTGCTTGTTTAGTGAACAAGTAGGGATTTAGATGCGAAATCAGCTCAACAAACGATGGAGATACCTATTCTTTTTTGCTACATTTGATTCCTTTCAAAAGCCTATGAAAAAAGTATCCTCTTTTATGGTTATATTCTGGATTCCTCAGTTTCCTCAATTCCTGCTCTCCCGAATTTGATCACTCACTCACTCATCTTTTGTAAACTCTTATCATTTTAATAAAAGTAATTGTTTAATGAAGGAAAAAAATTGCTTTAACTTAACCGTGATTAGTATGTTTAGAGGCATAATTTAAAATTTTGCTCAGGGTATTAGATTTTTAAGGACCGGTCCTTCTTCTACTCTACATAATTTTTTTTCCATAGAATTCGTGTATGATATACAAATGTTAGTTTCCTCCAATATTTCACTTTCATAAAATGTTGTCAACATACATCTAGGATCAATAGAGCAGACATTTAATCACCTTGCTCATGTTTATATAATGTGTTGATGACTCTTTTCTATGTTGTGTCATGAAATAAAAATGAGCTCCTGTCATGGCATTAGAACTGACTCCGTCTAAATGGGCCGGGCCGGGCCTAAGAACAGGTTTAGAGTATGTTTTAAGTCTAATATCCAACAAATGGAGATGATGCGATCTTGGTGATGTGGATCCGCTGAGTTATGGTGTCGAGGGTTCGGGAATACAAATTACCATTTCTTTGGAAAGTTTTGGTTTACGTTTCTAGTTAAAAAATCGCCTCTCCTCCAAAGATGCATTAATAATATTTTTTGATGATTAATTAACTGATTTCTAATGAAGTAGAAATTTTTTTAAATAAATAAAACATGATCAAAGAAAATAAAATACTAAATAATAATTAAGTTAGTAAAGAACTCTTACCAATCATTACTAATTATTTATTTATAGTATTATTTTTCTATTTAATGAGAACGCTAATACAAATGGGGTGAGCAATCGATTATTTGGTTCAGTTTCGCATGTTTTTTTTTATCAAAATTAAACACGAACTGAATTGAACCAGTATGAAACTGAACCCAAAAATTACTTCGGTTCGGTTTGACCTAAGTCCCAATATGATTTAAAACTGCAGTTCATTGAGAACCGATAAATTGAACTGACTATTCTACATATATTCTAGTTATAGAGAAAAGTTCCTGTTGACTGACAGAGCGTAAGTTTATTGTCTTTCCACACTTTATCTTCATGTTGAAGCAACTTCGGTAATGAAATCAGTTTTCACTTCTCCTTGTAACATCAAAGGCGAAGACAATATCACGGTCTCCAACTCGTCAGTGAATCACATTGTCTATTTTGACACCGGGATAATTATGATTCAATGCATATTTTGTGTATTGCCTCCATCACTAAGTTCGTGAGTCAAAAATCTCATATATCGTGCACTCAATCGTGTCTTTTCTTGAATCATAAAGACTCAAAATTGTGAAGTGCAGGGTGTCGTTGGGGTTTGTCCGGTTGCCTCAGTGTGGAACTTAGCACTCAAGCTTGGTATTGCCTTGGAATGCCTAGTAGCTGGTATGCGTACATAGTAGTGAGATATGTGGTCTTTGTACAACTTTCACGAAAGGAGAGTAACTTTTACATAGGAGAATTAAGAAATTAAGTGACGGAGCTGTTACTGACTATGGTAGTGGCTTGAAGAAGACAAAAGTCGGGGAGTAAAAGTTTCTGATCATGTAATAGTAATGACATATATTTGAGCATTGCTCTTGTCAATAACAATGCCCAATTTCAGTTTCTTCCAACTAATTTAACAAAAATTAGAGCAAGGTATCCAAATGTTTATTTCCTTCAATATTTCACTTTCACAAATTGTTTGTGACACACGTCTATGATCATCAATAAAGCAGAGATTTAACGATGCATATATTTTATCCAAATACTTGAGATACAAAACAAAACCCCTTGCTCATGTTTACAATAATGTATTGATGAATCTTTTTTAAGTTGTGTCATGAAATAAAAATGATCTCATGTCACGTCATTAGACCGGAGTCGGTCTAAATGGGCTGTGGCTAAGAACCAAAAGAGTACTTTTTTAAGGCCCAGCCCGAACCAAATCCAAAACCCGAGATCCGACGGTAGATGTGATCGGTATAAGTCCTCTTCGTTGAACGGAAACCTCGGTCCATGTGAAGCCGCGCAGAAACCCTAATCGACGACCTCGACCAGCGAAAATGGTGAGGAGGAAAAAAAAATAAAAATGCAATCTTTTGTCTCAATTAATTTGGGTTCTCTTTGCTTGAATTTTCTACTAACTAGGTTTCTTTTTTCGTTGATGATTTTTTGGAATCGAGTAGCCTTTCAAGCGTTACGTGGAGATTGGGCGGGTCGCTCTCGTCAACTATGGGAAGGATTACGGAAGGCTCGTCGTCATCGTCGATGTCATCGATCAGAACAGGGTGAGTAGTTATAGTGAACAGATGTTGCTAAAGATTACTTCTTTTGATGATATTTTTTTTTTTATGGTTTTATGGATATGAAATCTTGTGCTTTGACACTTTGTAGGATTCAATCTGTTGTCGCTATTACTGTTCTAAATGATGTTTTCTTTAGGTAGTATTTGAGTTGAGTTTTTATGTTATTGATAACATTTTTTATTTTTATTTTGCTTTCTGAAAATAAAATTCATTTTTAATGATAGACGTTGCATGAATTTCACATATTCTTCATCGCATAAATATTTTCCTCTTCTAAAACAGGTTTTGAAAACTTATAATGTTGATTTTGGATTTTTAAGATTGTTATGCATCATATTTGTAATCGTTTTCATGTATTATTTATGATTAGGCAGTCTTAGATCATAATGTAGGTTGATTGGATATATTTGCTGTCAGCTTATCTTCAATAAAATCTTTGGATGGGGTAGAACTTTTTGTGCTTAATGTAGTGTGTAAAATGAATTTTGATTAGTCTCATAAAACTATCTTCAATTAATAATTTAATCTTGATTTTTCTCTATCTCACTTGAGGCATACCGCCAATAGTTTTTGGGAAAATGGTCTCTAAGCCCCTGTGAAAAATGGTCATGTGAAAAACTATTAATAGTTTGAAACAGTGTGAAAAAACCCTTGTCCCCACCAAACAATCCCATATTGTCCATATTGCCCTTTATTCAATGTCATGTCTGAGTTGATTTGAACGGCCCACGTGACAGGCATGTAATGTTTGTCACGCGCGTTAGTCGTGTGGGCTGGTTTGGAGACCTTTTTACCACTATTTTCTAAATTTTGTCCACTTGGTGGATAAATTATTTTGGATTGATATTTTTTTGCAGAGATTTTTTTTTTTTGCATATATGCTATATTTCTTTCCACTCTTTTCTAAACTTCTGTCCACCTACTCATATATATGTTCATTTTCTTCAAAATATTGTCCACTTTATTTAATATTTTGTTCGTCTATTCTAATTTTTTTAATATTATAGCAATTTTCTTTAACGTTATATCTTCAAAATTATGTTCACTTTTTTTAATATGGACATAAATATAAAGAAGTAGAAAGAAATTGACTAAGGTGATCAAAAAGGCGAAAGTTGGACCGAAATATTAAAAAGTAGACAGACATTGACGAAGGTGGTCAAAAGGCGAAAGTTGGAATGAAATATAAATAAGTGGACATAAATTAACGAAGGTGGACAAAAAAGGTGAAAGTTGGATAGAAATATAAAAAAACGTAGACATAATTGACGAAGGTGGACAAAAAGATAAAAGTTAGACAAAAATTATAAAAAATAGACAGAAGTTGAGTAAGACAGACATAAAAGGAGAAAAGGGTGTGATCTCCGCCACCTGTCACCCCCGGGGGCCGCTGAAGATTGTCTTCATTCTCAACTAATAGACAAAATCATTCACAAGATAGCCAAAATACTAGAGTAGGTGGACACAATAGCTTGAAAACGTGGATAGAATATTAAGAAGTCATTTTAAAAAAAAGTGGACATAATTTTGGAAATATAATGTTAAAAAAAGTTGATATAATATTACAAAATTAGAATAGGTGGACATAATATTAAATAACGTGGACAAAATTTTGTAGAAAGTGGACAAAATATATGAGAAGGTAGACAGAAGTTAAAAGAAGGGTGGACAGAAATATAACATATATGCAAAAAAAAATTATATCTGCAAAAAAAATGTCTACCTTGAGGTGGACAAAATTTAAAAAAAGTGGACAAAAAAAAAAGCTTCCAAACCGGCCCACACGACTAGCGCGTGATGAGCATTAAATGCTTGCCACGCGGGGCGTTCAAATCAACTCTGACAAGGTATTCAATCAAGGGCAATATGGGCAATATGAGATTTTTTGGTGGAGACAAGGGCTTTTTCACACTGTTTCAAACTATAGGGATTTTTTCACATGGCCATCTTTTCACAGGGGCTTAAAGACTATTTTCCCATAGTTTTTATGTACCTATTCTCATGTTTTTATCTCATGTGTATGAATGGTACATTATATGTTTACAAAGATGGATAGGAGTGTCAATCAAGGAAAATGATTATGGTAGATTGTTTTCCAGTCCATAAAATATCGTGATGAATCACGATTTAATTAGACCTTTGTATTGGATTTAGTCAGTTATGAGGTTATCTTGCTTATTGTAATTGTTGCACAAATCTCATATTTTTTTTTTTGCAGATTAAATAATTATTTCAAGTTCTATGTAGTTTACTTCTGTAATTTGTGAGATCTTATCAGCTGGTTTGTGTTGAATGAAATATTTATTTACATGTCAAAGAGGCGTGAGACTTTTGTGTTTTGTTACTTCTGGAAAATGCATAGTATCAATTAAATGTATTGTATTATGGTTTGTTCATTGGTTTCTAGGTCCACAATGTCGTCCACATCTTCTAAATACAACCTTTAGTATGAAATTGACTGAAATAATTTAACTCCAACAGACAATTCTTAAATCATATGAAAACTTTTTGAACTTATTATTCATATTTTTGAAGTTGCATTTGGGAAACCTTCCTTAAAAGTTAGCAATATCGTCAGGGAAGCTCCAGAAGATCATTTGTCTTTTATTCACATATCAAGCAATAGGTTTAAGTTATATATTTCCATTTTGGTGGGACCTTTAATTGTAGGGTTGTTTCGGATAACTTATTTGGATATTTATTTATTTATTCTCAGGAGTGATAGATCAAGGAGCAAAATTTTCCTTGAAGTTTATGAAATTTAAGCTCTGTCCTCTTTTTAATTTTATTTTCTATGATTTTGTCATGGATACCATCCAGATTTTAGAAATTGATCTTTGATTGAGTGGGGGTGTATAGTTTCCGTGTTGCAACTAAATTTCCTATGATTATCATTTGCCCTCAAATTCTAACGAGGACTTGCCTGATTTTTGTCGGGTAGCCAACTTCGTTGTACCTATGATATATGATCATCCTCTGGAAATATCAATAATCTATTCATATTTTAAAGAGGCTTTGAGTTTAGTTTTTGTTTTGTTTTTCCTGTACCTGTCAAAAAAGGAAAAGGTGAGTGATACAGGGTCTATCCCTTCTCATTTTATTGTCACACAGGTTTTCTGTGGAAAACTTGCTTTTTTTTTTTTGGCAAAAAGAAAAGATTTTTCTTTGTTTTCTCCATTATTCTTTACATGCACTCTCAGTTAGCCCATATCTTAAGTTAGAACTGTAGATTTTACAATTTATCCTGAAATAACCTCTTACCACTCAACTAACAATTTTAGTTTTCTTTGAAACTATCAAATTTAGAGGTTGTGTTTCTTTATAATCATATCTTCTTTTAAAGAATCTATCCAAATTTTTCTGACATCTCTGTTGTCTCTATTTCACTTGTTTCTTAGACAAGGCACTTTACAATGTTTCAAAGTCTATGGAGCGTCTGATAATAAGTTGGTTAGTTATGGCCTCTTCTCTAAACAAACAGTAATAATACTCGTCACTTTTTAAGTTAAATGGTCCTAGATTCTGGAACAATGAGAAATATGTTGATGAGTATCAACTGTTGAGAAAGAGATATTCTCATAAACAATTATTTATTGCTGATTATTTCTATTCCTAATTGTGATGAGGTTTATTTGAAAGGGTTAGAAATGCGTACTTGCTCAACAATTGAATGAGCTAATGAAGACCTTTTGCCATTTCAATATTTTGAAACGACTTTACTTGGCAATTTAATAAGCTAACAAAGACACCTAAGAATAAACTATGAATTGACAAGAATTATCAACGGTAATATGGAGAGAGATTTGGTAATGCTTTAAAATCACCAATGTGTATGAATTGTATGGTTTGGGATGAGGACAGATGGTGGATAGAACCATTCATTGTTTTGGGGGATAACTCACAACTGTTTGGCGAGGCTGTTGTAGATATTCCATAGTTGAGTTGTACGGTAATATATGAGAATCCGATTGGCTTTCGCGAGCGCCCTCGGACAACGACCCCAGGTCAGCGGGGCCAACCGCTGAGTTTAAGCATATCAATAAGCGGAGGAGAAGAAACTTACGAGGATCCCCTAGTAACAGCGAGCGAACCGGGAAGAGCCCGGCTTGGGAATCGGGCGGCTGCGCCACCCGAATTGTAGTCTGGAGAAGCGTTCTCAGGGACGGACAGGGCCCAAGTCCCATGGACAGGAGCGCCAAGGAGGGTGAGAGCCCTGTCCGGCCCGAACCCTGCCGCACCACAAGGTGCTGTAGGTGAGTCGGGTTGTTTGGGAATGCAGCCCCAATCGGGCGGTAAATTCTATCTAAGGCTAAATAGCAGCGAGACACCGATAGCGAACAAGTACCGCGAGGGAAAGATGAAAAGGACTTTGAAAAGAGAGTCAAAGAGTGCTTGAAATTGTCGAGAGGGAAGCGAATGGGGGCGGCGATGCGCGCCAGCCGGATGTGGAATGGCCCTTTAGGGGACTGGTCCGCCGCTCGGCTCAGCGTGCAGACCGTTGTGGGTCGTGCCGGTGGCCCAAGCCCGGTTGGTCGATCCTGCTCGTGGATACACCGCCAGTGCGGCTGCGGTAACAACGTGTGCCATCTCGGTGTGCCCCTTAGGACACCCGCGTGCTCTTGGCACCGGCCCGTGGGCTCCTCATCCAACCCGTCTTGAAACACGGACCAAGGAGTCTGGCATGCGTGCGAGCCGACGGGCGTGAAAACCCAGAAGGCGCCAGGAAGCTGATGGGCAGGATCCCCCTTGTGGGGTACACCGTCGACCGACCGCAATCTTCTGTGAAGGTTTCGAGTGGGAGCATGCCTGTCGGGACCCGAAAGATGGTGAACTATGCCTGAGCGGGGCGAAGCTGGAGGAAACTCTGGTGGAGGTCCACAATGATACTGACGTACAAATCATTCGTCTGACTTGGGTATAGGCGAAAGACTAATCGAACCATCTAGTTGCTGGTCCCTCTGAAATTTCCCTTAGGATAACTGGAGCCCGCGCGCGAGTTTTATTGGGTAAAGCCAATGATTAGAGGCATCGGGGGCGCAACGCCCTCGACCTATTCTCAAACTTTAAATAGGTAGGATGGAGCGGCTGCTTCGATGAGCCACGCCATGGAATAGAGAGCTCCAGGTGGGCCATTTTTGGTAACCAGAACTGGCGATGCGGGATGAATCAAAAACTGGGTTATGATGCCCGATTGCGCTAACCTAGAACCCACAAAGGGTGTTGGTCGATTAAGACAGCAAGACGGTGGTTATGGAAGTCGAAATTTGCTAAGGAGTGTGTAACAACTCGCCTGTCGAATCAACTAGCCCTAAAAACGGATGGCGCTGAAGCGCGCGACTCATACCCAGCCATCGGGACGATCGTCATGCCTCGATAAGTATGAAGGCGTGGTAGCCGCCGCAAAACCCGGGGCGCGAGCCTGGGCGGAGCGGCCGTCGGTGCGGATCTTGGTGGTAGTAGCAAATATTTAACTGAGAACTTTGAAGGCCGAAGGGGGGAAAGGTTCCATGTGAACGACACTTGCACATGGCTTAGCTAATCCCAAGGGATGGAGGAAGCCCGTCAGAGAGCGCCTCACCACGTGAGCTCTGAAAGGGAATCGGGTTAAAATTTTTGAGCAGGGACGTGGCGGCGGACGACAACGTTAGGGAGTCCGGAGACGCCAGCGGGGGCCTCGGGAAGAGTTATCTTTTCTACTTAACAGCCCGCCCACCCTGGAAACGGCTCAGCCAGTGGTAGGGTCTAGCGGCTGGAAGAGCACCGCACGTCGCGCGGTGTTCGGTGCGCCCCCGGCGGCCTTTGAAAATTCAGAGGGCCGAGTGCCGCCCATGCCGGTCGTACTCATAACCGCATCAGGTCTTCAAGGTGAACAACCTCTGGCCAATGGAACAATGTAGGCAAGGGAAGTCGGAATACGGATCCATAATTTCAGGAAAAGGATTGGCTCTGAGGGCTGGGCACGGGGGTCCCAGCCTCGAACCCGTCGGCTGTCGGTGGACTGCTGAGCCGCTCCCGTGGCGAGAGCGGGTCGCTGCGTGCCGGCCGGGCGACGGACTGTGAACGGCCCTCCCTCGCAGGAAGGCCTTCCCCGGGCGTCGAACAGTCGACTCAGAACTTGTACGGACAAGGAGAATCTGACTGTTTAATTAAAACAAAGCATTGTGATGGTCCCTGCGGATGCTCACGCAATGTTATTCTGCCCAGTGCTCTGAATGTTAAAGTGAAGAAATTCAACCAAGCACGGGTAAACGACGGGAGTAATTATGACTCTCTTAAGGTAGTCAAATGCCTCATCATCTATGACGCGCATGAATGGATTAACGACATTCCCACTGTCCCAGTCTACTGTCTAGCGAAACCACAGCCAAGGGAATAGACTTGGCAGAATCAGCGGACTTGGCTAAATCCGCGAGGAATAGGGGCGGTGCCCGACGGAATAGGGTCGCACCCTATTTTGCCCGCTCACGCCCGTGCCCGCAGTGGCCACGCACGATGGAACAGGGCCGCGACCTGTGAGGGGCATCGTCAGAATTTTATGAAAGTTCTCCGAGCCTCCGGAAGGCCGCCAGTGGCCTCCGGAGGTTGGCTCGGCCTCTCTGGAGGCCATAGGCGGCGCGGTGCCCCATGAAATAGGAGCGGTGCCCGATAGAATAGGGTAGCACTCTGCTTTGCCTGCTCGCGCCCGTGCCCCCAGCGGCCGTGCACGGTAGAACAGGGGCACGACCTGTGAGAGGGCATTGTCAGAATTCTACAAAAATTCTTCGAGCCGCTGGGAGGCTGCCGCTGGCCTCCGGAGAGTGGCTCGGCCTCTTTGGAAGCCAGTGGCGGCGTGATGCCTCATGGAATAGGAGCGGTGCCC